>JAQIUQ010006984.1:0-166997 GCA_030378365.1 Hybognathus amarus | reverse complement strand
CAGTGACCCCTTACGTTTTTTTTTCGGGTCAAAATTTTGATTTTCTTGAAACTCTGGATTCTGATAGAGGGCCATGGGACTTACGATCTGAGTGCAAAAATGGAGGCTCTAGACACCTTCCAGAGCCTGAGATATTGAGATTTCACGTAGCATTTATGCCATTGTAAATATCTCAATATCTCAGCTCTGTATGCCATTATAAATATCTCAATATCTCAGCTCTGGAAGGGTCTAGAGCCTCCATTTTTGCACTCAGATCTAAGTCCCATGGCCCTCTATCAGAATCCAGAGTTTCAAGAAAATCAAAATTTTGACCCGAAAAAAAACGTAAGGGGTACCACTGTCGTTTTTTTTTCGGGGTCAAAATTTTGATTTTCTTGAAACTCTGGATTCTGATAGAGGGCCATGTGACTTAGATCTGAGTGCAAAAAATGGAGGCTCAGACCCTTCCAGAGCTGAGATATTGAGATTTCACGTAGCATTTATGCCATTGTAAATATCTCAAATATCTCAGCTCTGTATGCCATTATAAATATCTAAATATCTCAGCTCTGGAAGGGTCTAGAGCCTCCATTTTTGCACTCAGATCTAAGTCCCATGGCCCTCTATCAGAATCCAGAGTTTCAAGAAAATCAAAATTTTGACCCGAAAAAAAAAACGTACAGGGGTACCACTGTCGTTTTTTTTTTTTCGGGTCAAAATTTTGATTTTCTCGAAACTCTGGATTCTGATAGAGGGCCATGGGACTTAGATCTGAGTGCAAAAATGGAGGCTCTAGACCTTCCAGAGCTGAGATATTGAGATTTCATGTAGCATTTATGCCATTGTAAATATCTCAATATCTCAGCTCTGTATGCCATTATAAATATCTAAATATCTCAGCTCTGGAAGGGTCTAGAGCCTCCATTTTTGCACTCAGATCTAAGTCCCATGGCCCTCTATCAGAATCCAGAGTTTCAAGAAAATCAAAATTTTGACCCGAAAAAAAAACGTAAGGGGTACCACTGTCGTTTTTTTTTTGGGTCAAAATTTTGATTTTCTTGAAACTCTGGATTCTGATAGAGGGCCATGGGACTTAGATCTGAGTGCAAAAATGGAGGCTCTAGACCCTTCAGAGCTGAGATATTGAGATTTCACGTAGCATTTATGCCATTGTAAATATCTCAATATCTCAGCTCTGTATGCCATTATAAATATCTAAATATCTCAGCTCTGGAAGGGTCTAGAGCCTCCATTTTTGCACTCAGATCTAAGTCCCATGGCCCTCTATCAGAATCCAGAGTTTCAAGAAAATCAAAATTTTGACCCGAAAAAAAAACGACAGTGGTACCCCTTACGTTTTTTTTTTCGGGTCAAAATTTTGATTTTCTTGAAACTCTGGATTCTGATAGAGGGCCATGTGACTTAGATCTGAGTGCAAAAATGGAGGCTCTAGACCCTTCCAGAGCTGAGATATTGAGATTTCACGTAGCATTTATGCCATTGTAAATATCTCAATATCTCAGCTCTGTATGCCATTATAAATATCTAAATATCTCAGCTCTGGAAGGGTCTAGAGCCTCCATTTTTGCACTCAGATCTAAGTCCCATGGCCCTCTATCAGAATCCAGAGTTTCAAGAAAATCAAAATTTTGACCCCAAAAAAAAAACGACAGTGGTACCCCTGTACGTTTTTTTTTTCGGGTCAAAATTTTGATTTTCTTGAAACTCTGGATTCTGATAGAGGGCCATGTGACTTAGATCTGAGTGCAAAAATGGAGGCTCTAGACCCTTCCAGAGCTGAGATATTGAGATTTCACGTAGCATTTATGCCATTGTAAATATCTCAATATCTCAGCTCTGTATGCCATTATAAATATCTAAATATCTCAGCTCTGGAAGGGTCTAGAGCCTCCATTTTTGCACTCAGATCTAAGTCCCATGGCCCTCTATCAGAATCCAGAGTTTCAAGAAAATCAAAATTTTGACCCGAAAAAAAAACGACAGTGGTACCCCTGTACGTTTTTTTTTTCGGGTCAAAATTTTGATTTTCTTGAAACTCTGGATTCTGATAGAGGGCCATGGGACTTAGATCTGAGTGCAAAAATGGAGGCTCTAGACCCTTCCAGAGCTGAGATATTGAGATATTTATAATGGCATACATGCCAGCTGTAGATATCTGAGATATTTACAACTGGCATAAATGCTATTGTGAAATCTCAATATCTCAGCTCTGGAAGGGTCTAGAGCCTCCATTTTTGCACTCAGATCTAAGTCCCATGGCCCTCTATCAGAATCCAGAGTTTCAAGAAAATCAAAATTTTGACCCTGAAAAAAAAAACGACAGTGGTACCCCTTACGTTTTTTTTTTCGGGTCAAAATTTTGATTTTCTTGAAACTCTGGATTCTGATAGAGGGCCATGTGACTTAGATCTGAGTGCAAAAATGGAGGCTCTAGACCCTTCCAGAGCTGAGATATTGAGATTTCACGTAGCATCTATGCCATTGTAAATATCTCAATATCTCAGCTCTGTATGCCATTATAAATATCTCAAATATCTCAGCTCTGGAAGGGTCTAGAGCCTCCATTTTTGCACTCAGATCTAAGTCACATGGCCCTCTATCAGAATCCAGAGTTTCAAGAAAATCAAAATTTTGACCTCGAAAAAAAAAACGTACAGTGGTACCCCTGTACGTTTTTTTTTCGGGTCAAAATTTTGATTTTCTTGAAACTCTGGATTCTGATAGAGGGCCATGTGACTTAGATCTGAGTGCAAAAATGGAGGCTCTAGACCCTTCCAGAGCTGAGATATTGAGATATTCACGTAGCATTCATGCCACTGTAAATATCGACAATATCTCAGCTCATGTATGCCATTAATAAATATCTCAATATCTCAGCTCTGGAAGGGTCTAGAGCCTCCATTTTTGCACTCAGATCTAAGTCACATGGCCCTCTATCAGAATCCAGAGTTTCAAGAAAATCAAAATTTTGACCCGAAAAAAAAAACGCAGTGGTACCCCTTACGTTTTTTTTTCGGGTCAAAATTTTGATTTTCTTGAAAACTCTGGATTCTGATAGAGGGCCATGTGACTTAGATCTGAGTGCAAAAATGGAGGCTCTAGACCCTTCCAGAGCTGAGATATTGAGATTTCACGTAGCATTTATGCCATTGTAAATATCTCAATATCTCAGCTCTGTATGCCATTATAAATATCTAAATATCTCAGCTCTGGAAGGGTCTAGAGCCTCCATTTTTGCACTCAGATCTAAGTCCCATGGCCCTCTATCAGAATCCAGAGTTTCAAGAAAATCAAAATTTTCACCCGAAAAAAAACGACAGTGGTACCCCTTACGTTTTTTTTTGGGTCAAAATTTTGATTTTCTTGAAACTCTGGATTCTGATAGAGGGCCATGGGACTTAGATCTGAGTGCAAAAATGGAGGCTCTAGACCCTTCCAGAGCTGAGATATTGAGATTTCACGTAGCATTTATGCCATTGTAAATATCTCAATATCTCAGCTCTGTATGCCATTATAAATATCTAAATATCTCAGCTCTGGAAGGGTCTAGAGCCTCCATTTTTGCACTCAGATCTAAGTCCCATGGCCCTCTATCAGAATCCAGAGTTTCAAGAAAATCAAAATTTTGACCTCGAAAAAAAACGACAGTGGTACCACTGTACGTTTTTTTTTCGGGTCAAAATTTTGATTTTCTTGAAACTCTGGATTCTGATAGAGGGCCATGTGACTTAGATCTGAGTGCAAAAATGGAGGCTCTAGACCCTTCCAGAGCTGAGATATTGAGATTTCACGTAGCATTTATGCCATTGTAAAATATCTCAATATCTCAGCTCCTGTATGCCATTATAAATATCTAAATATCTCAGCTCTGGAAGGGTCTAGAGCCTCCATTTTTGCACTCAGATCTAAGTCCCATGGCCCTCTATCAGAATCCAGAGTTTCAAGAAAATCAAAATTTTGACCTCGAAAAAAAAACGACAGTGGTACCCCTTACGTTTTTTTTTCGGGTCAAAATTTTGATTTTCTTGAAACTCTGGATTCTGATAGAGGGCCATGGGACTTAGATCTGAGTGCAAAAATGGAGGCTCTAGACCTTCCAGAGCTGAGATATTGAGATTTCACGTAGCATTTATGCCATTGTAAATATCTCAATATCTCAGCTCTGTATGCCATTATAAATATCTAAATATCTCAGCTCTGGAAGGGTCTAGAGCCTCCATTTTTGCACTCAGATCTAAGTCACATGGCCCTCTATCAGAATCCAGAGTTTCAAGAAAATCAAAATTTTGACCCGAAAAAAAAACGTACAGGGGTACCACTGTACGTTTTTTTTTTGGGTCAAAATTTTGATTTTCTTGAAACTCTGGATTCTGATAGAGGGCCATGTGACTTAGATCTGAGTGCAAAAATGGAGGCTCTAGACCTTCCAGAGCTGAGATATTGAGATTTCACGTAGCATTTATGCCATTGTAAATATCTCAATATCTCAGCTCTGTATGCCATTATAAATATCTAAATATCTCAGCTCTGGAAGGGTCTAGAGCCTCCATTTTTGCACTCAGATCTAAGTCCCATGGCCCTCTATCAGAATCCAGAGTTTCAAGAAAATCAAAATTTTGACCCGAAAAAAAAAACGACAGTGGTACCCCTTACGTTTTTTTTTCGGGTCAAAATTTTGATTTTCTTGAAAACTCTGGATTCTGATAGAGGGCCATGTGACTAGATCTGAGTGCAAAAATGGAGGCTCTAGACCCTTCCAGAGCTGAGATATTGAGATTTCACGTAGCATTTATGCCATTGTAAATATCTCAATATCTCAGCTCTGTATGCCATTATAAATATCTAAATATCTCAGCTCTGGAAGGGTCTAGAGCCTCCATTTTTGCACTCAGATCTAAGTCCCATGGCCCTCTATCAGAATCCAGAGTTTCAAGAAAATCAAAATTTCTACCCGAAAAAAAACGAGGGGTACCACTGTCGTTTTTTTTTGGGTCAAAATTTTGATTTTCTTGAAACTCTGGATTCTGATAGAGGGCCATGTGACTTAGATCTGAGTGCAAAAAATGGAGGCTCATACACCTTCAGAGCTGAGATATTGAGATTTCACGTAGCATTTATGCCATTTGTAAATATCTCAATATCTCAGCTCTGTATGCCATTATAAACATCTAAATACTCAGCTCTGGAAGGGCTCAGAGCCTCCATTTCTGCACTCAGATCTCAAGTCCCATGGCCCTCTATCAGAATCCAGAGTTTCAAGAAAATCAAAATTTTGACCCGAAAAAAAACGACAGTGGTACCCTTACGTTTTTTTTTCGGGTCAAAATTTTGATTTTCTTGAAACTCTGGATTCCTGATAGAGGCCATGTGACTTAGATCTGAGTGCAAAAATGGAGGCTCTAGACCCTTCCAGAGCTGAGATATTGAGATTTCACGTAGCATTTATGCCATTGTAAATATCTCAATATCTCAGCTCTGTATGCCATTATAAATATCTCAATATCTCAGCTCTGGAAGGGTCTAGAGCCTCCATTTTTGCACTCAGATCTAAGTCACATGGCCCTCTATCAGAATCCAGAGTTTCAAGAAAATCAAAATTTTGACCCGAAAAAAAAACGAAGTGGTACCCCTGTACGTTTTTTTTCGGGTCAAAATTTTGATTTTCTTGAAACTCTGGATTCTGATAGAGGGCCATGTGACTTAGATCTGAGTGCAAAAATGGAGGCTCTAGACCCTTCCAGAGCTGAGATATTGAGATTTCACGTAGCATTTATGCCATTGTAAATATCTCAATATCTCAGCTCTGTATGCCATTATAAATATCTAAATATCTCAGCTCTGGAAGGGTCTAGAGCCTCCATTTTTGCACTCAGATCTAAGTCCCATGGCCCTCTATCAGAATCCAGAGTTTCAAGAAAATCAAAATTTTGACCCGAAAAAAAAAAACGACAGTGGTACCCCTTACGTTTTTTTTTCGGGTCAAAATTTTGATTTTCTTGAAACTCTGGGATTCTGATAGAGGGCCATGTGACTTAGATCTGAGTGCAAAAATGGAGGCTCTAGACCCTTCCAGAGCTGAGATATTTGAGATTTCACGTAGCATTTATGCCATTGTAAATATCTCAATATCTCAGCTCTGTATGCCATTATAAATATCTAAATATCTCAGCTCTGGAAGGGTCTAGAGCCTCCATTTTTGCACTCAGATCTAAGTCCCATGGCCCTCTATCAGAATCCAGAGTTTCAAGAAAATCAAAATTTTGACCCGAAAAAAATCGACAGGGGTACCACTGTCGTTTTTTTTTTCGGGTCAAAATTTTGATTTTCTTGAAACTCTGGATTCTGATAGAGGGCCATGGGACTCAGATCTGAGTGCAAAAATGGAGGCTCTAGACCCTTCCAGAGCTGAGATATTTAGATATTTATAATGGCATACAGAGCTGAGATATTGAGATATTTACAATGGCATAAATGCTACGTGAGATCTCAATATCTCAGCTCTGGAAGGGTCTAGAGCCTCCATTTTTGCACTCAGATCTAAGTCACATGGCCCTCTATCAGAATCCAGAGTTTCAAGAAAATCAAAATTCTGACCCGAAAAAAAACGACAGTGGTACCCCTTACGTTTTTTTTTCGGGTCAAAATTTTGATTTCTTGAAACTCTGGATTCTGATAGAGGGCCATGGGACTTAGATCTGAGTGCAAAAATGGAGGCTCTAGACCCTTCCAGAGCTGAGATATTTAGATATTCACAATAGCATATATGCCATTGTAAATATCTCAGATATCTACAGCTGGCATGTATGCCATTATGAATATCTCAATATCTCAGCTCTGGAAGGGTCTAGAGCCTCCATTTTTGCACTCAGATCTAAGTCACATGGCCCTCTATCAGAATCCAGAGTTTCAAGAAAATCAAAATTTTGACCCGTAAAAAAAAACGTAAGGGGTACCACTGTCGTTTTTTTTTCGGGTCAAAATTTTGATTTTCTTGAAACTCTGGATTCTGATAGAGGGCCATGTGACTTACATCCGAGTGCAAAAATGGAGGCTCTAGACCCTTCCAGAGCTGAGATATTGAGATTTCACGTAGCATTTATGCCATTGTAAATATCGATATTCTCAGTGTAACGTAGGCCAGCTAGTAGTTGCTGTGCGAGTCACTCCAGATCTCAATAGGCGCCTCAGCGACAGACGCTAAGCAGCTTAGTCTCAGCTCCTGACCAGCCGTGCCCCACTCCATGCCGGAGACCCGGGTTCGAGGCCGCCCGTAGCGGTCCGAGCTCGCCTGGACCCGGGTGTGAGGAACTCACTGGTGCCATGACCCGGCACTAGAGCTGAGGTTTAGGGGGGCCAGTGTAACGTAGGCCAGCTAGAGTTGCTATGCGAGACAACCTCACTCCCAATACTCACAGGCGCCCAGCGACAGACGCCAGAGGCTGCAGTTTTAGCCTCTGTTAGAGCGCCAGACTCCATGGCGAGACCCGGGTTCCAGGCTCTTGGGTCCAAGTTACACCCGGGTGTGAGGGTCACTTCTGTATGCCATTATAAAAGATCTGAAACATGTCTCTCCAGCTCCTGGAAGGGTCGAGAGCCTCCATTTTTGCGACCAGATCTAAGTCCCATGGCCCTCTATCTAGAATCCAGAGTTTCAAGAAAATCAAAACTTCGACCCCTAAAAAAATCGAAGTGGTACCACTGTCGTTTTTTTTCGGGTCAAAATTTTGATTTTCTTGAAAACTCTGGATTCTGATAGAGGGCCATGGGACTTAGATCTGAGTGCAAAAATGGAGGCTCTAGACCCTTCCAGAGCTGAGATATTTAGATATTTATAATGGCATACAGAGCTGAGATATTGAGATATTTACAATGGCATAAATGCTACTGTGAAATCTCAATATCTCAGCTCTGGAAGGGTCTAGAGCCTCCATTTTTGCACTCAGATTAAGTCACATGGCCCTCTATCAGAATCCAGAGTTTCAAAGAAATCAAAATTTCCACCCAAAAAAAAACGACAGTGGTACCCCTGTACGTTTTTTTTTGGGTCAAAATTTTGATTTTCTTGAAACTCTGGATTCTGATAGAGGGCCATGGGACTTAGATCTGAGTGCAAAAATGGAGGCTCTAGACCCTTCCAGAGCTGAGATATTTAGATATTTATAATGGCATACAGAGCTGAGATATTGAGATATTTACAATGGCATAAATGCTACGTGAAATCTCAATATCTCAGCTCTGGAAGGGTCTAGAGCCTCCATTTTTGCACTCAGATCTAAGTCCCATGGCCCTCTATCAGAATCCAGAGTTTCAAGAAAATCAAAATTTCTCACCCTGAAAAAAAAAACGACAGTGGTACCACTTACGTTTTTTTTTTCGGGTCAAAATTTTGATTTTCTTGAAACTCTGGATTCTGATAGAGGGCCATGTGACTTAGATCTGAGTGCAAAAATGGAGGCTCGAGACCTTCCAGAGCTGAGATATTGAGATTTCACGTAGCATTTATGCCATTGTAAATATCTCAATATCTCAGCTCTGTATGCCATTATAAATATCTAAATATCTCAGCTCTGGAAGGGTCTAGAGCCTCCATTTTTGCACTCAGATCTAAGTCCCATGGCCCTCTATCAGAATCCAGAGTTTCAAGAAAATCAAAACTCTGACCCGAAAAAAAAACGACAGTGGTACCCCTGTACGTTTTTTTTCGGGTCAAAATTTTGATTTTCTTGAAACTCTGGATTCTGATAGAGGGCCATGGGACTTAGATCTGAGTGCAAAAATGGAGGCTCTAGACCCTTCCAGAGCTGAGATATTTAAGATATTTATAATGGCATACAGAGCTGAGATATTGAGATATTTACAATGGCATAAATGCTACGTGAGATCTCAATATCTCAGCTCTGGAAGGGTCTAGAGCCTCCATTTTTGCACTCAGATCTAAGTCACATGGCCCTCTATCAGAATCCAGAGTTTCAAGAAAATCAAAATTTCTGACCCGAAAAAAAACGACTAAGTGGTACCACTGTACGTTTTTTTTCGGGTCAAAATTTTGATTTTCTTGAAACTCTGGATTCTGATAGAGGGCCATGGGACTTAGATCTGAGTGCAAAAATGGAGGCTCTAGACCCTTCCAGAGCTGAGATATTGAGATTTCACGTAGCATTTATGCCATTGTAAATATCTCAATATCTCAGCTCTGTATGCCATTATAAATATCTAAATATCTCAGCTCTGGAAGGGTCTAGAGCCTCCATTTCTGCACTCAGATCTAAGTCCCATGGCCCTCTATCAGAATCCAGAAGTTTCAAGAAAATCAAAATTCTGACCTCGAAAAAAAAACGACAGTGGTACCCCTGTACGTTTTTTTTTCGGGTCAAAATTTTGATTTTCTTGAAACTCTGGATTCTGATAGAGGGCCATGGGACTTAGATCTGAGTGCAAAAATGGAGGCTCTAGACCTTCCAGAGCTGAGATATTGAGATTTCATGTAGCATTTATGCCATTGTAAATATCTCAGATATCTACAGTGGCATGTATGCCATTATAAATATCTAAATATCTCAGCTCTGGAAGGGTCTAGAGCCTCCATTTTTGCACTCAGATCTAAGTCCCATGGCCCTCTATCAGAATCCAGAGTTTCAAGAAAATCAAAATTTTGACCCGAAAAAAAACGTAAGGGGTACCACTGTCGTTTTTTTTTCGGGTCAAAATTTTGATTTTCTTGAAACTCTGGATTCTGATAGAGGGCCATGGGACTTAGATCTGAGTGCAAAAATGGAGGCTCTAGACCCTTCCAGAGCTGAGATATTTAGAGATTTCATATAGCATTTATGCCATTGTAAATATCTCAATATCTCAGCTCTGTATGCCATTATAAATATCTAAATATCTCAGCTCTGGAAGGGTCTAGAGCCTCCATTTTTGCACTCAGATCTAAGTCACATGGCCCTCTATCAGAATCCAGAGTTTCAAGAAAATCAAACTTCTGACCTCGAAAAAAAAACGACAGTGGTACCACTGTACGTTTTTTTTTTCGGGTCAAAATTTTGATTTTCTTGAAACTCTGGATTCTGATAGAGGGCCATGTGACTTAGATCTGAGTGCAAAAATGGAGGCTCTCAGACCTTCCAGAGCTGAGATATTGAGATTTCACGTAGCATTTATGCCATTGTAAATATCTCAATATCTCAGCTCTGTATGCCATTATAAATATCTAAATACTCAGCTCTGGAAGGGTCTAGAGCCTCCATTTTTGCACTCAGATCTAAGTCCCATGGCCCTCTATCAGAATCCAGAGTTTCAAGAAAATCAAAATTTTGACCTCGAAAAAAAAACGTACAGTGGTACCCCTGTACGTTTTTTTTCGGGTCAAAATTTTGATTTTCTTGAAACTCTGGATTCCTGATAGAGGGCCATGTGACTTAGATCTGAGTGCAAAAATGGAGGCTCTAGACCTTCCAGAGCTGAGATATTGAGATTTCACGTAGCATTTATGCCATTGTAAATATCTCAATATCTCAGCTCTGTATGCCATTATAAATATCTAAATATCTCAGCTCTGCAAGGGTCTAGAGCCTCCATTTTTGCACTCAGATCTAAGTCCCATGGCCCTCTATCAGAATCCAGAGTTTCAAGAAAATCAAAATTTTGACCCGAAAAAAAAACGACAGTGGTACCCCTGTACGTTTTTTTTTTCGGGTCAAAATTTTGATTTTCTTGAAACTCTGGATTCTGATAGAGGGCCATGGGACTTAGATCTGAGTGCAAAAATGGAGGCTCTAGACCCTTCCAGAGCTGAGATATTTAGATATTTATAATGGCATACAGAGCTGAGATATTGAGATATTTACAATGGCATAAATGCTACGTGAGATCTCCAATATCTCAGCTCTGGAAGGGTCTAGAGCCTCCATTTTTGCACTCAGATCTAAGTCCCATGGCCCTCTATCAGAATCCAGAGTTTCAAGAAAATCAAAATTCTGCACCTCGGAAAAAAAATCGACAGTGGTACCCCTTACGTTTTTTTTTCGGGTCAAAATTTCTATTTTCTTGAAACTCTGGATTCCTGATAGTAGGCCATGTGACTTAGATCTGAGTGCAAAAATGGAGGCTCTGAGACACCTTCCAGAGCTGAGATATTGAGATTTCACGTAGCATTTATGCCATTTGTAAATATTCTCAATATCTCAGCTCTGTATGCCATTATAAATATCTAAATATCTCAGCTCTGGAAGGGTCTAGAGCCTCCATTTTTGCACTCAGATCTAAGTCCCATGGCCCTCTATCAGAATCCAGAGTTTCAAGAAAATCAAAACTTCTAATCCCGAAAAAAAAACGACAGTGGTACCCCTTACGTTTTTTTTTTTCGGGTCAAAATTTTGATTTTCTCTGAAACTCTGGATTCTGATAGAGGGCCATGTGACTTAGATCTGAGTGCAAAAATGGAGGCTCTAGACCCTTCCAGAGCTGAGATATTGAGATTTCACGTAGCATTTATGCCATTGTAAATATCTCAATATCTCAGCTCTGTATGCCATTATAAATATCTAAATATCTCAGCTCTGGAAGGGTCTAGAGCCTCCATTTTCGCACTCAGATCTAAGTCCCATGGCCCTCTATCAGAATCCAGAGTTTCAAGAAAATCTAAAATTTTGACCCGAAAAAAAAACGAAAGTGGTACCACTGTCGTTTTTTTTTTCGGGTCAAAATTTTGATTTTCTTGAAACTCTGGATTCTGATAGAGGGCCATGGGACTTAGATCTGAGTGCAAAAATGGAGGCTCTAGACCCTTCCAGAGCTGAGATATTTAGATATTTATAATGGCATACAGAGCTGAGATATTGAAGATATTTACAATGGCATAAATGCTACGTGAGATCTCAATATCTCAGCTCTGGAAGGGTCTAGAGCCTCCATTTTTGCACTCAGATCTAAGTCCCATGGCCCTCTATCAGAATCCAGAGTTTCAAGAAAATCAAAATTTTGACCTCGAAAAAAAAACGACAGTGGTACCCCTTACGTTTTTTTTTCGGGTCAAAATTTTGATTTTCTTGAAACTCTGGATTCTGATAGAGGGCCATGTGACTTAGATCTGAGTGCAAAAATGGAGGCTCTAGACCTTCCAGAGCTGAGATATTGAGATTTCACGTAGCATTTATGCCATTGTAAATATCTCAATATCTTGAGCTCTGTATGCCATTATAAATATCTAAATATCTCAGCTCTGGAAGGGTCTAGAGCCTCCATTTTTGCACTCAGATCTAAGTCCCATGGCCCTCTATCAGAATCCAGAGTTTCAAGAAAATCAAAATTTTGACCCGAAAAAAAACGACAGTGGTACCCCTTACGTTTTTTTTTCGGGTCAAAATTTTGATTTTCTTGAAACTCTGGATTCTGATAGAGGGCCATGGGACTTAGATCTGAGTGCAAAAATGGAGGCTCTAGACCCTTCCAGAGCTGAGATATTTAGATATTTATAATGGCATCATAGCTGAGATATTGAGATATTTACAATGGCATAAATGCTACGTGAAATCTCAATATCTCAGCTCTGGAAGGGTCTTAGAGCCTCCATTTTTGCACTCAGATCTAAGTCCCATGGCCCTCTATCAGAATCCAGAGTTTCAAGAAAATCTAAATTTGACCCGAAAAAAAAATCGCACAGTGGTACCCCTGTCGTCTTTTTTTGGGTCAAATTTTGATTTTCTCGAAACTCTGGATTCCTGAGAGAGGGCCATGTGACTTAGATCTGAGTGCAAAAATGGAGGCTCAGACCTTCCAGAGCTGAGATATTGAGATTTCACGTAGCATTTATGCCATTGTCAAAATATTCTCAGATTCTCTAGCTCTGTATGCCATTATAGACGTCAAATATCTCAGCTCTGGAAGGGTTCGTAGTAGCCTCCATTTTTGCACTCAGATCTCAGTCCCATGTGCCCTCTATCAGAGGTCCAGAGTTTCAAGACAACCAAAATGATGACCCAACCCGACAGTGGTAACCCCTTACGTTTTTCTTTCGGGTCAAAATTTTGATTTTCTTGAAACTCTTGGATTCTGATAGAGGGCCATGGGACTTAGATCTGAGTGCAAAAATGGAGGCTCAGACCCTTCCAGAGCTGAGATATTGAGATTTCACGTAGCATTTATGCCATTGTAAATATCTCAATATCTCAGCTCTGTATGCCATTATAAATATCTAAATACTCAGCTCTGGAAGGGTCTAGAGCCTCCATTTTTGCACTCAGATCTAAGTCCCATGGCCCTCTATCAGAATCCAGAGTTTCAAGAAAATCAAAATTTTGACCCGAAAAACGACAAGTGGTACCCCTGTACGTTTTTTTTTCGGGTCAAAATTTTGATTTTCTTGAAACTCTGGATTCTGATAGAGGGCCATGTGACTTAGATCTGAGTGCAAAAATGGAGGCTCTAGACCCTTCCAGAGCTGAGATATTGAGATTTCACGTAGCATTTATGCCATTGTAAATATCTCAATATCTCAGCTCTGTATGCCATTATAAATATCTAAATATTCTCAGCTCTGGAAGGGTCTAGAGCCTCCATTTTTGCACTCAGATCTAAGTCCCATGGCCCTCTATCAGAATCCAGAGTTTCAAGAAAATCAAAATTTTGACCCCGAAAAAAAACGACAGTGGTACCCCTTACGTTTTTTTTTCCGGGTCAAAATTTTGATTTTCTTGAAACTCTGGATTCCTGATAGAGGGCCATGGGACTTAGATCTGAGTGCAAAAATGGAGGCTCTAGACCCTTCCAGAGCTGAGATATTTAGATATTTATAATGGCATACAGAGCTGAGATATTGAGATATTGACAATGGCATAAATGCTACGTGAGATCTCAATATCTCAGCTCTGGAAGGGTCTAGAGCCTCCATTTTTGCACTCAGATCTAAGTCCCATGGCCCTCTATCAGAATCCAGAGTTTCAAGAAAATCAAAATTTTGACCCGAAAAAAAACGAACGAGTGGTACCCCTGTACGTTTTTTTTCGGGTCAAAATTTTGATTTTCTTGAAACTCTGGATTCTGATAGAGGGCCATGGGACTTAGATCTGAGTGCAAAAATGGAGGCTCTAGACCCTTCCAGAGCTGAGATATTTAGATATTTATAATGGCATACAGAGCTGAGATATTGAGATATTTACAATGGCATAAATGCTACGTGAGATTGCATATACTCAGCTCTGCAAGGGCCTCGAGCCTTCTCATCCTCGCACTCAGATCTAAGTCCCACTGGCCCTCCTATCAGAATCAGAAGTTCCAGAAAATCAAACTTTGAACCCCGAAAAAAAACGACAATGTGGCACAACCCTTACGTTTTTTCTTTTCGGGTCAAAAATTTCCATCTCCTGAAACTCTGGGATTCCTAGAGAGGGCCATGTGACTCTAGAATCCTTGAGTGCAAAAATGGAGGCCTCTAGACCCTTCCAGAGCCTGAGAGGATTGAGATATTTATGATGGCATTTACAGCCAGCTGTAGATATCTGAGATCTCTAGTCCTATGCCACAAATGCTACGTCAAATCGCAACACCTCAGCTCCGCACAGGGCTTGAGAGCCTCCAGCCTCGCACTCAGATCCCAGTCCCATGTGCCCTTTATCAGAATCCAGAGTTTCAAGAAAAATCTCAAACTCCTCGACCTCGAAAAAAAAAAAAAACGTACAGCGGGACCCCTTACGTTTTTTTTCGGGTCAAAATTTTGATTTTCTTGAAACTCTGGATTCTGAGAGAGGGCCATGTGACTTAGATCTGAGTGCAAAAAATGGAGGCTCTAGACCTTCCAGAGCTGAGATATTGAGATTTCACGTAGCATTTATGCCATTGTAAATATCTCAATATCTCAGCTCTGTATGCCATTATAAATATCTAAATATCTCAGCTCTGGAAGGGTCTAGAGCCTCCATTTTTGCACTCAGATCTAAGTCCCATGGCCCTCTATCAGAATCCAGAGTTTCAAGAAAATCAAAATTTCCACCCGAAAAAAAAAACGTAAGGGGTACCACTGTCGTTTTTTTTTCGGGTCAAAATTTTGATTTTCTTGAAACTCTGGATTCTGATAGAGGGCCATGGGACTTAGATCTGAGTGCAAAAATGGAGGCTCTAGACCCTTCCAGAGCTGAGATATTTAGATATTTATAATGCATACAGAGCTGAGATATTGAGATATTGACAATGGCATAAATGCTACGTGAAATCTCAATATCTCAGCTCTGGAAGGGTCTAGAGCCTCCATTTTTGCACTCAGATCTAAAGTCACATGGCCCTCTATCAGAATCCAGAGTTTCAAGAAAATCAAAATTTTGACCCGAAAAAAAAACGTACAGTGGTACCCCTTACGTTTTTTTTTTCGGGTCAAAATTTTGATTTTCTTGAAACTCTGGATTCTGATAGAGGGCCATGGGACTTAGATCTGAGTGCAAAAATGGAGGCTCTAGACCCTTCCAGAGCTGAGATATTTAGATATTTATAATGGCATACAGAGCTGAGATATTGAGATATTTACAATGGCATAAATGCTACGTGAAATCTCAATATCTCAGCTCTGGAAGGGTCTAGAGCCTCCATTTTTGCACTCAGATCTAAGTCACATGGCCCTCTATCAGAATCCAGAGTTTCAAGAAAATCAAAATTTCGACCCTGAAAAAAAAAACGTACAGGGTACCCCTGTACGTTTTTTTTTCGGGTCAAAATTTTGATTTTCTTGAAACTCTGGATTCTGATAGAGGGCCATGTGACTTAGATCTGAGTGCAAAAATGGAGGCTCTAGACCCTTCCAGAGCTGAGATATTGAGATTTCACGTAGCATTTATGCCATTGTAAAATATCTCAATATCTCAGCTCTGTATGCCATTATAAATATCTAAATATCTCAGCTCTGGAAGGGTCTAGAGCCTCCATTTTTGCACTCAGATCTAAGTCCCATGGCCCTCTATCAGAATCCCAGAGTTTCAAGAAAATCAAAATTTTGACCCGAAAAAAAAAAACGACAGTGGTACCACTGTACGTTTTTTTTTCGGGTCAAAATTTTGATTTTCTTGAAACTCTGGATTCTGATAGAGGGCCATGGGACTTAGATCTGAGTGCAAACATGGAGGCTCTAAGACCCTTCCAGAGCTGAGATATTTACAATTTACTGTAGTATTGTCTATGTAACACCCCACACTCAGCTTGACGTTGTTAGATCAAAATCAGTCTTGGCTTTAGAGTCTTCATCTCTGACTCAGATCTAAATTTATAGTTTCAAAGAAAATCAAAATTTTGCACCCCGAAAAATCGACAGTGCAACCCCTTACGTTCTTTTTTTTTTTGGGTCTAAAATTTTGATTTGCTTGAAAACTCTGGATTCTGATAGAGGGCCATGTGACTTAGATCTGAGTGCAAAAATGGAGGCTCTCAGACCCTTCCAGAGCTGAGAATATTTAGATATTTATAATGGCATACAGAGCTGAGATATTGAGATATTTACAATGGCATAAATGCTACGTGAGATCTCAATATCTCAGCTCTGGAAGGGTCTAGAGCCTCCATTTTTGCACTCAGATCTAAGTCACATGGCCCTCTATCAGAATCCAGAGTTTCAAGAAAATCAAAATTTTGACCCGAAAAAAAAACGTAAGGGGTACCACTGTCGTTTTTTTTTCGGGTCAAAATTTTGATTTTCTTGAAACTCTGGATTCTGATAGAGGGCCATGGGACTTAGATCTGAGTGCAAAAATGGAGGCTCTAGACCCTTCCAGAGCTGAGATATTTAGATATTTATAATGGCATACAGAGCTGAGATATTGAGATATTTACAATGGCATAAATGCTACGTGAGATCTCAATATCTCAGCTCTGGAAGGGTCTAGAGCCTCCATTTTTGCACTCAGATCTAAGTCACATGGCCCTCTATCAGAATCCAGAGTTTCAAGAAAATCAAAATTTCTGACCCGAAAAAAAAACGACAGTGGTACCCCTTACGCTTTTTTTTCGGGTCAAAATTTTGATTTTCTTGAAACTCTGGATTCTGATAGAGGGCCATGGGACTTAGATCTGAGTGCAAAAATGGAGGCTCTAGACCCTTCCAGAGCTGAGATATTTAGATATTTATAATGGCATACAGAGCTGAGATATTGAGATATTTACAATGGCATAAATGCTACGTGAGATCTCAATATCTCAGCTCTGGAAGGGTCTAGAGCCTCCATTTTTGCACTCAGAT
This sequence comes from Hybognathus amarus, assembly GCA_030378365.1. Taxonomy (NCBI): domain Eukaryota; kingdom Metazoa; phylum Chordata; class Actinopteri; order Cypriniformes; family Leuciscidae; genus Hybognathus; species Hybognathus amarus. The sequence goes on along the minus strand of JAQIUQ010006984.1, from coordinate 149,782 downwards.
CTAAGTCACATGGCCCTCTATCAGAATCCAGAGTTTCAAGAAAATCAAAATTTTGACCCGAAAAAAAAAACGACAGGGGTACCACTGTACGTTTTTTTTTCGGGTCAAAATTTTGATTTTCTTGAAACTCTGGATTCTGATAGAGGGCCATGTGACTAGATCTGAGTGCAAAAATGGAGGCTCTAGACCCTTCCAGAGCTGAGATATTGAGATTTCACGTAGCATTTATGCCATTGTAAATATCTCAATATCTCAGCTTGTATGCCATTATAAATATCTAAATATCTCAGCTCTGGAAGGGTCTAGAGCCTCCATTTTTGCACTCAGATCTAAGTCCCATGGCCCTCTATCAGAATCCAGAGTTTCAAGAAAATCAAAATTCTGACCCGAAAAAAAACGACAGTGGTACCCCTTACGTTTTTTTTTCGGGTCAAAATTTTGATTTTCTTGAAACTCTGGATTCTGATAGAGGGCCATGTGACTTAGATCTGAGTGCAAAAATGGAGGCTCTAGACCCTTCCAGAGCTGAGATATTGAGATTTCACGTAGCATTTATGCCATTGTAAATATCTCAATATCTCAGCTCTGTATGCCATTATAAATATCTAATATCTCAGCTCTGGAAGGGTCTAGAGCCTCCATTTTTGCACTCAGATCTAAGTCCCATGGCCCTCTATCAGAATCCAGAGTTTCAAGAAAATCAAAATTTCGACCCGAAAAAACGTAAGGGGTACCACTGTCGTTTTTTTTTTTCGGGTCAAAATTTTGATTTTCTTGAAACTCTGGATTCTGATAGAGGGCCATGGGACTTAGATCTGAGTGCAAAAATGGAGGCTCTAGACCCTTCCAGAGCTGAGATATTTAGATATTTATAATGGCATACAGAGCTGAGATATTGAGATATTTACAATGGCATAAATGCTACGTGAAATCTCAATATCTCAGCTCTGGAAGGGTCTAGAGCCTCCATTTTTGCACTCAGATCTAAGTCCCATGGCCCTCTATCAGAATCCAGAGTTTCAAGAAAATCAAAATTTTGACCCGAAAAAAAACGTAAGGGGTACCACTGTCGTTTTTTTTGGGTCAAAATTTTGATTTTCTTGAAACTCTGGATTCTGATAGAGGGCCATGGGACTTAGATCTGAGTGCAAAAATGGAGGCTCTAGACCCTTCCAGAGCTGAGATATTGAGATTTCACGTAGCATTTATGCCATTGTAAATATCTCAATATCTCAGCTCCTGTATGCCATTATAAATATCTAAATATCTCAGCTCTGGAAAGGGTCTAGAGCCTCCATTTTTGCACTCAGATCTAAGTCCCATGGCCCTCTATCAGAATCCAGAGTTTCAAGAAAATCAAAAATTTTGACCTCGAAAAAAAACGACAGTGGTACCCCTTACGTTTTTTTTTCGGGTCAAAATTTTCGATTTTCTTGAAACTCTGGATTCTGATAGAGGGCCATGTGACTTAGATCTGAGTGCAAAAAATGGAGGCTCTAGACCCTTCCAGAGCTGAGATATTGAGATATTCACGTAGCATTTATGCCATTGTAAATACTCAGTATCTTAGCTCTGTATGCCATTATAAATATCTAAATATCTCAGCTTGGAAGGGTCAGGCTCTTCCATTTATCAGATTAAATCCACATGCCTCTATTTAGAATCCAGAGTTTCAAGAAATCAAAATCTCCACCCGAAAACGACAGTGGTACCCCTTACGTTTTTTTTTTGGGTCAAAATTTTGATTTTCTTGAAAACTCTGGATTCCTGATAGAGGGCCATGGGACTTAGATCTGAGTGCAAAAATGGAGGCTCTAGACCCTTCCAGAGCTGAGATATTTAGATATTTATAATGGCATACAGAGCTGAGATATTGAGATATTTACAATGGCATAAATGCTACGTGAGATTCTCAATATCTCAGCTCTGGAAGGGTCTCGAGCCTTCATTTTGCACTCAGATCAAGTCCATGGCCCTATCAGAATCCAGAGTTTCAAGAAAATCAAAATTTCGACCCGAAAAAAAACGATAAGGGGTACCACTGTACGTTTTTTTTGGGTCAAAATTTTGATTTTCTTGAAACTCTGGATTCTGATAGAGGGCCATGGGACTTAGATCTGAGTGCAAAAATGGAGGCTCTAGACCCTTCCAGAGCTGAGATATTTAGATATTTATAATGGCATACAGAGCTGAGATATTGAGATATTTACAATGGCATAAATGCTACGTGAAATCTCAATATCTCAGCTCTGGAAGGTCTGAGCCTCATTTTTGCACTCAGATCTAGTCACATGGCCCTCTATCAGGATCCAGAGTTTCAAGAAATCAAAATTTTGACCCGGAAAAAAAAACGTAAGGGGTACCACTGTACGTTTTTTTTTTGGGTCAAAATTTTGATTTTCTTGAAACTCTGGATTCTGATAGAGGGCCATGGGACTTAGATCTGAAGTGCAAAAATGGAGGCTCTAGACCCTTCCAGAGCTGAGATATTGAAAGACTTGCCACGGAGCATCATGCTATTTGTACACCTTATACCCAGCCTCATGCCATTATAAATATCTTTAAATATCTCTAGCTCTGGAGGGTTAGAGCTTTTACGATTATATCCATGGCCCTTTATCAAGCGTTCAAGAGTTTCATGAAATCAAGCTTTGATCCTCTACCGAAAAAAAACGTACAGGGGTACCCTTACCGTCTCTCCGGGTCAAAATTTTGATTTTCTCTGAAACTCTGGATTCTGATAGAAGGCCATGGGACTTAGATCTGAGTGCAAAAATGGAAGGCCAGACCTTTCCAGAGCTGAGATATTGAGATTATGCACGTAGCAGTTTGATGCCATTTAAATGGCTAAAACCTGAGCCATTGTAATATCTCAACATACATCTGGACGGGTCTAGAGTACCCCTCCATTTGCTCACTCAGATTTAAGCCACAGCCCTCTATCAGAATCCAGAGTTTCAAGAAAATCAAAACTTGCACCCGAAAAACGACCAGTGGTACCCCTTACGTTTTTTTTGGGTCAAAATTTATGATCTCCTTGAAACTCTGGATTCTGATAGAGGGCCATGGGACTTAGATCTGAGTGCAAAAATGGAGGCTCTAGACCCTTCCAGAGCTGAGATATTTAGATATTATAATGGCATACAGAGCTGAGATATTGAGATATTTACAATGGCATAAATGCTACGTGAAATCTCAACATCTCAGCTCTGGAAGGGTCTAGAGCCTCCATTTTTGCACTCAGATCTAAGTCACATGGCCTCTATTCAGAATCCAGAGTTTCAAGAAAATCAAAATTTCGACCTCGAAAAAAAACTACAGTGGTACCCCTGTACGTTTTTTTTTCGGGTCAAAATTTTGATTTTCTTGAAACTCTGGATTCTTATAGAGGGCCATGGGACTTAGATCTGAGTGCAAAAATGGAGGCTCTAGACCCTTCCAGAGCTGAGATATTTAGATATTTATAATGGCATACAGAGCTGAGATATTGAGATATTTACAATGGCATAAATGCTACGCTGAAATCTCAATATTCTCAGCTCTGGAAGGGTCTAGAGCCTTCATTTTTGCACTCAGATTTAAGTCACATGGCCCTCTATCATAATCCAGAGCTTTCAAGAAAATTAAAATCTCCCACCCGAAAAAAAACGACAGTGGTACCACTTTACGTTTTTTTTTCTGGGTCAAAATTTTGATTTTCTTGAAACTCTGGATTCCTGATAGAGGGCCATGGGACTTAGATCTGAGTGCAAAAATGGAGGCCTCAGAACTCTTCCAGAAGCTAGTATTTGAGAATTATGGAGCATTTATGCTCATTTATAACACCCCCACACTCCCAGCTCTTAGATGCCATTATAGATTAAATATCTCAGCTGTGGAAGAATTTTAGAACTTTCACTGACTAGATCTAGTCATGGGCCTCTATCTAGAATCCACAGTTTTAAGAAAAATCAAAATTCCACCCTCAAAAAAATCAGTAAATGACATGGGTTGCCTCCTCCTAACCAAATTTTGAATTCTTGAAACTCTGCATCCTATAGAGGGCCATGGGACTTAGATCTGAGTGCAAAATGGAGGCTCTAGACCCTTCCAGAGCTGAGATATTGAGATATTTACGTAGCATTTATGCCATCTGAATATTGAGATATCTTACAACTCTGCATAAATGCCATCATAGAATATCTAATATCTCAGCTCTGGAAGGGTCTAGAGCCTCCATTTTTGCACTTAGATCTAAGTCCCATGGCCCTCTATCAGAATCCAGAGTTTCAAGAAATCAAAAATTTCCAACCCCAAAAAAAAAAACGTACAGGGTATCACCTGTCGTTTTTTTGGGTCAAAATTTTGATTTTCTTGAAACTCTGGATTCTGATAGAGGGCCATGGGACTTAGATCTGAGTGCAAAAATGGAGGCTCTAGACCCTTCCAGAGCTGAGATATTTAGATATTTATAATGGCATACAGAGCTGAGATATTGAGATATTTACAATGGCATAAATGCTACGTGAAATCTCAATATCTCAGCTCTGGAAGGGTCTAGAGCCTCCATTTTTGCACTCAGATTTAAGTCACATGGCCCTCTATCAGTAATCCAGAAGTTTCAAGAAAATCAAAATTCTGACCCGAAAAAAAAATCAGTGGTACCCCTTACGTTTTTTTTTCGGGTCAAAATTTTGATTTTCTTGAAACTCTGGATTCTGATAGAGGGCCATGGGACTTAGATCTGAGTGCAAAAATGGAGGCTCTAGACCCTTCCAGAGCTGAGATATTTAGATATTTATAATGGCATACAGAGCTGAGATATTGAGATATTTACAATGGCATAAATGCTACGTGAAATCTCATATCTCAGCTCTGGAAGGGTCTAGAGCCTCCATTTTTGCACTCAGATCTAAGTCCCATGGCCCTCTATTCAGAATCCAGAGTTTCAAGAAAATCAAAACTCTGACCTCGAAAAAAAAAAACGACAGTGGTACCCCTTACGTTTTTTTTTTTCGGGTCAAAATTTTGATTTTCTTGAAACTCTGGATTCTGATAGAGGGCCATGGGACTTAGATCTGAGTGCAAAAATGGAGGCTCTAGACCCTTCCAGAGCTGAGATATTTAGATATTTATAATGGCATACAGAGCTGAGATATTGAGATATTTACAATGGCATAAATGCTACGTGAAATCTCAATATCTCAGCTCTGGAAGGGTCTAGAGCTTCCATTTTTGCACTCAGATCTAAGTCACATGGCCCTCATCAGAATCCAGAGTTTCAAGAAAATCAAAATTCTCACCCGAAAAAAAAACGTACAGTGGTACCCCTGTACGTTTTTTTTTTGGGTCAAAATTTTGATTTTCTTGAAACTCTGGATTCTGATAGAGGGCCATGGGACTTAGATCTGAGTGCAAAAATGGAGGCTCTAGACCCTTCCAGAGCTGAGATATTTAGATATTGATAATGGCATACAGAGCTGAGATATTGAGATATTTACAATGGCATAAATGCTACGTGAAATCTCAATATCTCAGCTCTGGAAGGGTCTAGAGCCTCCATTTTTGCACTCAGATCTAAGTCACATGGCCCTCTATCAGAATCCAGAGTTTCAAGAAAATCAAAATTTTGACCCGAAAAAAAAACGTAGGGGTACCACTGTCGTTTTTTTTTCGGGTCAAAATTTTGATTTTCTTGAAACTCTGGATTCTGATAGAGGGCCATGGGACTTAGATCTGAGTGCAAAAATGGAGGCTCTAGACCCTTCCAGAGCTGAGATATTTAGATATTTATAATGGCATACAGAGCTGAGATATTGAGATATTTACAATGGCATAAATGCTACGTGAAATCTCAATATCTCAGCTCTGGAAGGGTCTAGAGCCTCCATTTTTGCACTCAGATCTAAGTCACATGGCCCTCTATCAGAATCCAGAGTTTCAAGAAAATCAAAATTTCTGACCTCGAAAAAAAACGACAGTGGTACCCCTGTACGTTTTTTTTTCGGGTCAAAATTTTGATTTTCTTGAAACTCTGGATTCCTGATAGAGGGCCATGTGACTTAGATCTGAGTGCAAAAATGGAGGCTCTAGACCCTTCCAGAGCTGAGATATTTAGATATTTATAATGGCATACAGCCAGCTGAGATATCTGAGATATTTACAATGGCATAAATGCTATGTGAAATCTCAATATCTCAGCTCTGGAAGGGTCTAGAGCCTCCATTTTTGCACTCAGATCTAAGTCCCATGGCCCTCTATCAGAATCCAGAGTTTCAAGAAAATCAAAATTTTGACCCGAAAAAAAAACGACAGTGGTACCACTGTACGTTTTTTTTTCGGGTCAAAATTTTGATTTTCTTGAAACTCTGGATTCTGATAGAGGGCCATGGGACTTAGATCTGAGTGCAAAAATGGAGGCTCTAGACCCTTCCAGAGCTGAGATATTTAGATATTTATAATGGCATACAGAGCTGAGATATTGAGATATTTACAATGGCATAAATGCTACGTGAAATCTCAATATCTCAGCTCTGCAAGGGTCTAGAGCCTCCATTTTTGCACTTAGATCTAAGTCCCATGGCCCTCTATCAGAATCCAGAGTTTCAAGAAAATCAAAATTTTGACCTCGAAAAAAAAACGTAAGGGGTACCACTGTACGTTTTTTTTTGGGTCAAAATTTTGATTTTCTTGAAACTCTGGATTCTGATAGAGGGCCATGGGACTTAGATCTGAGTGCAAAAATGGAGGCTCTAGACCCTTCCAGAGCTGAGATATTTAGAGTATTTATAATGGCATACAGAGCTGAGATATTGAAGATATTTACAATGGCATAAATGCTACGTGAAATCTCAATATCTCAGCTCTGGAAGGGTCTAGAGCCTCCATTTTTGCACTCAGATCTAAGTCCCATGGCCCTCTATCAGAATCCAGAGTTTCAAGAAAATCAAAATTTTGACCCGAAAAAAAACGACAGTGGTACCACTGTACGTTTTTTTTTTCGGGTCAAAATTTTGATTTTCTTGAAACTCTGGATTCTGATAGAGGGCCATGGGACTTAGATCTGAGTGCAAAAATGGAGGCTCTAGACCCTTCCAGAGCTGAGATATTTAGATATTTATAATGGCATACAGAGCTGAGATATTGAGATATTTACAATGGCATAAATGCTACGTGAAATCTCAATATCTCAGCTCTGGAAGGGTCTAGAGCCTCCATTTTTGCACTCAGATCTAAGTCCCATGGCCCTCTATCAGAATCCAGAGTTTCAAGAAAATCAAAATTCTGACCTCGAAAAAAAACGTAAGGGGTACCACTGTCGTTTTTTTTTCGGGTCAAAATTTTGATTTTCTTGAAACTCTGGATTCCTGATAGAGGGCCATGGGACTTAGATCTGAGTGCAAAAATGGAGGCTCTAGACCCTTCCAGAGCTGAGATATTTAGATATTTATAATGGCATACAGAGCTGAGATATTGAGATATTTACAATGGCATAAATGCTACGTGAAATCTCAATATCTCAGCTCTGGAAGGGTCTAGAGCCTCCATTTTTGCACTCAGATCTAAGTCACATGGCCCTCTATCAGAATCCAGAGTTTCAAGAAAATCAAAATTTTGACCCGAAAAAAAAACGTAAAGGGGTACCACTGTCGTTTTTTTTTTCGGGTCAAAATTTTGATTTTCTTGAAACTCTGGATTCCTAATAGAGGGCCATGGGACTTAGATCTGAGTGCAAAAATGGAGGCTCTAGACCCTTCCAGAGCTGAGATATTTAGATATTTATAATGGCATACAGAGCTGAGATATTGAGATATTTACAATGGCATAAATGCTACGTGAATTCTCAATATCTCAGCTCTGGAAGGGTCTAGAGCCTCCATTTTTGCACTCAGATCTAAGTCACATGGCCCTCTATCAGAATCCAGAGTTTCAAGAAAATCAAAATTTCGACCCCGAAAAAAAACGACAGTGGTACCACTGTCGTTTTTTTTTTTGGGTCAAAATTTTGATTTTCTTGAAACTCTGGATTCTGATAGAGGGCCATGGGACTTAGATCTGAGTGCAAAAATGGAGGCTCTAGACCCTTCCAGAGCTGAGATATTTAGATATTTATAATGGCATACAGAGCTGAGATATTGAGATATTTACAATGGCATAAATGCTACGTGAAATCTCAATATCTCAGCTCTGGAAGGGTCTAGAGCCTCCATTTTTGCACTCAGATCTAAGTCACATGGCCCTCTATCAGAATCCAGAGTTTCAAGAAAATCAAAATTTCTGACCTCGAAAAAAAAACGACAGTGGTACCACTTACGTTTTTTTTTCGGGTCAAAATTTTGATTTTCTTGAAACTCTGGATTCTGATAGAGGGCCATGGGACTTAGATCTGAGTGCAAAAATGGAGGCTCTAGACCCTTCCAGAGCTGAGATATTTAGATATTTATAATGGCATACAGAGCTGAGATATTGAGATATTTACAATGGCATAAATGCTACGTGAAATCTCAATACTCAGCTCTGGAAGGGTCTAGAGCCTCCATTTTTGCACTCAGATCTAAGTCACATGGCCCTCTATCAGAATCCAGAGTTTCAAGAAAATCAAAAATTTTCGACCCGAAAAAAACACGAAAGTGGTACCACTGTACGTTTTTTTTTCGGGTCAAAATTTTGATTTTCTTGAAAACTCTGGATTCCTATAGAGGGCCATGGGACTTAGATCTGAGTGCAAAATGGAGGCTCTAGACCCTTCCAGAGCTGAGATATTTAGATATTTATAATGGCATACAGAGCTGAGATATTTGAGATATTTACAATGGCATAAATGCTACGTAGATCTCAATATCTCAGCTCTGGAAGGGTCTAGAGCCTCCATTTTTGCACTCAGATCTAAGTCACATGGCCCTCTATCAGAATCCAGAGTTTCAAGAAAATCAAAATTTTGACCCTAGAAAAAAAAACGTACAGGGGTACCACTGTACGTTTTTTTTTTCGGGTCAAAATTTTGATTTTCTTGAAACTCTGGATTCTTATAGAGGGCCATGGGACTTAGATCTGAGTGCAAAAATGGAGGCTCTAGACCCTTCCAGAGCTGAGATATTGAGATTTTATGGTAGCATTTATGCCATTGTAAAATATCTCAATATCTCAGCTCCTGTATGCCATTATAAATATCTAAATATCTCAGCTCTGGAAGGGTCTAGCAGCCTCCATTCTTGCACTCAGATCTAAGTCACATGGCCCTCTATCAGAATCCAGAGTTTCAAGAAAATCAAAATTTCTGACCCGAAAAAAAACGAAGGGGTACCACTGTCGTTTTTTTTTCGGGTCAAAATTTTGATTTTCTTGAAACTCTGGATTCTGATAGAGGGCCATGGGACTTAGATCTGAGTGCAAAAATGGAGGCTCTAGACCCTTCCAGAGCTGAGATATTTAGATATTTATAATGGCATACAGAGCTGAGATATTGAGATATTTACAATGGCATAAATGCTACGTGAAATCTCAATATCTCAGCTCTGGAAGGGTCTTAGAGCCTCCATTTTTGCACTCAGATCTAAGTCCCATGGCCCTCTATCAGAATCCAGAGTTTCAAGAAAATCAAAATTTCGACCCGAAAAAAACGTAAGGGGTACCACTGTCGTTTTTTTTTCGGGTCAAAATTTTGATTTTCTTGAAACTCTGGATTCTGATAGAGGGCCATGTGACTTAGATCTGAGTGCAAAAATGGAGGCTCTAGACCCTTCCAGAGCTGAGATATTGAGATCTCATCGTAGCATTTATGCCATTGTAAATATCTTAGATATTTCAGCTCTGTATGCCATTATAAATATCTAAATATCTCAGCTCTGGAAGGGTCTAGAGCCTCCATTTTTGCACTCAGATCTAAGTCCCATGGCCCTCTATCAGAATCCAGAGTTTCAAGAAAATCAAAATTTTGACCCGAAAAAAAAAACGACAGGGGTACCCCTGTACGTTTTTTTTTTCGGGTCAAAATTTTGATTTCTTGAAAACTCTGGATTCTGATAGAGGGCCATGGGACTTAGATCTGAGTGCAAAAATGGAGGCTCTAAACCCTTCCAGAGCTGAGATATTGAGATCTCACGTAGCATTTATGCCATTGTAAATATCTCAATATCTCAGCTCTGTATGCCATTATAAATATCTAAATATCTCAGCTCTGGGAAGGGTCTAGAGCCTCCATTTTGACTCAGATCTAAGTCATCTTGGGCCCCTCCATACATTTATAGAGTTTCAAGAAAATCCAAATTCTCACCCGAAAAAAAATCAGTGCAACCCCTTACGTTTTTTTTGGGTCAAAATTTTGATTTTCTTGAAACTCTGGATTCTGATAGAGGGCCATGGGACTGAGATCTGAGTGCAAAAATGGAGGCTCCAGACCCTTCCAGAGCTGAGATATTTAGATATTTATAATGGCATACAGAGCTGATGTAACCCCTCACACCCGTGTCTGACACTCCGACCCGCTCCGAGCGGGCCTCGAACCCCGGGCTCCGGCATGAGAGTCTGGCGCTCTAACAAGGAGGCTAAAGACTGCAGCCTTGAGCGTCTGTCGCTAGACGCCTATTGAGATCTGGGAGTGAGGTTTACATCGCATAGCAACTACTAGCTGGCCTCCGTTACACTTACCCCCCAAACCTCAGCTCTCATCCGGGTCATGGCACCAATGTACCCTCACACCCGGGTTCACAACTCGACCCGCTCCCAGCGGGCTTCCGAACCCCGGGCTCCGGCATGAGAGTCTAGGCACACGCTGAACAAGGAGGCTAAAAAAAGACCCCAGCCTCTGAGGCGTCTGTCGCTAGAGCGCCCATTGAGATCTGGGAGTGAGGAATTCACCCGCACAGCAACTACTAGCTGGCCTTCTTACACTGAGATATTGAGATATTTACAATGGCATAAATGCTACGTGAAATCTCAATATCTCAGCTTCTGGAAGGGTCTAGAGCCTCCATTTTTGCACCTAGATCAAAGTCACACTGGCCCTCTATCAGAATCGAGAGTTTCAAGAAAATCAAAATTTTGATCTCGAAAAAAAAAACGTAAGGGCTACCACTGTCGTTTTTTTTTTGGGTCAAAATTTTGATTTTCTTGAAACTCTGGATTCTGATAGAGGGCCATGTGACTTAGATCTGAGTGCAAAAATGGAGGCTCTAGACCCTTCCAGAGCTGAGATATTTAGATATTTATAATGGCATACAGAGCTGAGATATTGAGATATTTACAATGGCATAAATGCTACGTGAAATCTCAATACTCAGCTCTGGAAAGGGTTTAGAGCCTCCATTTTTGCACTCAGATCTAAGTCCCATGGCCCTCTATCAGAATCCAGAGTTTCAAGAAAATCAAAATTTTGACCCGAAAAAAAAACGTAAGGGGTACCACTGTCGTTTTTTTTTCGGGTCAAAATTTTGATTTTCTTGAAACTCTGGATTCTGATAGAGGGCCATGTGACTTAGATCTGAGTGCAAAATGAGGCTCTAGACCCTTCCAGAGCTGAGATATTGAGATCTCACGTAGCATTTATGCCATTGTAAATATTCTCAATATCTCAGCTCTGTATGCCATTATAAATATCTAAATATCTCAGCTCTGGAAGGGTCTAGAGCCTTCATTTTGCACTCAGATCTAAGTCCACATGGCCTCTATCAGAATCCAGAGTTTCAAGAAAATCAAAATTTTGACCCGAAAAAAAAAACGTACAGTGGTACCCCTGTACGTTTTTTTTTTCGGGTCAAAATTTTGATTTTCTTGAAACTCTGGATTCTGATAGAGGGCCATGGGACTTAGATCTGAGTGCAAAAATGGAGGCTCAGACCCTTCCAGAGCTGAGATATTTAGATATTTATAATGGCATACAGAGCTGAGATATTGAGATATTTACAATGGCATAAATGCTACGTGAGATCTCAATATCTCAGCTCTGGAAGGGTCTAGAGCCTTCATTTTTGCACTCAGATCTAAGTCCCATGGCCCTCTATCAGAATCCAGAGTTTCAAGAAAATCAAAACTTTCGATCTCGAAAAAAACGTAAGGGGTACCACTGTCGTTTTTTTTTTCGGGTCAAAATTTTGATTTTCTTGAAACTCTGGATTCTGATAGAGGGCCATGGGACTTAGATCTGAGTGCAAAAATGGAGGCTCTAGACCCTTCCAGAGCTGAGATATTTAAGATATTTATAATGGCATACAGAGCTGAGATATTGAGATATTTACAATGGCATAAATGCTACGTGAAATCTCAATATCTCAGCTCTGGAAGGGTCTAGAGCCTCCATTTTTGCACTCAGATCTAAGTCACATGGCCCTCTATCAGAATCCAGAGTTTCAAGAAAATCAAAATTCTGACCCGAAAAAAAAACGTACAGTGGTACCCCTTACGTTTTTTTTTCGGGTCAAAATTTTGATTTTCTTGAAACTCTGGATTCCTATAGAGGGCCATGGGACTTAGATCTGAGTGCAAAAATGGAGGCTCTAGACCCTTCCAGAGCTGAGATATTTAGATATTTATAATGGCATACAGAGCTGAGATATTGAGATATTTACAATGGCATAAATGCTACGTGAAATCTCAATATCTCAGCTCTGGAAGGGTCTAGAGCCTCCATTTTTGCACTCAGATCTAAGTCACATGGCCCTCTATCAGAATCCAGAGTTTCAAGAAAATCAAAACTTCTGACCCGAAAAAAAACGACAGGGGTACCACTGTACGTTTTTTTTTCGGGTCAAAATTTTGATTTTCTTGAAACTCTGGATTCTGATAGAGGGCCATGGGACTTAGATCTGAGTGCAAAAATGGAGGCTCTAGACCCTTCCAGAGCTGAGATATTTAGATATTTATAATGGCATACAGAGCTGAGATATTGAGATATTGACAATGGCATAAATGCTACGTGAAATTCTCAATATCTCAGCTCTGGAAGGGTCTAGAGCCTCCATTTTTGCACTCAGATCTAAGTCACATGGCCCTCTATCAGAATCCAGAGTTTCAAGAAAATCAAAATTTTGACCTCAAAAAAAAAACGTAAGGGGTACCACTGTCGTTTTTTTTTTCGGGTCAAAATTTTGATTTTCTTGAAACTCTGGATTCTGATAGAGGGCCATGGGACTTAGATCTGAGTGCAAAAATGGAGGCTCTAGACCCTTCCAGAGCTGAGATATTTAGATATTTATAATGGCATACAGAGCTGAGATATTGAGATATTTACAATGGCATAAATGCTACGTGAGATCTCAATATCTCAGCTCTGGAAGGGTCTAGAGCCTCCATTTTTGCACTCAGATCTAAGTCACATGGCCCTCTATCAGAATCCAGAGTTTCAAGAAAATCAAAATTTTGACCCGAAAAAAAAACGTAAGGGGTACCACTGTCGTTTTTTTTTTTCGGGTCAAAATTTTGATTTTCTTGAAACTCTGGATTCTGATAGAGGGCCATGGGACTTAGATCTGAGTGCAAAAATGGAGGCTCTAGACCCTTCCAGAGCTGAGATATTTAGATATTTATAATGGCATACAGAGCTGAGATATTGAGATATTTACAATGGCATAAATGCTACGTGAAATCTCAATATCTCAGCTCTGGAAGGGTCTAGAGCCTCCATTTTTGCACTCAGATCTAAGTCACATGGCCCTCTATCAGAATCCAGAGTTTCAAGAAAATCAAAATTTCTGACCTCGAAAAAAAACGTACAGTGGTACCCCTGTACGTTTTTTTTTTTGGGTCAAAATTTTGATTTTCTTGAAACTCTGGATTCTGATAGAGGGCCATGGGACTTAGATCTGAGTGCAAAAATGGAGGCTCTAGACCCTTCCAGAGCTGAGATATTTAGATATTTATAATGGCATACAGAGCTGAGATATTGAGATATTTACAATGGCATAAATGCTATGTGAAATCTCAATATCTCAGCTCTGGAAGGGTCTAGAGCCTCCATTTTTGCACTCAGATCTAAGTCACATGGCCCTCTATCAGAATCCAGAGTTTCAAGAAAATCAAAATTTTGACCCGAAAAAAAAACGTACAGGGGTACCACTGTCGTTTTTTTTTTCGGGTCAAAATTTTGATTTTCTTGAAAACTCTGGATTCTGATAGAGGGCCATGGGACTTAGATCTGAGTGCAAAAATGGAGGCTCTAGACCCTTCCAGAGCTGAGATATTTAGATATTTATAATGGCATACAGAGCTGAGATATTGAGATATTTACAATGGCATAAATGCTACGTGAAATCTCAATATCTCAGCTCTGGAAGGGTCTAGAGCCTCCATTTTTGCACTCAGATCTAAAGTCACATGGCCCTCTATCATAATCCAGAGTTTCAAGAAAATCAAAATTTTGATCTCGAAAAAAAAAACGACAGTGGTACCCCTTACGTTTTTTTTTGGGTCAAAATTTTGATTTTCTTGAAACTCTGGATTCTGATAGAGGGCCATGGGACTTAGATCTGAGTGCAAAAATGGAGGCTCTAGACCCTTCCAGAGCTGAGATATTTAGATATTTATAATGGCATACAGAGCTGAGATATTGAGATATTTACAATGGCATAAATGCTACGTGAAATCTCAATATCTCAGCTCTGGAAGGGTCTTAGAGCCTCCATTTTGCACTCAGATCTAAGTCACATGGCCCTCTATCAGTAATCCAGAGTTTCAAGAAAATCAAAATTTTGACCCGAAAAAAAACGTAAGGGGTACCACTGTCGTTTTTTTTCGGGTCAAAATTTTGATTTTCTTGAAACTCTGGATTCTGATAGAGGGCCATGGGACTTAGATCTGAGTGCAAAAATGGAGGCTCTAGACCCTTCCAGAGCTGAGATATTTAGATATTTATAATGGCATACAGAGCTGAGATATTGAGATATTTACAATGGCATAAATGCTACGTGAAATCTCAATATCTCAGCTCTGGAAGGGTCTAGAGCCTCCATTTTTGCACTCAGATCTAAGTCACATGGCCCTCTATCAGAATCCAGAGTTTCAAGAAAATCAAAATTTTGACCCCAAAAAAAAACGTAAGGGGTACCACTGTCGTTTTTTTTTGGGTCAAAATTTTGATTTTCTTGAAACTCTGGATTCTGATAGAGGGCCATGGGACTTAGATCTGAGTGCAAAAATGGAGGCTCTAGACCCTTCCAGAGCTGAGATATTTAGATATTTATAATGGCATACAGAGCTGAGATATTGAGATATTTACAATGGCATAAATGCTACGTGAAATCTCAATATCTCAGCTCTGGAAGGGTCTAGAGCCTCCATTTTTGCACTCAGATCTAAGTCACATGGCCCTCTATCAGAATCCAGAGTTTCAAGAAAATCAAAATTTTGACCCGAAAAAAAATCGAAGGGGTACCACTGTCGTTTTTTTTTCGGGTCAAAATTTTGATTTTCTTGAAACTCTGGATTCTGATAGAGGGCCATGGGACTTAGATCTGAGTGCAAAAATGGAGGCTCTAGACCCTTCCAGAGCTGAGATATTTAGATATTTATAATGGCATACAGAGCTGAGATATTGAGATATTTACAATGGCATAAATGCTACGTGAAATCTCAATATCTCAGCTCTGGAAGGGTCTAGAGCCTCCATTTTTGCACTCAGATCTAAGTCCCATGGCCCTCTATCAGAATCCAGAGTTTCAAGAAAATCAAAATTTTGACCCCGAAAAAAAAACGTAAGGGGTACCACTGTCGTTTTTTTTTTCGGGTCAAAATTTTGATTTTCTTGAAACTCTGGATTCTGATAGAGGGCCATGGGACTTAGATCTGAGTGCAAAAATGGAGGCTCTAGACCCTTCCAGAGCTGAGATATTGAGATTTCACGTAGCATTTATGCCATTGTAAATATCTCAATATCTCAGCTCTGTATGCCATTATAAATATCTAAATATCTCAGCTCTGGGAAGGGTCTAGAGCCTCCATTTTTGCACTCAGATCTAAGTCCCATGGCCCTCTATCAGAATCCAGAGTTTCAAGAAAATCAAAATTTTGACCCGAAAAAAAAAACGTAAGGGGTACCACTGTCGTTTTTTTTTTGGGTCAAAATTTTGATTTTCTTGAAACTCTGGATTCTGATAGAGGGCCATGGGACTTAGATCTGAGTGCAAAAATGGAGGCTCTAGACCCTTCCAGAGCTGAGATATTTAGATATTTATAATGGCATACAGAGCTGAGATATTGAGATATTTACAATGGCATAAATGCTACGTGAGATCTCAATATCTCAGCTCTGGAAGGGTCTAGAGCCTCCATTTTTGCACTCAGATCTAAGTCACATGGCCCTCTATCAGAATCCAGAGTTTCAAGAAAATCTAAAATTTTGACCTCGAAAAAAAAACGACAGTGGTACCCCTTACGTTTTTTTTTTTCGGGTCAAAATTTTGATTTTCTTGAAACTCTGGATTCTGATAGAGGGCCATGGGACTTAGATCTGAGTGCAAAAATGGAGGCTCTAGACCCTTCCAGAGCTGAGATATTTAGATATTTATAATGGCATACAGAGCTGAGATATTGAAGATATTTACAATGGCATAAATGCTACGTGAAATCTCAATATCTCAGCTCTGGAAGGGTCTAGAGCCTCCATTTTTGCACTCAGATCTAAGTCACATGGCCCTCTATCAGAATCCAGAGTTTCAAGAAAATCAAAATTTTGACCTCGAAAAAAAAACGTAAGGGTACCACTGTACGTTTTTTTTTTTGGGTCAAAATTTTGATTTTCTTGAAACTCTGGATTCTGATAGAGGGCCATGGGACTTAGATCTGAGTGCAAAAATGGAGGCTCTAGACCCTTCCAGAGCTGAGATATTTAGATATTTATAATGGCATACAGAGCTGAGATATTGAGATATTTACAATGGCATAAATGCTACGTGAAATCTCAATATCTCAGCTCTGGAAGGGTCTAGAGCCTCCATTTTTGCACTCAGATCTAAGTCACATGGCCCTCTATCAGAATCCAGAGTTTCAAGAAAATCAAAATTTTGACCCTGAAAAAAAAACGTACAGTGGTACCCCTTACGTTTTTTTTCGGGTCAAAATTTTGATTTTCTTGAAACTCTGGATTCTGATAGAGGGCCATGGGACTTAGATCTGAGTGCAAAAATGGAGGCTCTAGACCCTTCCAGAGCTGAGATATTTAGATATTTATAATGGCATACAGAGCTGAGATATTGAGATATTTACAATGGCATAAATGCTACGTGAGATCTCAATATCTCAGCTCTGGAAGGGTCTAGAGCCTCCATTTTTGCACTCAGATCTAAGTCCCATGGCCCTCTATCAGAATCCAGAGTTTCAAGAAAATCAAAATTTTGACCTCGAAAAAAAAACGTAGGGGTACCACTGTACGTTTTTTTTTTTCGGGTCAAAATTTTGATTTTCTTGAAACTCTGGATTCTGATAGAGGGCCATGGGACTTAGATCTGAGTGCAAAAATGGAGGCTCTAGACCCTTCCAGAGCTGAGATATTTAGATATTTATAATGGCATACAGAGCTGAGATATTGAGATATTTACAATGGCATAAATGCTACGTGAAATCTCAATATCTCAGCTCTGGAAAGGGTCTAGAGCCTCCATTTTTGCACTCAGATTTAAGTCACATGGCCCTCTATCAGAATCCAGAGTTTCAAGAAAATCAAAACTTCTGACCCCGAAAAAAAAACGACAGTGGTACCACTGTACGTTTTTTTTTTCGGGTCAAAATTTTGATTTTCTTGAAACTCTGGATTCTGATAGAGGGCCATGGGACTTAGATCTGAGTGCAAAAATGGAGGCTCTAGACCCTTCCAGAGCTGAGATATTTAGATATTTATAATGGCATACAGAGCTGAGATATTGAGATATTTACAATGGCATAAATGCTACGTGAAATCTCAATATCTCAGCTCTGGAAGGGTCTAGAGCCTCCATTTTTGCACTCAGATCTAAGTCACATGGCCCTCTATCAGAATCCAGAGTTTCAAGAAAATCAAAATTTTGACCCGAAAAAAAATCGTAAGGGGTACCACTGTCGTTTTTTTTTGGGTCAAAATTTTGATTTTCTTGAAACTCTGGATTCTGATAGAGGGCCATGGGACTTAGATCTGAGTGCAAAAATGGAGGCTCTAGACCCTTCCAGAGCTGAGATATTGAGATCTCATGTAGCATTTATGCCATTGTAAATATCTCAATATCTCAGCTCTGTATGCCATTATAAATATCTAAATATCTCAGCTCTGGAAGGGTCTAGAGCCTCCATTTTTGCACTCAGATCTAAGTCCCATGGCCCTCTATCAGAATCCAGAGTTTCAAGAAAATCAAAATTTTGACCTCAAAAAAAAAAAACGTAAGGGGTACCACTGTCGTTTCTTTTTTTCGGGTCAAAATTTTGATTTTCTTGAAACTCTGGATTCTGATAGAGGGCCATGGGACTTAGATCTGAGTGCAAAAATGGAGGCACTAGACCCTTCCAGAGCTGAGATATTTAGATATTTATAATGGCATACAGAGCTGAGATATTGAGATATTTACAATGGCATAAATGCTACGTGAAATCTCAATATCTCAGCTCTGGAAGGGTCTAGAGCCTCCATTTTTGCACTCAGATCTGAGTCCCATGGCCCTCTATCAGAATCCAGAGTTTCAAGAAAATCAAAATTTTGACCCCGAAAAAAAACGAAAGGGTACCACTGTACGTTTTTTTTTTGGGTCAAAATTTTGATTTTCTTGAAACTCTGGATTCTGATAGAGGGCCATGGGACTTAGATCTGAGTGCAAAAATGGAGGCTCTAGACCCTTCCAGAGCTGAGATATTTAGATATTTATAATGGCATACAGAGCTGAGATATTGAGATATTTACAATGGCATAAATGCTACGTGAGATCTCAATATCTCAGCTCTGGAAGGGTCTAGAGCCTCCATTTTTGCACTCAGATCTAAGTCCCATGGCCCTCTATCAGAATCCAGAGTTTCAAGAAAATCAAAATTTTGACCTCGAAAAAAAAACGACAGTGGTACCCCTTACGTTTTTTTTTCGGGTCAAAATTTTGATTTTCTTGAAACTCTGGATTCTGAAAGAGGGCCATGGGACTTAGATCTGAGTGCAAAAATGGATGCTCTAGACCCTTCCAGAGCTGAGATATTTAGATATTTATAATGGCATACAGAGCTGAGATATTGAGATATTTACAATGGCATAAATGCTACATGAGATCTCAATATCTCAGCTCTGGAAGGGTCTAGAGCCTCCATTTTTGCACTCAGATCTAAGTCCCATGGCCCTCTATCAGAATCCAGAGTTTCAAGAAAATCAAAATTTCTGACCTCAAAAAAAAACGACAGTGGTACCCCTTGTTTTTTTTTTTTGTGCAAAAAAATAAGTTTCTCCAATCTTCTTGAAACTCTAGATTCTGATAGAGGGCCATGGGACTTAGAGCCTGAGTGCAAAAATGGAGGCTCTAGACCCTTCCAGAGCTGAGATGAGATATTTATAATGGCATAAATGCTACGTGTGATCTCAATATCTCAGCTCTGGAAGGGTCTAGAGCCTCCATTTTCGCACTCAGGTCTAAGTCCCATGGCCCTCTATCAGAATCCAGAGTTTCAAGAAGTTTGGAGAAACTTATTTTTTTGCCCAAAAAAAAAAAAAAACATAAGGGGTACCACTGTGTTTTTTTTGGGGGGCGAAAAAAAAAGTTTCTCCAATCTTCTTGAAACTCTGGATTCTGATAGAGGGCCATGGGACTTAGACCTGAGTGCAAAAATGGAGGCTCTAGACCCTTCCAGAGCTGAGATATTGAGATATTTATAATGGCATAAATGCTACGTGGGATCTCAATATCTCAGCTCTGGAAGGGTCTAGAGCCTCAATTTTCGCACTCAGGTCTAAGTCCCACTGGCCCTCTATCAGAATTGCAAGGTTTCAAGAAGATTGCAGAGACTTTTCGCGCCCCAAAAAAAACCACAGTGGTACCCCTTAAGTTTTTTTGGGGGGTGAAAAAATAAGTTTCTCCAATCTTGCTCAAACTTTGGATTCTGATAGAGGGCCATGGGACTTAGACCTGAGTGCAAAAATTGAGGCTCTCAGACCTTTCCAGAGCTGAGATATGAGATCACACGTAGCATTTATGCCATTATAAATATCTCAATATCTCAGCTCTGGGAAGGGTCTAGAGCCTCCATTTTTGCACTCCAGTCTATGTCCCATGGCCCTCTATCAGAATCCAGAGTTTCAAGAAGATTGGAGAAACTTTTTTTCGCACAAAAAAAAAACATAAGGGGTACCACTGTCGTTTTTTTGGGGGGCGAAAAAAAAGTTTCTCCAATCTTCTTGAAACTCTGGATTCTGATATAGGCCCATGGAAGGGTCTCTAGATCTTAAAAACCACATGTCCCGAGTATTGCTTCAGATGGTTATCACAAACGAAAAGAAACTACATTAAATTATTGTCAACTAAATGTTCTTTGTGTGAGTTGAGTCCTGGTGGTTAGCTTACATATAATGTAATTTTGCACATAAACTGCAAAAACAATCACACGGAAACAGGACATGCGTCCTACGATGTGTAAGTGACCTGAAATGAAATAAAAACCTTAATTTGCACAAAAACCTATTGCGGCATTAATTATTCTAAAGCACTTAATCGTTGTTGGGGTTAAATATGTACATACTTATACTGGGGAGGAGGGAAAGACTTTACAAATTTACCTTAAAAATACTTCATATGCATCATGACGGTGTTACGGGACGTTATTCGTGGATTACAGGCAGACACATTCGTGGATTTTTGGTAACACTAGATTTTGGTAACACTTAAGTTTAGAGTTCTCACATAATATAGGGCCTTATTTTGATTAACAAAAACCAGGACACAAAAAAACAGCCAGGACGGCCAGGACAGGACGTGAAAACAGGACATGTCCTGGGAAAACAGGATTGTTGGTCACCCTTCACTAAGTTGCTTATTAGGATGGATATTACTAGGATATTGGCTGTTTATTAGTACTTATAAAGCACATATTAATGCTTTATTCTGTATGACCACATATCCTACCCAATACCTAAACTGAACAACCACCTTACTAATTGTTAATAAACTGTAATTAGTAGTTTGAGGCAAAAGTCATAGTTAATAGTGAGAATTGTACCCTAATCTAAAGTGTCATACTTTATATTGCACTTTAACCCACCCTTAAACCTACCCATACCACCAAACTTAACCTAATAAATCAAACTAACCTCAACCTTACCCGTTCAGGACTGTGCTGTAAACATGCCTGTCATAATGTCAAATCATATTTGATATCATTCATCTTTCTCTTAAAGCACTAATGAAATTGAGCAATTAGCATTTTTAACATTTCAATTTTTAAACATGGTGATCTTTTGTAGCTGTGACTGACCGAATGTCTGTCTGCTGGTGTAATAAATGCCATGTGTGTATGTTTTGATACAACTCTTTAGCACACTTTCGAAGAATGAATCACTTTATCTCACAACCTCTGATTATTAAATGACGGCAACATCTACCTCAAATGATTTTCCTTTTTTTTGCGGATATCGTTGGTTTAACTCATCTTATCAGAATTTAGACTGTGAGTTATTATTTCGAGCTACTAAAACTTTAGGGGTATTACACTGTACCTTTTTTTCGTACACAACACAGGAGACATGATTTGAATGAAAGTTTTACTTTTATCTTAAATATATTACAATACTGAATGGATACTGTATGAAAAAAAGAGCTTTTAGCGTTTTAATTATCAGTCTATGTACAGCACACAATGAAAGAAAATTATAGCCATGAAGAGTCTATGAATACCAACACTGTGTACACGGTCAGATGAACAGAAGTGAAACAA
Organism: Hybognathus amarus; assembly: GCA_030378365.1. Taxonomy (NCBI): domain Eukaryota; kingdom Metazoa; phylum Chordata; class Actinopteri; order Cypriniformes; family Leuciscidae; genus Hybognathus; species Hybognathus amarus. Next base: position 127,951 of record JAQIUQ010006984.1, on the reverse strand, counting down.
CAGGGTGTGACAGCGGCTGACTTAATAAAGACCTTACAGATAAAAAAGAAAAGGGTTAATGCAGTCCTGGATTCCATTATGTGTGGGTGCTCTGTTTTTGTTTAATATGATTTGCCTTAAATACATTCATTGATATTTTGGTTGTGTCCTTCAATCAGGATCAATGCGCTGAGATGCCTGATGCATTGATTATGACAATTGGCACCAGACTGACATTTAATTCCAGTACGAATGTGCATTTGTTTCTGACGGGTCACAGTGAGCCAAGTATTGCTTCAGATGGTTATTACAAACGAAAAGAAACTACATTAAATTATTGTCAACTGAATGTTCTTTGTGTGAGTTGAGTCCTGGTGGTTAGCTTACATATAATGTAGTTTTGCACGTAAACTGCAAATACAATCACACGGAAACAGGACAAGCGTCCCACGGTGTGTACAAAGACGACCTGAAATGAAATAAAAACTTTAATTTGCACAAAAACCTATCGCGGCATTAATCATTCTAAAGCACTTAATTGTTGTTGGGGTTAAATATGTACATACTAATACTGGGGAGGAGGGAAAGACTTTACAAATTTACCTTAAAAATACTTCATATGCATCATGGCGGTGTTACGGAACGTTATTCGTGGATTACAGGCAGAGTGCAAAAATCAGTGCCGACAGGTCGACCGCACAGCAGACTATGTACAGATGAAAACTGCCATTAATAATACAATACTGACCAGAAGTAGGCAATCGATCAAGACCGAGTGGTCACGTGACCAGAGAGAGTGTAGAAGAGTGTCATGCTGTAAACAAACATCTACCAACGAATCTGAAAACTGATTATGGGTTCACAACAGCTATAGTTACATAAATGTTATTTAGGGAGAATGAATCTCAACATTGATTACTCCCTAAATCTCATTAATTCATCAAAGGAAATATGTTTAGTCTTACATTCACACATCTCCAGGTTTTTTGTTGTTGATAATATTAGTTTTAGCCACTTGTGTAACCCGTGACAGCCATTTATTTCATCTGTGGTTCTGAATTAGACATTAAAGGTGCTCTAAGTCGATGTTTTCAGGCCAAAACATTTTGTCACATACAGGCGGCCTGCTCCACGAAACATAACAAACTGTTCCAGCCAAGAAGGCCCTAGGAGTGGGGTTTGGGGGGTCAGTGCGAAGATGAGGATGATGGTCTATCTAGCCTCTGTTTTGTTTGAAAATACTTTAAACGTCAACAAGAAGTCATGTCACCTGACATCGCTTAGAGCACCTTTAATTCTGACGTTCGTTCTATCCACCAAATTTTTTTCAACACGGAAATATTTAAGGATTTAATTGAAAATACAACTTTTTTTTATTTATTTATTTTTTTTTTGGAAATGTGCGAGACTATGGAAGCTTGTTTCCTCCACACAATGAAAAATAAAAAAGGTCATTGCGACTTTTTATCTCACAATTCTGACTGACTTTATTTTCTCACAATTGCGAGTTTACATCTCTCACAATTATGACTTTGTTTCTCAGAAACGCAAGATATAAAGTCAGAATTGCGTGATAGAAAGTCGGAATTGCGTGTTATAAAGTCAGAATTTCGAGATATAAAGTCACAATTGCATGTTATAAAGTCAGAAATGCATGATGAAAAGTCAGAATTGCAAGATGTAAAGTCAAAATTGCAAGATATAAAGTCAGAATTGCGTGATATAAAGTCAGAATTGCGAAATATAAAGAATTGCTAGATATAAAGTCACAATTGCATGTTATAAAGTCAGAAATGCATGATGTAAAGTCAGAATTGTGAAATTTTAACTATTCTGATGGAAAAAAGTATTCTTTCCCCTTAGAATTGGCCTGAACACTCGCAATTGCGAGTTTATATCTCACAATTATGAGAAAAGATGTCCGAATTTCGACATATAAACTCACAATTATGTGTTATAAAGTCAGAATTGTGAGATGTAAACTCGCAATGGTAAGGAAAAAAGTCAGAATTGTGAGAAAGTCACACTTCTGTCTTTTTTTCTCAGACTTGTGACTTTATATCATGCAATTCTGACTTTATATCTCGCAATTCTGACTTAAAATCTCGCAATTCTGACTTTATATCACGCAATTCTGAGAATAAAGTCAGAATTGCGAGATGTAAACTCGCAATTGTGAGAATAAAAGTCAGAATTGTGAGATAGTCACACTTGTCTTTTTTTCTCAGAATTGCGACTTTATATCACGCAATTCTGACTTTATATCTAACAATTCTAAGAAATAAAGTCAGAATTGTGAGATGTAAACTCGCAATCAGAGAAAAAAAAGTCAGAATTGTGAGATAGTCACACTTCTGTCTTTTTTTCTCCGAATTGCGACTTTATATCACGCAATTCTGACTTAATATCTCGTAATTCTGACTTCATATCTTGCAATTCCTGAAAATAAAGTCAAAATTGCAAGATGTTAACTCGCAATTGTGAGAAAAAACTCAGAATTGTGAGATAAAAAGTCGCAATTAGCTTTTTTATTTTTCATTCTGTGGCAGAAACAAGCTTCCATAGAAACAAGCTTCCATATAAGACGGCCGAATTATCGTCGGGTAAACAAGAATAACTAAGTGTGCAGTTAACTGTAAAACAATTTGCACTGCAAACCAGGGTTTATCGAGAATGAATTAAAAATAAAATTAGAATACCAGTTTGCCATATAAAGCAGAATAACGGACTACCAGCGAACAGGGAATGTTCTCTGTAACTTGACATTTGGAACATTCAGAAATAATGTTTTCATAGCTTAATGGGAACATAGGCAAAACATTCTTAGAAACTTTTTTGTTAGCTGTGCTGTCTTTGTTGACAGTTGACACTCGTATTCCTTGCAACAAGGTCATTTCTGCTTGCACATTTAAGTTTTCATTATTCCTATTACATAAAAAATAAGGTGGATAGGTGATACGCAAATCTGTTCCTGTCGTTTTCATGAATGCAGCATGTATCAAAAAAAGCCAAGTTCCCAAAACAATCAGCTAAAATCACATTCCTTACGCTTACGAGAGAATTAATATATAACACGGGAGGATGACAATTGACAAAAGAATTGGATTAGGTTGTGAATATGAGGGAAAATAAACACATTTGAAACACCAACAGGGACAAACTAAGGCCTCTTGCGCGTTACAAAACAGAAGCGCATAGTCCTTTGCACATTTCATTTTCTCTTGTGTCGTTATGCTAGCACTTGTGCAACATAAACTCACTGATTTTAAGTTATCTATTTTCTAAATGTATGTTGTTGATCTTATTGTGACTGATTCCTCCATGCATGTTTCATTTTTAAATAATTTTTGACTATGTAATGTTTAAAATGTAAAAACTCCATCTTTGACAGACTTCTCTCTGGTGACGTAAGCCAGACTTAAACTCTTATAAAATTGAGTGCAAGGCAAGCTCACATTCAGATCTGCCTCCATCCAATCAACAACCGAACCAAGTTCTCGGCCTACAGTTTTCTTTTTATGTAATCTATTACCCTCGGATATACGTCAAAATGCGGAACAAAAGATCTGTCGCTATTTCTGCTTCATCACGACTTAAAAAAAATGGTCATAGCACCTTTAACAACCTCATCTAAAGTAGAAGTGCTCACTTTACAAGAGCGTTAGTGATTGCCACGTGCTGCCATGATCTGGGATGGATGCAGAAAACATGAAACAGCGCTTCTGTCTTGTAGCGTGCACTGAGGCTTGGGACGGATTCTGTAAATTTAGAAAGACGATCACAGGACAGACACTCTAAGGCAGAATAAAAGTTCTGCCACGCTCTCCACAATCAAACATTAAAACCGAAAAATACTACAATCTCACATTTCATATGTACAAAATTCTCTGAGAAAAAGGTGACCATATGAACGGGGCCGGATGATGTTCTGGTGATGCGGGGACGTTTCAAACGTGATTGAATCTTACCAGCCTACGGAGCTGTCCTTCGATACATGCGGCACCCTTGAGTGAAAGATCTAAAATCATTTGTACATCGTTACACTACAAGGAATTCGATAAACATGTTTTCTCATGCATACAGCAGTAGGTTCTACAGTGGCAGCGTGCGTTCAAAACAATAGTTAACTTCCTGCTCCTGCATGAGCTTCTTGCACCCGGGCAACAAGGGCACCAATCACAAGACAGCATGTGTTTGGAGGCGGGGTTTAATGAGGGCACGAGTGGCTGCTGTTGTTTGTCATTCTGGGTTTGTATCGTGATGAAATCATGTTCCTGAGTCCTGTTTGCGAATGACAGCAGGAATATGACCCTGATGCCGCACTCCTCAACATCCAGGGTAAGACGGCTCCATGCCACAAATACTGAAGGAGGAGACCAAGTCCAATTCTTCCATTCACTAGTCCCTTGTTTCTCCATTTGAATTCCGTATTTTGTACCTGGTTTCATTTTCTCATTCATACAAAAGCAGAGGAAAATCCTTACGGAGTTTTGCAGACCAGTTCTTTTATATTGACGTTTCCCACAGCTGAAACAAACAGACAAAATACAAAATGAACACATGCTAGTAAATATTAGGGCTGGGTAATAAATATCGATTTCTCGATATTAATCGATTCTCATTTTACGAACCAGATATCGATTCTTAAATCTCAAGAATCGATTAGTCATCCTGTTTCATCTGAATGAATAGAACATTGTATCGCGGCTGCGTGCATCCAAAAAAAAAAAAAAAAATCGCAATCGTCCTTTGTTACTATTGATATGAAACAAAGTCTCAATTTTCAAATTACGTCCGTTTTCTTTAGAATTTCAAAAACATCAATAACGTTTTGGCGCTGTGGCGTGAGATCGCTCTGGCGCAGCTCAAGAGAAGCAGCAGCGCTGATCTCTCTTCCAGCTTAATAATACCCGTCACAGCGCGAAATAAACATGAATGAGCATCTGAAAGTGTGTTAAAAGATAGAGTACAACTTATCGAAATCCGTATCATGTCACATTGATTCGCTCAATCAGCGTTTCAACTGTGGAAAGACGTCAGTTAAACAGCTTGTAATCAATGTCATGTATCGTCATATTTACCTCAGAAAACCCACATCAACTCGTTATAGTCAGCTAGAAAAAAATAACTCTAGAGAGGAGCATTTTGCTAAATATACACCATACATATGCATTATAATCTTAATGTTCTTCAATATTTCATGCATATTTGAATAAATCTGGCAAGTTTTTATGACAGCCACCATTTACATGTTTATATTTCATATAATCTTCTTATAGTAAAATAAATAAAAGTGTAATTTAAGTGTTTGTATAGCTACAAAACAGTTAATTATTACCTTCATATTAGGCTAATGAAGCCTAGTAGGTTACAACTAGACTCCCATAGTTTACAGCAGGGGTCTCAAACTCAAATTAACTGGGGGCCGCTGGAGATAGAGTCTGGGTCAGGCCGGGCCGCATCAAGTATTCCAAAAAATAAAATAAAAATTAAGTATTCCAAAAATGGAGCACAACTGATTAAATCTTCTCAATCTTTATTATTAACGTTTCTTCTGAACTGTTCCTCTGAATTTGAACATTCCTTTCTGTACATGATTGGTTCTTCATGAGCTGTCCTTCTGACAGTTGAAGTTAATTTTACAAACTTTCTTTGTCTTTCTTATACACAACATCATTGTGATAATCATATTTGCCTTTTATTTTCTTTGTACAACACTATTATATTGAATGGTTTTTTTTTGTTTTTTTTTTTTAGGCACATTTCCTTTTATTATACTTAGAAAAACAATTATTGCTTTTGAAATACAAATAATTCTTTTTACACATGTATAGTGTCTCAGGCAAATTACTGACTTTGCACATATCAAAGCAAACCTTCTTATCAAACGGTTGTACCAAGTTCATTACATGAACTAGTTCAAAGTTCAGTTCACAAATTTTAAAATGAACTAGTTCAGTTCATATTTCAAAAATGAACTAGTTCATAGTTCTTTTTTTCCATATGTTGCTGCAAGCTTCTTTTTTTTCAAAGTTTGCACAGACATGTAAGATTTTCCCATCCTCAACGACCTCATAAAACCCTTTTAAATGAACTAAAATACGCCTCCTCGGTTCACAGACACTTGAATGAATGAGTTCACAGTAACGTTCATCAGGCAGTAATACAGTAGGCTACGTTCAGTTCACGTTCGCCCAAAATATGAACGAGTTCATGAACTACTGTTCATTGAACGCGTTCAGACACAACACATATTACAAGCTCAAAATTATTATTCTCACATTGTTTTAGAGCAGGGTTATCCAACACGTCGCTCGCAAGCTAACAGTAGCTTCAGCTGATTTGGAAAATGGCCCGCGGGCTGCGAGTTTGAGACCTCTGGTTTACAGCATTATTTAAGAGATTTGATTCCCTTGAGAAAAATTCCCATTTATTGTAACTGATATCCAAAATAATCAATATTGAATCGAATCGTAATCGAAATCGAATTCGAATTGCAAGCTTGTGAATCGAAATCGAATTGAATTGTGGAATTTGTCTCAATACCCAGCCCTAGTAAATATGACTCATGTCATTTAACAAAACAACTATTCATATACTTTTCAGAACGAATTCACTTTGTTATAGAGGGAATGCGCGTGGCGTCACCGTCGGCTGAAGTGCCTGCAGTTACTCACAGTAAGTGGCAAAAAGACTTAGCGGTTGCATTTGTTTTCAGCGTGAATGCCGTGAAAAGCAAACACAACGCATATAAAGTGGGAAAGAGCTTTGCGACTGACTGTACAACTTAGATTTGGTGAGTCTTACCCTGGCACTCTGTCTGTTGGCCTTCCTCTCTTCATCTGGAAGGGGAGGCATGGGGTAGGGGTATCTCCGGCTGGAGGCGATGGAGCCCGTTGAAGAGGTGGGCGATTTGGCCGGTGACAGAGTCCTGTGGGATCAGAGAGATGTGACATTAGTTCTGAAGTGTGTGAACTGGATAACAGCGTCAAGATCCAGAACAAACATGGACCTGTCACCTTTGACCTCTTGAAGAGGTCAGAGGGGAGTGTTCCCACGGCAAGCCATCATCCAAAATCACTAACTTCATCAGTCCTTGCCACAAAAATACCCACCCAATAAAATAGTGAAGCTGGGCAGATAATGCAAGCACAATGCAGTGCTTTTGGGATGTTTAACAAACAAACATACCCGGCGTCATGTGGGCTTACAAACATGGCGGACATGATGAGGTGACCAGGACAGACACAAGTGATCATCATCACAGAGAACATGGCAGCCATACGTTGATGACATCATTGAGTGGACAAGTGAAACGTTAAGCAGCAGCCGGCATGCAGAGAGTATGAGAGAGGACAGAACCGTGAAGGAGGAATACAATACAAATATCATACAAACACAAGAGCTTTAACTACAATCAATGAGTCTGGTTTTGCCTTTTGATGCACACATACAGATACACAAATACAAGAACCTAAACAGAGCACCTGAGTGAATCAAATTTCAGTCCAAATTCAAAAGAAACAAATTTGTTGAGTAAAATTCACTAAATGATCTTTAAATGTCTTTATTTGTATTAATAATGTCACAAAAGACTTAATGGGCCATTTCTTATTTCTTTTGATTTTGGGTGAAATCTGATCTTGGTTTTGTGATATGATCATATGAAAGGCATGGATACTTGCATCTCATGGTTATTGATGTTTACATCAAATGATTTACTGAATAACAAATGCCTTCTGTCTCCTTTAAAGACAAGTGGTCAGTTATACGGCTAAATTAGGATGTATGACAGGAAAATTTCAAGCAATTAAGATTCATGATTACAAAACTCTGGATGTAAATCTTTGAAATTGTAGAAATGTTCATGAGTTTAGCAGATCAAAAAGAAACAAATACATCGAAACCAAAACCCTTCAAACCCTAACGCTCAGCTCTCATCTCTGAAAAATGATATTTGGTCAGGGAAAAAAACAACTGAGGAGGGAAACTGATGGATAGGGGACAGATATGATGCAGTCTGGTGTTTTTGTACCTAATATAAGGTCCTTCAGTGTTTTTATTCACATCTTCTACCCATTTAGTAACATAATACTCTGATTTGACGCAAGGGGTTAAATACCTGCAAGAGGAGGATGAGGAAGGAGCGATGGTGAACAGAGAGAGAGAGAGAGAAAGGAAAGGGAGGGGGAGAAGAAAAGAGAAAGAACCAGGAGAGATAGGAGAAAGAAGGAAGTTGGTAAAAGACAGCAGCAGCACTGACATTCTTTTTGGTCCAAGATGCAGGTGAGAGATCAGACAGCAGCTCAGACTACAGCACCTACACAGATATCATTTCAAGTATTTTCGCTTTGTGGCTGGTACAGGACTTAAGAAAAAAAAAAAAAATCGAAGACTACAAAACACAGCTGCTGTAACATAAGCATCCAATTGACCACTTTTTTAAAAATTTGTCATCATTTACGTATCCTCATGTTGTTGCAATCCTGTATGACCTTATTTCTTCAGTAGAACACAAAGCAAAATGTCCCTTTACATACAAACATACAACTCAAGTGAACAGGGAAAGGGGTTCTGAACTTTGTTCAAAGAATCTTGACAAAAACGAATCACTGTTTTCACAAAATATATTAACTGTTTACTATATTGATAATAAAAAGAAATGTATCTTTAACATCAAATGTGCATATTAAATCTGAAAGAGCATGTCTTGATCAAATAAATGATGCTTCATGAGCATATGTAAATATTCAAATATATACAATATTTATATAATATATGTATATATGTATATTGTTGTTTGGTATCAATGACATCAACCTGGCACAATTCTTCAAGCACTTAAGTTGAATATGTGTATGTGCACATTCGATTTAAAGGGTTAGTTCACCCAAAAATGAAAATTAATTACTTCATTAATTACTCACCCCCATGCTGTACCAACCCCCGATAAGACGTTCGTTCATCTTCGGAACACAAATAAAGATATTTTTGATTAAATCTGAGAGCTGGATCACTCCTCCATAGACTGCCTAAGGGACTGGCACTTGACGGCCCATAAAGTCATTAAAGAAAATGTTTAAATATTCCATGTGCCTACAGTGGCTCAATTATAAGTTTATCAAGCGACGAGACTACTTTTTGTGCAAAAAAAAACAACAAATAACAACTTTATTTGACTATTCCATTACTTCCTTATGGGCGCATGCGCGAGAACTGAGATGACGACGTTCTTCTTCGACTACTTCTTGTTACCGGCTGCTCACCGCTTAGGAGTATCACCGCCACCTACCGTATAAGATGATGATCCATATATAAGGCGCTCCGGATTATAAGGCACACTGTCGTTTTTTGAGAAGATTAAAGGCTTTTAAGTGCACCTTATAGTGCGGAAAATACGGTAATTGAAAAGCGTATGTACAGGGCAGATCTTCCTCTGCTTGTAAACAGAAAGTTTTGCACTTCCAGCTTTATCAGCACATCATCTTACACGGTAGGTGGCGGTAATACTCCTAAGCGGTGAGCAGCCGGTAACAAGAAGTAGTCGAAGAAGAACTTCCTCGTCTCAGTTCTCACGCATGCGCCTATAAGGAAGTAGTGGAATAGTCGAATAAAGTCGTTATTTATGGTTTTTTTCACACAAAAAGAAGTCTCGTCGCTTGATAAACGTATAATTGAGCCACTGTAGGCACATGGAATATTTAAACATTTTCTTTAATGACTTTATGGGCCGTCAAGTGCCAGTCCCTTAGGCAGTCTATGGAGGAGTGATCCAGCTCTCAGATTTAATCAAAAATATCTTTATTTATGTTCCGAAGATGAACGAAGGTCTTACGGGTTGGTACAGCATGGAGGTGAGTAATTAATGACTTAATTTTCATTTTTGGGTGAACTAACCCTTTAAGAGCTATGGTAGAGGTGAAGGTTATCAGTCAATAAAGGATTTCAATCTTTTCCTAATTTCATATGGCTTTAGATGTCTTGACATATAGTGCATTTTGGGTTACTTTTAATATTCTTATTTGGCTAAACAGCCCCTGATCACTGAATAGTTTAGTAATAGCGACATAATTCTGTTGACTGAAAGTCACTCAGGTTTGGATTGGAATGGCATGAGGATGAGTAAAGGTGACAGATTATTTATTTTTTGAGTGAACTATTCCTTTAAATTTAGCAGAAGAACTTCAAGCTATTCAACGTTAAAGCACACCACAGAAGCGCTGACGCCACTTCCTAATGCATTTTTGAAAGTCTTGCTTGAGATTTGAACAAATATTACAAAATAAAGTAGTAGTATTTGTGTAGGTCAGCTGAATGTTGTTCTTTGGTCAGTTTGTCACATGCGAGAGTTCAAGTGCAGAAACAAGCGTCAAGCTGAAATCAGAATCTAAATGTATATTGTGTTCTTCATACAGATGAAGACGTGCAGGTAAGTTTCGGCATGCTGTTCGTTCCAGAGATTAAACCAATGCACACCAAAAACAAATCAGCATTTACACCAACAAAATACACAGAACAAATTCATCTTGGACACACTGCAGTACTAATACATGGCATAGAGTTTAAGACTCAATGCAAAGACCAATATCCACCCTGTGTTTCCAAATCACTCATTGTACGGTACAGAAAACATGTCTCTAATTCAATGCAAAATCTCTTACTCTGTGGAGTTGGAGCGAGGACGGAACTTCTTCCCTCTGAGCTTCTTACGGGTACCTGTGATGTTTCCTGCAGTGACAGAGGAGACAAACATGTGATATGAATGCTGAGATTAATCTGATGTACAGCTGATGCATTTATGGATGTGTTACCTTGCCATGAGTTGCTCCTGGGGTCGTCCGTTTCACAGACGTCAGAGATGTGCTTGGCATCTGGGATTCTTTCGCTCCAAGAGTGAGACAGACCGTTAGATCTTCAGACCAAAGAAGAGAAAAATTATCTTTTAAATTCCTTAAATGCAGTTATAGAGATTAACAGGGTTCTGTATGCAGAAAACAAATGTTTGAGAAGTCATATGGGTCATTCCTACTTAGCAGTACACTTTAATGTTCCTATCGAGTATGTCTTAACATATTGGATAACATTAAACTCACGTTAAACATTAAATCGTTAAACTCACTGGGTCTCATTCATGAATCATTCGTAAATATACGAGTAAATATGAGAGTGATTTGCGCGTAAAGAGACCTTCCCGAAAACTCTTCTCCTGATTCACAAATACTTCGTAAACGTCAGATGTGATAGTGGAATGTGTGTGTGTGTTAATGAATTCCAACCAGTCGTAAATGGGATGCGCGTGCACGTTCATTCTCAATTACCATAAATCCTGCCCATTATATCCGACTGACATCAATATATATATAGGCATATAATAACATGAATGCGAATGAAAAGAAAGATTTCTCGGATGCAGAAATTGAAGTTTTATTATCAGAAGTTCATTCAAAACGCCAATTTTATTTTCAAGAGTACATAGTGGCATATGATATCAGGTCCTAAAAAAGAAAGCTTGGCAGCATATTACAGATGCAGTTAATGAAGTTTCATCTGTTAATTGAACAGTCCCAGAAGTAAGAAGAAAATGGTTCGACATTAAGCTTGACAGCAAAAAACGAAATTAGTTCACTTTGGAAAAATCGTATTCATTCTGGAGAAGGACCACCATCGATCACCAGATCTGCCATTACTCTAATAATAGAAGTAAAAAGAAAAACTGTATGTAATTACTATATAAAATATTTTTTTCAAAATGCTGTGTGAATATGAAAAGTTCAGATGCAAAAGCCTTTAAATGCCATTTGAAATTTTCTTCTAAAATTTTTATCAAGCTTGTATATTTAAGTTCAAGTGATTTCACTTAAATGACAATTAATAGGTAATCTTCATTTGCCATTTAAGTGAAATTTACTGAACTTAAATATACAAGCTTAATAAAAATGAATTCATTTAGAAGAAAATTTCAAATGGCATTTAGAGGCTTTTGCATCTGAACTCTTCATATGTACCCAATTAAGGTGAATTAAAATGCAGCCTTATTGATGAGCAAAATGTTCGATGTTAAGCGCACCATTTTACGCATGGCTGGGAGCAGGTGTTGATTTCTTGCGTACCAACTAACATTTGGAAAATATGAACATTTTAATGAATCCGAAAAATTACGCCAGAACCACTTTACACACGATTTACACACAAATTCGTTCTGCTTGTGTTTCATGAATGAGACCCACTGTTATTAATGATATCACAATATCACAATTAAGGGAACATGGGATAATTTTTCTCATGTCTCTGGGTGCTGTCTCTCAAATTCCTTAATGACATCACCATCACCAAAGTGACATTATATACTTCTTTATAGTTCTCCCTTAAATTATAACTACAGTATATTCATTTCAAAACGTTGCAGAGATACTGTGAAGCAGGAATGATTCGAAACACTGTGATGAGCAGAACAAACACACTGAGATGAGTGAGATGAGCATGAGATCATGGAGATGGGACACCATGAAGACACTGACTTACTTACTGCCTCAGTATTAGTGGTACTAGAGCCTGATAAGACTTTGACAATAACCAAGAGAGGACAAACAGACAGTTACAGGATTTTGAGCCAATAGCACAAACCTGCAACGGAAAACTCATCAAGGAAAGTAATAAAGTCTTCAGTAAAAATTACATCCTGTAGAAAGAACTGCACACTTTATCTTAAAAAAGTATGTGCCAAATAAAACAGGATTTATTTTCATACTTTAAATCAGGGGTCACCAAACTTTTTTCTCTGGGGGCCACATTATCGTTCCTGACTTTTATGGGGGGCCGGGTTAGCTATATAACATAGAATTGTGACGACCTGGAGAAAAATGACCATCAGCAGGCTTCATTGTGTAGTAGAGATCACTAGCCTGGCAGAGCCATCCCCACTACTATATCTACACTACTATATTAACACTTGATTCCAAGTTTGGCGAAGGAATACATCCTGTTGTGCAGCCAGTCCGCATTTCTTCCTCCGAATCCTGTCTTCTCTTGCTTGCCCTCGCAAGCTAGCATCCTCTTTGTGGCGGGTTTCGTAGTGACGACGCAGATTACATTCTTTGAAAACCGCCACACTTTCTTTACAAATAATACAAACTGCACAGTCCTTACACTGAACAAAAAAATAATCCGTCCTTTGGATGAGATGTTAAACCGAGGTCCTGACTCTCTGTGGTCACAAAAAATCCCAGGATGTCTTTTGAAAGAGTAGGGGTGTAACCCCGGCATCCTGGCCAAATTTGCCCAGTGGCCTCTGTCCATCATGGCCTCCTAATCATCCCCATGTATGTATATATACCAATTGGCTTCATCACTGTCTCTTCTCCACCAGTCAAGCTGGTGTGAGGTTGAGGAGATTCCGCCCTCTATGTGAAGCGCTTTGAGTTCCGAGAAAAGCGCAATATAAATGTAATGAATTATTATTATTATTATTTTAATTGTTGGTCCACTGGTCTTTGAAAACTGCACTCTCTATCAACTTTTCATTTAACGCTAGACATTTTGCTGTCCTGAACACTGACTGTTCCCTGTGCATGCATTGTCTGTCACTGCTTGACCTCGAGCATGTCGGCTGACGAATTAGGCAAATATAGTTCATTTTATAACTAACTATAATTCTTTAACTGAAAAAAAATATATAAACAAAATACCAGATGCAGACTTGTTATTATTTTCCAAAAAGCAATTTAAAAAAATAGGCCATAACGACTTTTGGGGATTGCCTCATAGGGCCGGTTTAAGTAGTGGGGGGCAGAGGGACTGGGGGGCCAGTCAAAGGGGGGTGGCGGGCCTGAGTTGAGCCCGCGGCCTTAGTTTGGTGATCCCTGCTTTAAATAATAGAGCTTATTCAAAAGCATCTCAAATGTAAAAAAACTCAATCTCTCTTTAAGAGATCTCTTCAATCTCTCAGTCGTATCTCCTCAGACAGCGATAAGACTAACTCCAGAACAAATGGTGACTTTAGCTTTGAGAAGTTTTATGTCTTATGCCAAGAAAGCATTTTCACAGAAACATCTGACACAAAGTTGATACTTAAAAGGGTTAGTTCACCTAAAAATGATAATTCTGTCAGTATTTACTCGCCCTCATGTTGTTCCAACCCCGTAAGACTTTCATTCATCTTCTAAACATAAATTTGGATATTTTTAATGAAATGTCTAAGAGCTGTCTCACTCCTTCATACGCTGCTAGGTAATTGATATCTGCCAGCTCAGAAAAGTTAGTAAAGACATTGTTGAAATAGTTCAAGTGACTACAGTGGCTCAACCTTAAGTTTATCAAGTGACGAGAATACTTTTTGTGCGAAAAACAAGCAAAAATACATACTTTTTTCAACCATCTGTTCTCTTCCATGTCATTATCCTAAGCTATTGACATAGTGTAACAGCGCAGCGCTTCTGGGTTGTACGTCAGAACGTCAGTATAACCAACACGTGCTACTCTGAGTAAATGCTAAATAATAATCTGTTTGTAGGGGAGGGTCATCAGCATCAACATATGTTTTTAATCCAATGAGTAAAATAAGAAAAAAACAGCAATGTAAACACCTAATATGACTTTATATAAACACCAAAATAGACTCATAACAAAGAAGCAATATTCAACAGTGTTACAAAAACACCCAGCACACCAAGATGTATATGGTTCTGTATATAAGATGACATTCCAGTAATATATATTTCAGTCTTTATAACTTTCACTGTTGTAAAAGTTAAGGTTAAATTGTGAAAGTCAGATGCAAGCTTAACTGTCTGTCTTTAAGGAGTCAAAATTATGTGGAGGCTTGATGCCATGAAATCCAACAAAGTATGACCGTAGTCCAACATATACCCCTCTTGTCAAGAAAGAAAGTCCATAATGGTAATCCAACAGTCAAATGAAGCTATTTCCAACCATGAGCCTTATAGTAGTACTCAAATGTGGGTCAATCCCAAACAGGACCACAAAATTGGCACAAATATTTATTCAGCAGATACTGAAAAGTCCTTCTACAAAACACAAAATGCCTCCTGTTAATTATCTGCTTTAAACCCACTATATTCAATAAGCACAAAAAATAATCTTTCACCAGATCGTAAACCTCAACATGTACATATACATTTTACTTAAAGTTAGGACTTTGTTTGGTTTGACTGAAGAGGTCAGCCATGATAATTTCTTCCACTGCTCACCTGGCTCTTGATCTAAGCACATAGGTCTCACTAATACCCCTAGTGGTGAGGAGTGTAATGGCAGTTAAAGAACTAAGTAACTGACAGGTGTCTGTTACAGTAGGCTCACTATTAAAGCCTTGTTCACACTACATGGCTTGCTCTCAGTGAAATCAGGAGTGTTCAAGTTGTTAAGCTGTTCACACCACACAACACAACGTGATTGATCCACAACAGGAGGTAACTCACTACACGAGTTGAAAACGCACAACATAGAGATACAACCACGATCGGATGATAAGAGCAAATCATTTTTGACTCTAATGAGAGCTGTTTCAGTACTATGGTACGGTCTAAATCCTGAAAATAATCAAATAAATAATGAGTTGACAACAACTCTGTCACCCAACGATTCTATCTTTGTCTAAAGACGAAAAACAAAAAAACATGCAATAAAACGAACCAGAAATGACGCGAAACAGCACATGCACCAATACCCTAACCTGACTCCGCCAGATGGATTTGCTCCGCATATCCATCTGGAAACCTTCCGTCTAAGTAGTTTTGGAAAGGGCGAAAATACTGGTTAGCTGATTGGCCTATGTTGGTGATAGACGGGCCAAATCAACCAATCAGAACAACTCTTGCCGAAACCAGTCGGGAGAAGAGCAAAAACATCTTTCCTCTGAGAAAAGCCTCCAGAGCAGTGTTTTGCTCTTCTTTCAGTGAGGAAATACTCTGTAATTCCGATAAAACTTGCTCGATAGCCACGCTGATGCTAGTTTCATCCGCTGAAGCCGCCATGTAACTCTTGGACTGAACTGTCGCGCTTCTCGATTGCGTCACACCTCAGACCCGCCTCAAAGCCAACGCTGATTGGACGTTCTTTGGTGAACTGCTCCCAAATTTTCTTTAACGGAAAGTATCGCAGACTGATCTGCAAGTGAAACCTTGAAAGCTTGCGAGATCAGGATGGTCTCACGAGGCTACCAATACCCAGCGAAGAAGAGAATATAACACGTGAATTTGGACGTCAGACAGAAACTAGTGCTGCACACCGTTTGCGTAATGATGTGTTCTGAGAAATAAATGCAAAAAAGAAGAAAAACTAAGATTTACCCGGTGTCCTCAACCCATGCGTTGCTATGATTGGCTGTACTCATGACATCACTGAGGTTGAGTCGTGCAACGGCTCTGGATATCTAGCAGGCTAGATATTTTTCTGGGCTCGGCGACGCGTCTGCGAGCATTTCGCTGCGTTGTTGGCTCTTTCATACTAACAGATTGGCAAGCGTTCATCGTCCGCTAATCCCGTGCGATTTGCACGCGATAACACCCTGACCTGTCGGCGAGCTCAACGATTTGCAAATTGTGCATAAATCGGGCTTAAAATCCTGTAGTGTGAACTTAGCTTAAGTAGTGATTATGCATTACTACGTAGGCCAATAGTGAGCCTATGTTTTGACGTACAACTTCCCACAGAGAAGAAAGTTGAATAACGTCGTTATTCAACTTTGAATAACGACGTTAGAAACGTTAAAGTTGAATTATTAACTTAAGATTAAGCCACTGTAGTCACTTGTACTATTTTACAATATCTTTATGTCTTTACTTAACTTTTCTGGGCTGGCAGATATCAATTACCTAGCAGCCTATGAAGCAGTGAGCCAGCTCTTAGATTTCATTAAAATATCTTAATTTGTGTTCCGAAGATGAAAGTCTTACAGTGGATGAGGGTGAGTAATTACTGACAGAATTTTTATGTGGGTGAACTATCTCTTTAAATTTAACATAACTTCAAGTTTTGAGCTTTCAAAGTAAACTTTCCTATTTGTTTTTTAAAATAATCGTTCCACTGTATATTAGCAAAGCAGGCAAAGCAATGAAGATAAAGATGGAGATGGAGATGAAGCACACCTGAAGCCGAACAGAGAGATGTTTTGGCTGATGGAGGGGATGAGAGGGTGAAAGAGCAGGTGTTGATCTGGAAGTGAGACAGGTAAGCAGACCTCTTCTTGGAGCTGCTTCCAGAGTTTGGAGCTCACGCCCTGCGGCATGTCACTGTGAGAGAATCCGCGTCTCCTGGCTTCTTCACGTAATCACCCGGAGGCATTTGACTGGCAAACAGAAAAAAAGTTTGATCTGAAAACTGGGCTGGGAATATCGATCCGCCAGCAAAACATTTTATCAATTAAGAAAATATAAACACCACTGAGTCAAATGTTTGGGGTTAGTAAGTTAAAAAAAAAGAAAAAGAAATTAATACTTTTATTCAGCAAGGATGCATTAAATTGGTTAAAAGAGACAGGAACTCATTTTTAAAACATTTATATTGTAACAAAAGTTTCTACTGTTAATATTTCAAATAAATCGTGTTGTTGTTTTTACTTCAGAATCCTGAAGAAATATTCATCAGTTTACACAAAAATATAAAGCACACGACAACATTGATAATTATTATTATTAGCATATTAGCATATTAAAATGATTTCTGAAGAATCATGTGACACTGAAGACTGGAGTAATGATGCTGAAAATTCAGCTTTGCCATCACAGAAACAGTTAATATGTATATATATATATATATATATATATATATATATATATATATATATATATATTTCACAATATTACTGCTTTTGTTATATGTTCTGATCAAGTAAATGCAACCTTGGTGAACATAAGAGACTTCTTTAGAAAACATAAAAAAATCACACCAAGCCAAAGCTTTTGCATGTTCAGTCTGCATGCCAAAATTGTAGGGTAAAGTGCTTGTTCAAATTCATAATCCGAAAAGTACAAGCAATAATAATAATAATTCAAAACTTTCCGCTCCTTCAACACGACACATAAAAGAACACTCATTAAAATGAAGAGAAAGCTGGACAAACAGACAGAATTTCGATGTACATCAGATTCAACATACTGACGCTGCCTGTAGCTCCTTCATGGGGAGAGCGAGAAAAACACAATTAACAAAATAAACAGCAAGAGAAAAATCAAATAAATATCAAATAAATGTACAATTCTAGTTTAAAGGGACATTTCACTCAAAAATTACAGTGTCTTCAATTTACTTGCCCTCATATTGTTCCAAAACTGTATGTTATGATTTTTTCCCTTCCATGGAGCACAAACGAAAATAGTTATATATAGAATATCTCTTAATTTTATTGAAAAGCAGCCTTTTTGACGAGTCTGCTGATCTTATTTTGTCTTCAGTGAAAGAAAGTAAGTTTGGAACAACATGAGGGTGAGTAAATGGATAACTGAATTGTCATTATTTGATGGACTATTCCTTTAGGGAAAGTTTAATAATGTTTTCAGCTAGTGAGTTGTCATGTGACTCACTTATATCCCCACGCAGAAATGCCTAGAATCAGTGCAAGGACCAGATGGAGCCAGCAATGGCCCCAATGATGATGTTAGTAGTTGCTGATGCCTGTCAGAGGAACAGAAAGGTTAATCTGTAGCCATGAGCAAAAGTCAAAAATGACAAAATCAATCTGAAATAAAGACAGATAGAGTGGGAACTAGAAAGACTTTCTATGCCTTTCTCTTTATGGAGGCTGTATGTTAAAGCCATCCACAAATCAAATCCATGAAACAGGATATATAACAAGGTTTATAACAACACAGCACAGCAGATGCACACTGTTAGCTTTCATTCAGACAGAAACACGGAGGAATAATGGGGTGAGTGAACGAACAAAATGACAGAGAAGAAACAACAACTCAAATCTAAACTCACTGTCACTCCAGCAAAAGACATGAGCCTGTCCACAAAGAACGAGTGCGTATAAACAAAAGCCATGAAACAAGAAAAATAAAAGAGAAATTAAAAGCGTGTGAAAATGCGTGAGTGGTGAATGAACTGTTGAACATGAATATGATAGAACAGAAGAATAACAGACTAATAAAAAAATGAAATAATTATATCTTGATATCCTTTTTTCTTTTTTACACATTTAATAACAGGAACCATCAAATTTAGCCTAACACCCCTAACCTAATTAGTTTCAACATATTTAATGTAAGAAATAATCTGATGTAAAATGACTAGTAATAATCAAGAAATTCTATGCTGTTGATAAAATAAATTAAAATGATAAAATCCTTCAGTGCGTTAATAGTGCTGGTGCCACAGTTTCATGTTGTGCTTAAGAAAGCATCTTATCAGTGGTTAAATCGCTGTAATGCACTGCATCACATGGCTTATTACTTACATTTTGACATATGTTATTTGTTTTTATAGAATTGACCTATGAAATATGTTCAGAAGTGGCACCTCTTCTGATTCTTTGCAACTTTGGTCAGAAGAGTTCACACTTGCTGGAGCCTTTACACATAACCACCATGTCTTCTGTCATCAGCTTTTTTGTAATGCGTGCTGGTAAAGGATTTCAAGGGAAAGTGGAAGTTTGGCCTACCCTGATGTTTTGGCTGTGAGACGCACCAGCAGGTAACTCAATGGAGAGGTGGAGTTACAGTCCTCACCTGCCCAGCCCAGGTCACACACACACCTGAGCTCATTACTGCACACCTACAGCACACACACAGTATTGTTTTATCAGCATTTCAACTGAAATCTTTAGCTTGCAGGACATGCAGGGACTTAAATCAGTGAATTGTTTATTTTACATATTAGGGGCATTGAACACATATTTCAGTCTAAAAAAATAGCCTTTGAGAAGTTCAATATGACTCACACCATGATTTGAGATGAAAAAAAAAATTATTTATGCTATTTAAAAGTTACTTAAAATGATAATTATTATATCTTTCTTATTATTCATACTGTACATTCATAATAAAATATATTTAACTATACACTTTTACAATTTTATGTATTTTTTTAGTCAAAATGTATTTTTAGCTTTTAGTAGAGGTCCTTGGTCAGATTTGTGTTGCTCTTCATTTAGCGGAGAATATCTCAACTGTTCTAGACTAATATGACTCCATTGAACAACATGTGATGTGTGCCAAAATCTCTAACCGGGACAAAAGTCCTGAAAATGACCACATTAGGTGACACTATATGACACCACAGGTGAATGGGACTTTTTCTTCCCTTTAGAGATAACCTCATAAATATCTTACAGTATTAATCTTCATATTAAGAGAAATACTTTTTTGTATTACACTTTGTCTAAAAAATAAAATAAAATATGCAAATGAAGCAATATCTCATTAAATATGCATATATACATATACATATTTTGAACATCTACATGTTCACAATGACCATGATTATAAGGTCATAGAAGAGTGTAGGCATTCTGATTTAATATAAAGAAAATGGCTAAAAAACAGTCAACCTATTATACACATGAGGTCATTTCAGAGCACATGGCTGTCAAACAAGATGATTTGAGATCAAGAAAAGTAAGGAAATCTACTCTTTATTCTTTGTGTTGGCGTGTACATTTACAGTACGTGTCATTATCATTTAAGTTGTAAGTTTGTGTATTTAAATAATTATAATGAATTTGTATCAGTTGTATATTTAATTAGGTGTGTATTGTATCTAGCTAACAACAGTTTGTCCACCAAGTTAATGAATTCAGACTATTTTCTGTGGATGGTCAATCGCTTCTCCAAAAAATTGACACATGAGTGTGACAGTGTCCCTGGATTCACAGCTGTGAAAAGTGCAACTGTGAATGCAGAAGAAATGTTGGAATAAATAAATGTGGAAATAAATACATGTAGAAATAAATAAATGTAGACATAAAAACATAAATACATAAATGAATGTAGAAATAAATAAAAGTTGTAGCTTCAAGAGGTTATATGTACGCATATTTAATGAGATATTGCCTAATTTGCATATTTCATTTCATTTTTAAGATGAAGTGTAATACAAAAAGTATTTCTCTTAATATGAAGATTAAACTGGTTGAAATGTATGAGAATTTCTATAAAGATAAAAAGTCCCATTCACTTGTATTTTGATATAAGTGTCTACCTATTGTGGTCATTTTCAGGACTTTTGTCCCGGTTAGAGATTTTGGGCACACATCACATGTTGTTCAATGGGGTCATATTAGTCTATAACAGTTGAGATATTCTCCGCCTAAATGAAGTGCATACAAATCTTACCCAGAACCTAGAATATTTGTTCTATTGCATGTTTCAGGTCATATCATCATTTCAACTGAAGCTGGATCAGTGGGTGACACAAATGTCCCCGTTCACACCACACATTAGTCTCTCACCCCATGTCCGGAGCAGATCACCCTTTCATTGGTGCCAGGGCACGTGCTGAAGTTGAACTCCTGCACTGGGAGGCATTTGTGGTTAAAGCAGATGCAGATCCGTCCCACATGCAGTTCCGTCCTCTCCACGTATCCCAGATCAGTGTCGCCGTCAATCAGCACATGCCCTCCACTGAAACATTCACACTTACTTTAGGAAAATGAATCAACACATAGAAACCTGAAGTGAGTGTCTCTGTGACTGTACCTGCAGTCCAGTGAGGCACTGTGCTGGGCCACAGAGAAGGAAGTCAAACCTCCTTGTAACTCTCCTAGTCTGGGTGCTGGAGAAATGTTGGAGCAGAGCAGGTATCCACAGTTTACATCCCTGAAAACACACATGTGCACACTTTTTAATCTCTGTTCCAAGTTAAATTATCTTACAAATCCCTGACATGCTTTAATGACTTAACTCAAATGTGATCACTACTAGTAATTAAAATTAAAATAGTCTTACTTAAAACCATGTCACTTGTACCACCTGACTGCTGCAGATTCATTTCAGCATTGATAGTGTTGCCAGAGAAAAGCATTAATCCGAATCCGAATTGTAGTATTCTTGGTATGATTTAGTTGGACTGATGGTTGAAATGGATAATGGATGAATGAGTTAATTGATAGTTGTATTTGAGTGACTAATTATTACATTTTAGGTCCCACTTTATATTAAGTGGCTTTAAGTACTATGTACTTACATCGAAAAATAAGTACACCATATTATTGTGGTCCTGTTGTATTGTAAAACACTTTTGCTGCTATTGAGGTATGATACGGGTAAGGTTAGGGACAAGTGTGGTGGTATGGGTAGGTTTAAGGGTAGGTTAAGGTGTGAGGGATGGGTCAACTGTGTAATTACAAATGTAATTACATAAATTAATTACAGCTGTAATTACATGCTGGTATTTTTAAAATATAAGTACAATGTAAAAACATGTATGTACACAATAAGTCCATTGTATCAAATTATTAATTTCAATGTAAGTACATAGTACTTAAAGCCACTTAATATAAAGTGGGACCCATGGGGTTCGGAATGCCATCTCGGTAATTACGGTTACGACATGGCATGAACGCAGCTTAAGCTTGTTGTTTAGGCTCAGGAGGAACTGTAAAAGGTGGCTGCTGTTTGTTTGTGGCACTCTGTGACTGTCTGTCTTCTAAGTCTGCACAGCCTCATGAAACACGCTGGTGATGAGTGATGTCTATGCAAACAAGGTGCGGAAATACATATGTTGACAAGCAGGTACCATAAGACATCCTATCATTGCATTCAGACTGAATGCAGTGATTGAACCAACATTTTTTTGGTCCTGAGACTTCCACAGAAAATATATGTACATGTTTTATTATTTAGACCACTTTATTCTATTCTATTATTGATGGCTATCAGAATGTGAAGAGAGTTTTAACCTTTTTTTTTTTACCCTACTTCTAAGTGTCATTTTATACACATGAACCGGAAATTCATTATCTATTATTTTCATGAAGCAACCTCTTATGCCGGTCAAACTCACTGTTTTTTACACTGAATCCAGGTGTCTTTGTCACGTCCACAGTTGCCCTTCTCTGTGCCCTCAATGTTGAGCTTCTCATAGCAAAACTTATCAGCCGATGTTGCTTCTTTTAAAACAAAAACGTCAAATTATAATCACACCAGAACCACACACCAACAACAAAAAACATATTTCAAACAGCAGGAATTGATATCGCACCCACAAGTTTTATTATCGTAAACTAAAACTATAAAAACATGTTTTTAGTGACTTAGATAATGACTTAGATAAAAATACTAAATGTTGCCTTGGCAGCTAACTTCAACATCAGACTGAAACTGAAAGCCAAATGGAAATATATATATATATATATATATATATATATATATATATATATATATATATATATATATATAAATTAACAAAAGTGACAAAAGGACATGAATGACTAAACCTAAAATGAAAACTAAAAATATAAATAAATACTCTATTAGTATATAAACATTACTAAAAAAAACTGTCACTTACTCTCTCCCCAGAGGTACTTGCACTGCCTGTCCTTGGTTTTGCATCTTCCATTGAAACATCTTCCCTGAAATGAGATCAAATGAACAAAAATAGGTCACATATTATAAATTGTAACTACAGTATATTTCATATATATATTTACATATTTTTAAAAACGCACTTGGTCTTTCTCACACGAGTACCCATCCATCTTGTGCAGGTTTGGAGGACACTGTAAAAAATATATTGAGTTATTTACACTTTTAAAATTTCTTCACTACAGGAAAGAAAAAAAGCATGTTTATAATGTCATACTATCTGCTATTTTTAAATGTATGTAGTATGCACTATATAGTTCATATGTCATATACTGTGCTGGTCACCATGATTTTGCCAAGTAATACAATATATCTGTCTGAACATTTATTACTACTCCTATCCATAACTTCTCCCTAAAATCAGAGGGAAATGAGATGTAACATTTATAACACTAATGTTTAAGCACCTAACCCTGGTTGTAAACCTACACTTCACATAAACTGGTAAACTTGTCCCTCAAATCTGATTGGTTGATTGGAATGTTGTTCCAGGATAGACTCTGTTGTATTAGTCCATTAATGTGTTGTGCCCCTCACCTGGCTGGAGTTCCCAGTGCACATTTCCGGTATGTCACAATCATTGACAGCTTCACGACAAAGTACACCCATAAACTCCAGCTACAGACATAGCACAAAGAGCATTAAAAATCACACAAACAGAAAGCTGCAGATTTTTCTTGTACGACTCAGCGCCTACCTGGCAGTTTTTACAACAGAGGCCATCGCTGCATTTGGCTCCCTGCGTCAACATACATTTCTTGCAGCAGTTTTCCCCTTCTCTAGCACACTCCTGCATAAAGACAGAAGAAAAAAAACAGATTACATAAGCAGTGTCAGACTATTGTGATCGTGATGTTGATGTAAGATCACTCACGGCTGGGCTTCCACAGTCACACTCCTCTCCTGCCTCCACAAAACCATTTCCACACTCTGGAGGATCCAAGAGCTACAGAACACAAAATAAAAATAACAAAAGAGAGAGAAAAATGAACTCTGTTATTTTGCAGCATATATTGCACAAATATTATTTCACATAATTACTTATTTTCATATACTAGTACTGAACTGGACAACGATTAATCGTGAATAATCGCATCCAAAATGTGTGTGTATACTGGTTATAATTATTTTGTATATATAAATACACACATTTGCATGTATATCATAATGTATATATTTATTTATACATAATTTATATTATATATGAATATTTTATATTTTATTTTATTTTATATTTTATATAAATATCAAACTTTTCTTAAATATATACATGCATGTGCATGTTTTATATATTCCAAATAATAATACACAGTACACATTTGAATATATTTTTAAACGTAATTTATTGGTGTGATGACACTGCTGAACTACTCCTGTCTTCATTGTCACATGATCCTTTAGAAATTATTTTAATATGCTGATTTGGTGCTTAAGAAATATTTCTTACTATTATCATCAATGTTGAAAAACCGTTGTGCTGTTTAGTGTTTAATATTTTTGTGGAAACCATGACACATTTCTCTCCATATATTCTTCGAACATAAAGTTCCCAAAAACAGCATTTATTTAAAAATCATTTTTGGAATATAAGCATTTACAGTCACTTTTGATCAATATTCGTCTTTAAACAAAACTTCCTGAATGAAAGTGTACCTATAAAACTTTGTGAAAGAGCATTCCAATTTTGTGGATGCAGAATCTGTGAAAGTAAATGCTACAAACTCAGACAGAATTGAAATGGGTTTACCTTTGAAGGTTTGTTGAAGAGACACGCACCACCTCCACTGTTCAGAAAATCATGAAACTCTTCCACGTTACAGTCAGAAAATCTCTCGGGTAAGTAGAAGCTGTTAAAGAGAACCACAAAGCACAAAAGTCATAATGCCTAATTTTTTTATTCATACAGCAGCTGAAACTATATTTTATAGGTTTGTAACACTATCAAATTCACATTGAGCTTATACTGAAAAGCAACTATTCTTACCTCAGTAACCACGTTTACATGCACATAATTCACATTTACTGTGCAAAAAAACTGACAAGCAGATTCTTTTCCCACTGCTCACGTATGGAAGTGCTTACCAGTATGGATTATAATATAAATTAATATGGATATTCCAATCCCAAATAAAAAGTATAGCATTTCTGAATATTATAGGGAAATGCCTTATGCAGATTGGTTCATAGCAATTCGAGTTAAATCACGTTTACATGACTCAAAATCAAAATGTAAACGTGGTCACTGTTGTGGAAAAGATTTAACGGAGCATATTACTGTTAAAAAATGATGGTCTCGGGTTAGAAAATAGGTGAATGCTGAATGTAAACACCAGTCTGGCTGGCAGTAGCTATTGACTTGGTTTCATTCAGACCAGCAGAGGGCAGGACTCAGACTAACAAACAAAACACACCATACAAACACAAGGACCAAGACAACCAAACTGGGTGAAATGGAAGAATTTGTCAATTCCCTTTCATTTGTTTACAGGCAGATCTTGACCTTTTAATAGTGATGGATGTGCTAATTGTAGAATCTGTGTGTTTATATCTATGCTCTAAAAACCAGGATTCACACATTTATCTGCCAGCCGAACCACTTTGAATTAAATATTTACTTTAAGTCCCCCTGAGATTTTAAATCAATATTTCAAGAATTTAACACGTTTGCATGTACATGTTTGCATGTTTTCTGATGTTTTCTGAAATCAAAGCTTTTTGATTTCTCTGTAAAGAAATGATTGGTATTAACTCTGATTCAATGTCATGTAGATTTTGCTTGCTCTGCATGGTTTTCTGGGTTGTCTATGAAACCTAAAAACAAATTCCAAGTACTGCAGAACAATGTTATTCGGTACTTATTAAAAGCACACATTACCCATTAGCCATTGTTAATGGTCATTCCCCGAAATATTTATACTCTAACTTAACCAGGGTCCATATGCAGCATAGTCATAACACTAGGGCCAGCATCCGCTCTTGCATAGTTCCTAAAGCTACTAATGCTATAAAAAAATTTTCTTTTATACTGGTATCATATTATGGAATAGTTTGCCTACTGATATAAAACTCCTATCATCACGAGGGATTTTTAAAACAAAGGTCAAGAAACTTTTATGGAACAAGGTGAATATTTATTGATAATTTGGAGAGTTTTTACAGCATCTTTATTTAGTTTTTATGTGATGTCTTTTTACCCCTCTCCTCATACTGTATGTATGTTTGTCTATCATTTTCCTGTGTGTAACACTAAGGACCGTGCTGGAATGAGTATAAATAAGTATTTTACTTTAGCATGTTATACTTTGGATTACCCTTTTTGTTCGTCTTGATCCAGAAATCAATCAATCAATAAATCAATTAATGTCAGTTAATGTTCACAGTACATGCAGAGTAACTTAAATATTTTATTCTTTAATTTTGATTGACTTTATTATTAATAATATCTTATTTTTATGATTTAATTATTTTGTAATATTTTAATTAACTCACAAACCCCCTGCAGTTCCTTTATAGTTTGCGAACCCTAATTTGGGAAACCCTGGTCCAAATAAATGACTCTCCTTTTAGGTGAATCCTCTCTGATTCTGATGATACGTTCATAGCTTTTGCTATCCATCCACAACACCCTCTCTTTGATATAAATCACAATTTTCCCACTTGTAAACAGAGGTGTGGCAGTATGAGTTAAATCGTACAGTATCAGGAGAACGCCGAATACTGCTTAGCCAGTATCAGCCGGGTCGCTGCCCTCAATATCCAGCAGAGATCATTCCGAACCAGTAAGCACTATTCCAATCTGTAACAGTCTGCAACAATGCAGTTTCAGGAAGCCTTAACCGCAGGCTGCAAATCAATAAGTGCATATCTCACATTATGCCTTGTACAAATGGTTACTCTTCATTTACCAGACGCTGAGTGTGTTCCTGGAATATCAGGGTACCTTTTCTTACCTGCGCGAGCATTGGTAATTAATTTTAATGTGTTGCAGACAGGATTGTTAACAGCAGGAAGACAAACTTAAAGGGGAAAACAGAGAACACAACATATCCTGCCACATCAACACTGGAGTTAGTGGATCAGATCGGACATGCAGGCTGCACGGAAAATAAAACTCATCAAAACTTCTATCAATGGAGAGACAGATCAACATGGGCGTGTCTGTCTGAAAGGCCATTGATACTGGTGTTAATAACATGAGCCGTGAGAGTGTGCTGTAGCTTTCAGGAAATGATGGATATATATTAAAAACAACCCAACTACAACATATATATGTGCATGTTGGAACCATAGGACTTTCTCATACTCAGAAGTTTGGACTTTTTGTCCCAATAGTCCCATATTCTCCTGATAGTGAGAAAGAGCTTAGCTTCGTGTGGTGATTACAACACTTTTTCTCTCAGTTTATGAACTTTTATTCAAGTTTGAAGGAGTTGGAAATGTTTGCATTGAAAAAAAAAGTGAATGACTAATAAATGTGTTCTGAAACATGACTTGTGAAGAGAAGAAGTCTTTTTTGAGAAGCTAAGCACACAGCAAGACGGAGGGTGAACACATACTGAGAGTGCTGGTGTGAATTTCAGCTGAACGTCCTGTCAGTAAGCCATTACATATATCCGATGACAGGTGTCATCACTTTTGTCATCATAAGTCTGATGATCTAATTGTATTATAAAAGAGTTTTGTGTTTAAAGGTAGACTGTGTGTGTCTCACGCAGGCTTTATGACATTTGGCATTAGCGTGAAATCATGATTGTTCTGTTCTGAGTGTGAATGACTGCAGACTGTTTTTAACTGTTTAAAGGGGTTATATCATGGAAAATGAGTTATATACTATGTACTCAAAAAGATTGGAACATTTTTTAAACTGACAGCTAGTTATGAATTTTTTTCATGGTTATTATAACCACACAAGGATGCCAAGGTGTTCACTACTTCTTCTTTTTTGCAAAAAGGTTTTTATTTAATAATGGGCTGGTGGACCTAACAACAAATCCCCCCAAAATGTTTAAGGGACGGAGGGAAGGTGGAAAATACTGAAAGACCTTAGCTAATATTATAAGGAACAAAATAAAAGATTAAAAATGCATGATATGACCCCTTTAAAATTAGAGGATCCCAAAAATCCCCTCTTAATGAAAAGTTCCACTATGAGCTGTCGGCCGAATTAAAACCAATGATAAAATTTAAGAGAGCACACAGGAAACTGCAGAATGTCACAACATAATGCACTTCCAACTGAATAAAATTAAGGCCATAATGCTTTTAGATGGAGTGAGGGGGCGAGGCTGAAGTGACTCAGCAGCTGACTGGTCGACAGGACACGAGCGAGTAGCATGACACAGCCAAGCGTCTGCTCACCTGCTGTCCCATTCGGGAACAAGGGGAAACGCAAAAGGTATTAAAACACATGGATAAAGACAAACCAACACACACAGACGCACACTGTGACATGAACAAACACCTATCACATGACACGTATCTGATCACCTCACATCGGCATGTCTCGCATGACCGTTTTAGGCATAAATACTAATAATCAGTAGTGCTTTACAACGTCTGATCATTCAATTTTTCACTTTGACACTGACAAACACGGTTTGTGAATATTAAGATTACTTAAAAAGATCCAGGATGAATCATGAACAGTGAAATGTCAATGTCCACATGGGAAATGTCAACAGTGGAGAGCCAAAAATAGAAAATTGGACTAATATGATCAATAACACTTTCTCATTAAATGTTGAGGATATTGTGTTGTAATTTTACACATGAGTTTATTGGTCTATCTCACAAAAACGTCTTATTTTACCCCTATATCAAAAAATTTAACAAATTACAGTAGTACTAATTGATTATAGGGTGAAATGTGATTCTGAAATGTGCATATTTTGTGAGATTCACCCTCGCAGACTGGACTGTTAATCTGCCCACCCATCAACAGTCTGTGAGGTTCCCATGAAAACGAAAACAGGACACAGATATGACTAAGCACCAAGACAGATGCCAAATTATTTACTGCCACCTAGTGGACTTTCATGAGAAATAGCATTTAAATCAGTCTCAGTTTCTAACTAGCTGCCAGTTAACAACATCTGATGTGACAGAAAGCGTTATGGATCAGTGAGGGCACAAATTTCAAACACTGTTAATTTGACTACATTTAATGTAACGTTATTAAAGCAACAAAACACAGGAACACAAACTCAGCACAAAGCATGACAGGCTGTTTTAGTAAGACTAATTTGCATTTCCAAATAGGGTCTCAATCAAAACTTAAGTGAGGTGTGAGTGTTAGGAGATTTGGGAAATCTGCTTTATTAGAAACTTACCCAACATCATCCATTATGCAGCCAGACCATTTATCTTCACACTTGCACTCCCCTGTGTGGGAAAGATGGATTACAGCGGAAAAACTATGAGAGTCAATATGTGTGAGTACTTCCGTGTTTACTGCCAAAGTACACACATGAAAAATATAAAGGTTAGAATAAGAAATGAGAACACTCACCGTTTAAAATGCGTTTCTTATCAGAAAAGATGCCGATATTTTGTCCTAGTGACTGAGCGAGAGTTATGGCCATTTCCTTTCCATACTAACAAATCAGAAAAAAAACAACACCCAAATAAAATACCTTTCATAGTGACAAACAAACAGATTCATTTTCATTACTTAAAAGCATCTTTCATAACCACAAACCTCATTGACTCCGCCTCCTTTAGTGAGCGAGCAGACTCCGCCCATGTATGAAGCTCCTCCCCAGTTGCTATGGAAACGGTTGCCCCTGGAGGCAGACAGAAAGCTCATTAGAAATGTACATCCACTCGATCATAAAAATAATGTTTGCTGTGTGTATGTGTGTGTGTGTTTCTTTATAACTCACGAGAAAAGGTGAACGGAGTCACACTTTTCTTTAATAAAGTCTCTTCGGTACTTCATAAACTCTCGTAGTGTCACCATGGGGTCATCGTTGATGTTAAACCTGTTGTCTGCCGCCCAAGTTTCCATTGCAACCAAGACAATTCTAGTGTTGAGTTGCTCTTTGAAATACTGAAGATACAAAAAGATTGTCTTTATTAACAACAGGGGAATAAAGAATTGCATCTCATCCATGTAATTCTCAATCCAAATGACACGTGACGACTGCAGAATGATGGATGTTTTTTTGTTTTACTTTTGACATAATGAACAACAGGCTGAAGCAGCCAAAAACCAGCTGCATCTCACGAGAGAGAGAGAGAGAGAGAGAGAGAGAGAGAGAGAGAGAGAGAGAGAGAGAGAGAGAGAGATGGAGGAATGTTTATGGGACTGTCAAGGGCAGACAGACTGACAAACAAGCAGATAAAGCAGCCCATGACAAACGTGTCAGCCTGCTCTATTTGTCTTGAGAAACTGATGAGGATCAGCCTTTTGCAGTTATAACATTATCTGTTTAATACATTTACAATGTAAGTTATTCTGGGTTCAGACCACAATATCAGCCTGATTTTGGCACGATTTATTTGACGTAGGGTGTCGTATGTGGATGCAAGAATCGATAGTTTTATCTCATTCCGATCATTTTATCGTACTTCATCATAGTGGACGACAACGAATGCCACATATGCAATTCTTCACAACATCCTGAGTCGACAGAAGCATGGATATTCTGTCCTCCACAACAGGTTTAGTCACATGTGTGACGTTGACCAATAGGAGCACAGAAGCTCTTAAGTACATAGCTTTCAAACATGGCAAAACAAAAGAAAGATTAGTGCTGCTAGGTGGAATAATGCAATGGCAACAATAATACTAGCTTTATGATGTTTCCTTGACGGACTACCATGACAGAGTGAAAGTAGATCAATACTAGGGGTGGGGGAAAATTCGATACAGCATAGTATCGCGATATTTTCTGTGGCAATACTGTATCAATACACGGGCGCCAAGAAATCAATCTTTTTTGCATATTTAATTATAGAATTATCTGTTTTATTTTCCAGTTTTCTTCATTGGTTTCTCTATTTTTCACTGCTTGAGAACATAGGTTGAATCTGAAATCGCCCCCTAAACAATCATTCAGTAAGTTAGGCTTATTCCCTAAGTCCACTAATACTGTTCACTTGAAGGAGTGAATGAAAACGAGTGCGTGAATTCGGACAGCCGTTGAGCGTAAGCTGTAGGGTACACGTTAATGCAGTGCAATGCGGGAGAGAGACGCGATCTGACACGCGTCCCATTTTCTCTCAAATGTTCATTTAAGACTTTATTTGAATCATTTTAGACAGCTCTTATGAGGACATTTGACAAAACGGACATTTTGCCATTATTTGTGTGTGTAATGATTTGTTCAAGCCCGAAAGAGAACTCGATACTGATGCGCGTCTGTTCTGTGTGTGTGTGTGTGTAATGCAGGCAGGATTGAACGGATGCTGCGTAATTGCGTTAAAAGAAAAGTTTGTTCTGTCTGTCTGTCTCTGTGTGTGTGTGCGATTGTACGGATACTGTGTAATTGCGTTAACAAAATAGTTTGTTCTTGCGTTGCCGCGGTGGGCAAGTGATCACACCGGTGTTGCGACTGAACACGCAACACTCGACTATCGTAGCAAGCCTGGAGCTCAACATTCATGTGAGAGGTCTCCTACTCAGAGAATAATTACGTCCTGTCCTGTGTCCTGTTCAAGAACAAGTTTTTGCACTTCAGTTAATGTGTAGAAGATAATGTTTACAGAATTAAATGTGTCATTTAATTAAAGTGAGTTGAGCAGTCTTATTTTGCTCATTTTTGTGATGTCTTTGAATAATATGGGGAACATGAATCGCAATATATTGCTTGTATCGCAATATATTGAGAATCGCAATAATATTGAATCGTGGCCCAAATATCGTGATAATATCGAATCGTCACATTGTTGCCAATTCCCACCCCTAATCAATACTGGATAAATACGCTGTTTGTTTACACTCGTTTCTGGAAGTCACTCGCTAGTTCCACCTTCTCGATGACATCACGCAAGTTGTTAAAGATAGCAAGCGATGATTGGTTGTGATATGTTTCTTGTCCATGACAAAAAGGATTTAGGAGTCAAAATTGTGTAATCTGACACAGTGACTATCGTAACAGACATTTTGATTGTGTAGTAGTCTGAACCTGGCATAAAACCATACAAAATTAAAATAAATAAAAAAAGACTGTTAAATGTATATAACATGAGCAACTTACCAAATCAGCCATATTTACAACAGACTTGGCATAGTTGTTTGTTTGTCCAACGGAAAGGCGATGCTTCTTGTACTGGGGGAAATGAATGTGAATACATAATAAAATTAATGCATTACACCCATACTGAAAAAAACAGTGATAAATTGCATAGAACCCTGGACTTTATCATTTAGGCTGGTTAATAATTAGGCCAATCATGGACTGTCACTAATCTTACCATTAAATGATCATTTATGACCATCAGCTCTACATATTTGGTCTCATCTGCAACACTCTGCGGATTTTCGCGATACCTGTGTGAGAAATTGGACATTGTGCATTATTTTCCTGTAGTTTAAGACTCTGATGAGTTCTGAGATAGTGACAAGGGATGAGGATTTCTGGTTCCCTTATGATTACATGAATGATTCTATGAGTAGTTTTGAAGAAATAAACAACTAAAAGTGTGGAAAGTACTATTAGCAGCCTGTTATGAAATCTTAACAAAGCATAATAATTCAAAAATAACTTTTAATTCCAAAAAACAATGTTTTTACACGTTCAGTCTGACATGCACCAACACATTTTCACGACAACAGCAAAGTTTAAAGTGGCACTGATGCATATACTGCAATTTTATTCATATTTTGTTATAGCATTCCATCAACATAAGTAGAAAAATGCAGAATAAACATCACGGCCTTCTAATCTAATATATTTTTTTAAAGGAACCTGTTTTGAATTAGAACTGTTCTCGACTCCCAAACCTAGTGACAAACATGTTTCATATCATCACCCTGCAGCAACAAACATGCTTACTGCAGAGGAACAGCTGATCTATACATTAGTGCCATAGAGAGTCCACAGCCCTGCTCTAAATATTTCATGAGAGGAGCAGAGATGGTGAGAAAAGATAGACAGAATAAACAGATAGAGCGAGAAAGAGAGAGAGAGAGAGAGAGAGAGAGAGAGAGAGAGAGAGAGAGAGAGAGAGAGAATGAGAGAGAGAGAATGAGAGAGAGAGAGAGAGATTGAGAGAGAGCGAGAGAAAGAGAGAGAGAGAGAGAGAGAGAGAGAGAGAGAGAGAGAGAGAGAGAAAATATACAACGGCATTGAAATCACATCAGAATGAATACTCAGACACACATAATGTCCCACAAGTGTTTTGAACACAGTACACACACCTGTCTCTTTTTCCTTCTGTGGTGCGCACTGAACAGTGGAGGGTTCTGGAATGGTGACTCTGCCAGATGAACTTAAACAAACATTAACTATCAGTATGGACAGTTGAACACAGAGTGTATGCAAACTAAACTAACTAATTTTGCTTCATTAATGATCCCCCATGGACCCTGATTTATAGTGTATAGTATACATGCTAAATATATATATATATATATATATATATATATATATATATATATATATATACATATATATATATATATATATATATATATATATATATATATGCATACATATATGGTTGAAACCTGAACAGGAAAATGGTCCATACCTGCAGAAAGGAAGTCCTCTGGGCTGTCCAAACTATGCGACTGATAAATCATGTGAACATGAACCTCCTCCTACAGAGAGGAAATATGATTATGTGTCAAATACTCCCACATAACACTTATTTGATGAGGCACAGTGCTCAATCTGTATAAGAAAGAGATAGAGAGCACATTTAATAAAGCAACAGTCAGATTTCCAAATTAATTAATTACAATGTTACAATGGCCAAAACAAATGTTTAATATTTATAATTTATTGTATGAAACACTTTTGCTGTTTAATTTATTTTTTTTACCCCAAAGATCTTTTGTATCCAAAATTGTACCCAAATTCATAGAAATATAACCAAATATGCAACCACCCTGGAGAAGTATTCAGTGTGACTCAAGTATTAAGTGTGACAGCAAGTTTATTGTATAGAATGGGAAGACCATTTAAAAAAAGGTGCAATAAATAAAAATGGTGGAAGATAAAGCTTTAGACTACTGTTTTTTTGTTGTTGTTGTTGTTGTTGTTGTTGTTGTTGATTTTTTGCAGGCGCCAAAATATAATTTGATTAAAAGCAAGAGAAAACTCCAGACAATAAATTCTATTGTTTTCACCTTAGAAAGGAGACAATAATAGGCGCCTGATTACTGAATTATAAAATGTTGTAACTTTCTTCATACTTGACATATTTACTTTTTTTTGTAAAGGGGGTACCCAGGTCTTTCCACATATGCTATCGTATTTGTCTATTTGTTGGGTTTTTTTTTTTTTTCTTTTGTCCACATACCCACAATGTGTGTATGATTCGCACACAGTGACAGTTATTTTGTGAGCGCGCACATGACGTCATGCAGCACCGCACCTGCACAGTGAGTTCTGCGCGCTCCTGAGAGTCCTAGTAAACACAACAAGACACGACGGTACGGGGCCGCTGAGGATCACCGATTGTGTGAGAAAATGACGATTGTATCACCAAAAGAGTAATTTAAAATTCACTGTTAATCAGGTATGTGTGAGATATATTGTCCTGACAGAGTCACTAAGATGTAATTAATGCGCAACAGGTTGTATCGTAAAGTTAGCAGTTAGCTGAAATTAGCTAGTTAGCGCTCGAATATACTTTTGAATAAATCATAACCACATCTGGAATCAAAACAAACCGTAAACACCAATGTTGAGTCCGTGAAATACAGAAAAAATAGCTTTAATAGAAGTAATATATCGCTTGTGATAAACTGAAACATTCAGTAAGAAGAAACTCCTGACAGAGATGCGATTGTCTCACATCTATTGTTGTAATGACATTTACACAGATACTCTCCGTATATGGAGTAACGTTACACGTCTATTGTACATAAACTCAGAGACATTTATTGTAGTCTACATACACTACTCTTTGGTACATAACTTACTTTAACCCTTACACACTTTTAACACGACATGTATAAGCAATGAAATCATCACTTAGCCCTTTTTTGACTCATCTTTACTGTTTGTAACTTATGTCTGTGAGGGAGTGTATATTACAGTAAGATTTCTAGTAGTCATATCAAGTCACCCTGATTTATATAGGGCTTTAAAAATACAGGTAACGCTTCCTTTTACAGTCCAGTTACCCATGTAAATACTATGTACTTATTTTAGTAACTACAATTACTGGGTAATAACTAGTACTAACCCCTAACCTACACCTAAACCTACCCCTGTTCCATGTACTTACCTTATATTAGCCAGTACTTTCTAGGTAAGTACACTGTAAGTACACCGTAAGTACTGTACTCTAAAAGTAAGCGTTACCCAAATACAAATTATTTCAAAGCAACTTTACAGTGATGACAGTAAAATGATGCATTTTGAATTCAAGTCAGTTCAGTGTTGATTCAGTTCCTGTTGTAAAGATCATCTATAAAGCAGTTTTGCTAAAATGTCGTCATGGTCCAGCTCAGTTCAGTTCTCACAACAGTACAGTACACCTTTCGTATTTCCATGCACTGCTAGCCTAATTCAATTTGTAAGCAAACTTTAGCAAATTACTAAAAACATGTTACCCTTTCTCCTTCATTCTTCTTGATTAACAATTACCTTTCTTATCTCATCCCCACAAAGATTCCAGTTTTTCCTGACCCCAGCCATGTCTTTGCCGTGACATTCACGCCACCAATGCCTTCGCCTTCATCGTTGCGATACTGTCGGTGGGTGGGTTAATTGTCGTCACGCTCATTCCTCAGTGGAGAACCACACGCCTGGTTACCTTCAACCGCAGATGCCAAAAACGTGACCGTGTACGACGGCCTGTGGACCAAGTGTGTGCAGCGAGATGGTTCTACGGGTTGCTATTACTTTGATGCGGACTGGTACTCTAAAATAGATCAGTTGGACCTCAGACTGCTACAGTTCTGTTTACCTGCTGGTAGGTGCTCATGATTTGTTCAGTGACTTGGCGCATCAGTTTATAGGGCAATATGTGTGTGTGTTTTCGGTTTTAATTTTTTTGGATTCCATTTTAACGGTTTAATATCATTTTTTAAATCTTAAAGGGATACTCCACTTTTTTGGAAAAAGGCTATTTTTACTCACTTCTCAGAGCTTAAACAGTTGAGTTTTACCGTTCTTTAATGTATTCTGTCATTTTTCGATATTTAGAGGAATATCAG
This sequence comes from Hybognathus amarus, assembly GCA_030378365.1. Taxonomy (NCBI): domain Eukaryota; kingdom Metazoa; phylum Chordata; class Actinopteri; order Cypriniformes; family Leuciscidae; genus Hybognathus; species Hybognathus amarus. The sequence continues at coordinate 91,096 of JAQIUQ010006984.1, read as the reverse complement.
TAACTAGACAGTTTCTGGTCTCATTGACTTCCATAGTATATATATATTTTTCCTACTATGACAGTCAATGAGACCAGAAACTGTCTGGTTACTGATATTCTTCTAAATATCAGAAAATCAGCTGAATGGATTTGAAAACGGTAAAACTCAACTGTTTAACTCTGGGAGTTGTAAAATGAGCCTATTCCTAAAAAAAAGTGGAGTGTCCCTTTAATGTCTCATTTTTTTAATTCATAAAACGTATCAATAAATAAAATTATAATTTGTTAACATTTTAACAATAATAGTTCCCTATGACATGACCTCATTTCTAAATAGAAGTCTTTTTGTGATTTAATATTCACAGACACAAGTCCATATCATAATTTGATTTGAGTGTACAGCAAATTTCGACACTTTTACTGACTGGATTCCACATTTTCTGTATTGTGGGAATCAAAGGGCCCTAATTTTATTCTTAAATGTTGACATCAACCTATTCTCTGCACAGGTCTGCTGTTTTCCAGCTTGGCTCTTCTGCTCTGTCTCACTGGCATGTGTAAAACTGCTTGCTGCTCCAAACTCCTGATGACATCAAGAACTCGCGCTGCTTGGTCAACAGTTCAGGCTGCCATCTAGTCGCTGCGATGCTTCTATTTCTAGGTGGGGCCATCGCCATGCCACCCTCCGTCTGGTTCCTGTTCCACACGCGTGACCTTAACGAGCGCTGACGAAATCTGTTTGCCGTTGAGTTTGCGGTGTATGTGGCCATCGGCAGTGCTGGTGGTCTGATCTTAGCTGCTCTGCTGATGTTCATGTGGTATTGCATGTGTAAAAAACTGCCTTCACCCTTCTGGCTACCTCTCCCTGAAATGCCCTTAATGGCCAACAGCCCCTCAGCGCAGCCCCTCATGACCAACGGCTTGCCTTCTCCCATGACATACGCCCCCAGAACTTCCCTCCAGCTGTTCTGGCATGCCCCTGCTTTTGTCCCAGCACAGGGGTACCAACCTGTACCGACACAGCCTATGCCGCCCCACATCTATATGCAACAAATGTCTGTGCCTGACGGTTATGGCTCAGAAGTTGGAGCTTCACAAACATATAGCTACGCCCCCTCTCAAAGCTACGCACCTTCTCAGGGATACGCCCCTCGCAGAGCTACGCCCCCTCACAGAGGTATGCTGGGCACCGCTATTCCACACGCTCACATATGTCAGGCATTGAGATTGACATTCCTGTCCTCACAGACTAACACTACGTTGGGGTGTTCACAGTTTTAAATCAAAGAGGTCAATCTGTTATTGTTTTTCTATTCATTAGAAATGAGAAAATAGCTGTGATGGTCAGTTTGAAGTGAACAAAATGGTGACATTGAAATAAACGCCTATATTCACTTGATGTAGCAGGTGCCTCTTTAGTTATAGCACTGAAAATTGCCAAATAGGAGAAAATGGTAATTAAAGCAACAACACAAGTGGAATTAGAAAGTTGAGCATCGCTTTCTAATGTACTTTATTCTTAAAACACATTTCTGTGTAAACTGTTTTATAATTCCACTTCAATTTATTGTGACTGGTTTATGTTTGATTTTCAAAGAAAGTAATTTTGCTCATGTTTTATCACCCTGATGTCTTTATTATGCTTTTAAACCTCAATACTAACACTGAAATTATTGTTGATGTTGAGCACTGTATTAATTTGTTAGTAAATATGTCTCACTAATTTTTAAATACACTCATCTCTGTGGCGTGTATTAATGTCAGTGCCATGAAGTTCCACATTTGTGGTTTGGAGAATATGTTGCTCTATTGTTTTAAATTCTAATACCTGATCATCGTGTTTTTTGCTTTGTGTGGTTGTTACATGACAATATGTGAAGGATAAATAATTTTTACTGCCGTGTTTATTATGATGTTTGAAATTGATAGAACATTTTCTTTTAATTTCTGTTCTGTTTTTGGTCAAAATGCTAAATGAACACTGACATTTATAGGCTCTCTGTTTTTGTCTTTTTATACATTGAAGAAGAGTTTGCAGGTTTTAAATGACTTTGTAATTCAATCCATGTTACTAGTCTCAGCCTGATGCCTTTGAAAAGTTTAACTACTCTTATCAAGTACTGCACTTCCACTTTTTGATTTATGCGTAGTAATGAGCCTTGCATGAGCAACACACCTTTAATGAAACGCGTTACATTCCAGTCTCTCTTTTTACTGCAAATGTTTTTGTTGCTTTTTAAAGGTCCCACACTAGAGAAGTCACTGCAATCTAACTAATAGTAATGTTTGTTCACTGTTATGTAGTCATATGTTCCATTAATAAGAGAAAAACACTAATGTCTTACAAACAGTGTGTCTTACATTGCCTATGAAATATTGCACAGATCTATTTCATTTGGCCTTTTTCTGCAAAGCTGTGTTGCAAAATGTTTAATTCATGTTTTTTTATATAGTATATGGACTACTAATGTCTTGAATTCTCTTTATTAAAATGCAATTTATTGAATGACATGTTCTGCTTTGATTTGCTTAAATGCAAGACACAATTGCTTTGCTTGGGTAAACACACTTGTAGACAGTGCTGGGCAGATTACTTACAAAATTTAGTCACTGATTACATGATGAAAATTGTAGTTAGTAATGTAATCTAGATATTTTAGGTAATGTATATTCTGACTAGCCTACTTTAAGATTACTTTTGATCTAATTTATTTAAAATATTTCCCAAACTTGGGTTAAAGAACTATAGGGGAATTGTGAGCTGATGAAAAAGCTAATGATTAATTAAATAAATAGAAAAAAAAAATAAAGTGAATCAATAATTTTAAAATAAAAACTATCAAAATAAAATGATTGATATTTGATATTTTAGGTTTGGCAGGTTTGGGAATCCCTGCATTACATGAGCAAACAATAATAAACACGTTACACATTCAACGTTTTCTAGGTTTTAAATATTAAAAAAATGTCCAAATTAGTGAAGGTCACTTAATATGATTCAGACTGTGTTTAGTAACTTGCTGATTTGTTCATCTCATGGTGTGATTTTGTCCCCAAATTCAATGAATCCTCAATAAAGCTAAACGATGACACACAATTGGATTTTTTTAAAGGAAAATTTAAAAGAGTAAAAGAATAATTAGTGAGAATCAATAAATTACAAATAATTTAATACCATTGTGTAAATAATATAAAAGATAACTAATCTGATTATGTAATGATTATACATATAACATTTTTGGAATCTGATTACACAATCCAGATTAAATGTAATCAGTTACTACCCAGTATCTGAGTTATTTATTGACTATACATGATATGTGCTTAAATGTTATATTTCTATTAAAGCTCAAAAGATGAGGTTAGAATGTTTGTCAGAATAACATGAAAAATATAAAGATAAAAATGACATTGGAAGCAAAGCAAGAACAAAATATTGAATTAATATTATACCCAATAATTGTGTGTTCTATGTATTTTATGCTTGGTAGAGTACAATGTCAAAAGCATAGGGACATGCTAAATTCATGCAAATTCTCATTGAAATCAAATGGAAGTTGCTTCTCTCGAGCACTATTTTTTTATGCCTATGTAGAGTATTTTAAAGGTACAGTCACATTTACCATTGTTTGGCAATTTTTTGTGGGAAAATCCAGTCATTTTAACGGGAATCCATGCTATAGGCATTTTCACAGGATTTACCCACACAAAATTTGAATTTGCCACGAGCAACAGAAAGCTGCTCAATTTGTAAGTGACTTCTGTGTGAGCTGTACATTGCTAAACTATTGATTTATCAGGCATTTATAAGTCCCTGACCTTGTCGTTGCAAGCACCATAGCAACTGAGCTACAGGAACACCACACTCCTCCTGCACGCTTCCACATGCTGCCAGTGGGGAATATCAGTGCGCTAGATAAGAAAGACGAGGGAGACACAGACCTCGTTTCTAAGGAGGCTGTTCCGCTCCACCCCCCATATACTCGCGTATGAGAAGCAGCATTTTGTGAAGGATTAGCCGTATAACGCAGATGGCCTATCAGATGTATTGGCTTAAAATAAGATGGGGTTTTTTGTATTGGATCAGAGGAGGGTGTGTGTGTGTTCTCTTGGGGACTAGATCATGAATAGAAAGCAGGTTGGGGGTTGGCACACTTTCTTTTTTTTTGGAAAGTGTGTTAAGCATGTTAAGGGGTGGGGTGCCAGAGACAATCTCCCACCCCCAACATTATCACTATCAGCCAAGCGTAAGATTGAATTAATTGCATACATCAAAAATAGATTTTTATTTCATAATTATAAATTAAATTTGTGTATATCCAGAGAATAAGTTTGGCATCACAAACAACTACAATAAATTCCTTTTTTAATATATCTGTATTTGCTATTTATAACTTAACATTAACCAAAATTATATTAATGTTAAATTTGTATTGTTATTAATAAATATAAACAATAATAATATTATATTATATTAAAATACAAACACTGTTCAAAATCTGGGGTCAGTTTTTTATATAATTTTGAATGAACTTTTAACAAGGCTGCATTTATTAGATTAAAAAAACAGTAAAACAGAAGTGTAAAAAATATCATTATTAAAAAACATACATGTATTGTTAAATATATAATTTATTAAATAAATTATTTTTTTTTTTTCATACGGCTGGCGCATATTTTAATTGTCTTCAATGGGAGCGCCCGCTTTTAAAAACGCCATGAGCGTAACCAGGCGCTGAGTGTTTTTTTTCACGCTGAGCGCTCTGCGTTACTTACAGGTCGCAGGGAGTTGAAAAATGTACAACTTTGGATAAACGCAGCGCTCATCACTGTCACTTTTTACCCAGCCGTCCAATCACAGTGGAGGAGGGGCGGTACTAATACACACCGACCAACTCGACACAACATTCTTTCTGTACTACGACATCAACCAGCAGAGCTAACCGAACAAAATGGATGAAAAATACATGTTTAGTATGAAACAAATTATCTGCGAAATCAGTGACAAGTAAACTGTGCTAACGAATATTCTGCATCATAACAACAAAGATCTCAACTGAACAAATGCTACGGTGCCAAGAGCCCACAGCTAGGAGTTTTCAGCAGAGCGTCTAGCATTTTCAGCTGGCCAAAAAACGCATTGGTGGACACACAGCCTCAAGCCCCGTTCACACTACAAGTGACTAAGCCACATCGTTACCATTCATTTCAATGGGTTGCGGGCGACTTCTGGCGACAAGCGTGACAGAGAACGTCTGGCGACCGGTGGGGCGTGTCCAGCAATGCGACAAAGTTGAAATTTGTTTAACTTTATGCAAATGCAGAGCGACTTTCAGGAGTGACACCCAATAGGAGTGAAGGAGTGAGTCTGACCAAGGCAAGTTGAATGAGAAGCTCATTTTAGCAGTCAGAAACTGTTCTATAATCAGTGTTGGGGAAGCTACTCTGAAACTGTAGTTTGACAAGCTACAAGCTACTCGTAAGTTAAAGTAGTTTAACTACAGTCAAGTAGTTACTAAAGTAGCTACTACATTGAAACTACTTTTGCTTTTTGAACAACGTATATTATAAAAAACTGAATAAGTGTCTGAGGAATGTTTTAAGTAAAATATTTAGTGTTTAAAACAAGGCAATGCAATTACGATTTCAAAGAGTATTGTTTTATTACACACACCACTAAAATATCTCTGACTGTTTGTCAAAAGTGCAACAAATAGCCTACAACATTGCAAGAACGAAATATATATCCAACGTAAATTGCATGTAGAACATTTTCTCAAAAATACTGATTGAACTTGGACAAATAAGGTCATGGGTAATTAACGTTAGCTGTTTCTCCATCCTCCAAATCTGCCGTCACGTCTTGCTATATAATCATAATATGGGTGTGTCAACCCACTTCTGTACATCAGTGAACCGTTAGCCACAAGATGTGTGATTAAACAATTTTGGTAATGGCAAAAAATAGTTTGTAATCTAACAAGAATATCCTTGCATCGCGCTGATTCGCGCAGGCTCTACAATGTAGCAATGTAGCTTTTGCTCGCACTACACTGCTACTTGCTGCAAAAAGTAGTTAGCTACTAGAAAAGCTACACTGTTTAAAAATCAACTGAGCTACTGCCAAGCTACTGAAAAATGTAGTTAAGTTAGTAGCTTCGCTACTTGTAGTTAACTACTCCCCAACACTGCCTATAATGTATGATATATCTCCGTGTACATACCATGACTGCACCATACTGACTCTGTGACTGAATGGTTTTCGGAACACAGATAGACTGGTATTTGCCCGTTTGCTGCAGTTAAATAGCCTCAATGGCAAAGAGCACTCACTGTTTCTCGTTCATCTTTAATATTATGCATTTTATGTAGGCTAATGATTCCATTTATATTTAGACTTTTCCTTCCAAAATATTTGTTTGTAGCATCAATAAAACGTATTTGTTGTCTAACATAGAGAAACATCTGTGAATGTCACTCACAAACATTACTAGGCAACCAGTAGTGGGAACGCCCTTCAGTGTAGACACTGGCAACCTGCAGCAACAAAGTCGCTTGTAGTGTGAATGGGGCTTTAGAGTTCAAATTATTTGCAGCCGAGCTGACATCAATTGAAAACTATAGTTGCTATGCTTTGATGAATGAATGTAAGGATTAACATTTTTACTTTGCATCTAGAACTGAGACGCTACAGAGGCCAAAGAGGGACACGTTTTCATGTCCCCTGCTGTAGTGCTGAGGCGGATGACAGATGCATGTGCCATATGGTGAACAGGACGATACTGCCCCTCTACTGTAGTTTGTGTCTGAATGAATCAGATAAGAGCACTGCCCTGTTACTGAGGTCACCAACACGTAAGGTCATGGGGTTGATATATAAAACATGACCAAACCATCAGGATAAAGACGATAAATAAAAGGTGAGTTGCTCATGAGACAAGCTGACGAAGCATTACTCAACAACCGGAGAAGACAAACATTCCACACATTACCACCACAGAGGAAAAGGCAGCTGTGGTGTGGAAAAAACTAATAACTAGGAAGTGAACTAGGAATCAGTAGCATCAGATACAAAGGTCTTAAGATTCATATACAAAAAAACTAATCAAAAACTATTGCTCCCCATTATAATCAACTAATCAAAAGCACTGAAAGATAAAAGCAAACTGTAGATGGATCATGAACTCCCTTCTGTGTCACTAAGCAGGTTTCAGTATCCTTATTAATAAGAGAATAAAACCTGCTTAACTTTAACATTCCAGCCTTTCACCTTTGCTGTAAATGACACAAATCTCTTCATTAGCATTTTCCTCTGTGAATCACGTTTTGAATCAGATCACCATTCTGAGGTTAAGAAATTATATTTTCCTCTTAAGTGTCTAGTGTCTCAGTGACACAGCATTAGCTCGTCTTTCACAGATATGCCCTCCTCGTTCTCTGGGAGTGTGTTCATGTGGGATTCTGCCATTAGCAGATAATAGCTGTGCTTTTGCAGAGTCAGGTGTCTCTATCGACTGTGTGATGGGCTTATTCGGTCAACTTATACCCTGTCTGCACAGGAAAAACCCTGTTAAACTGCTCTGGGTCATTTCCTTGCCTCAAACAATCACTATCAAGTAGTTTCATCCAGGCCGTGCACATTGTAGTAACAGAAATACATTCATGTACTTGTAGTCAGAGTGAACTGTGGTGCTAATAGTCTCACAAACCAGCATGTCACGTAGCTGTGTACAGAAGACCAATGGCCAAGGTCATGATTTTCTTTAAATAATACATTAAATATTGGTTTATATTTTACCAAACCCTATCAGTTACCCCCAGAAAACATGGGATATACGGCACAGTGTTTCATGCGACCAATCTGTCACCACCCCACAATTTCAAAAAAAGTTTAATTTATACTTAAAACAAAAGTAGCGATGCAGTAGTACAGAAATTGTGGCCAATGCAATCATTATTTTTACTTTATAGCTGATAAAGATATGGTGCACATTATAAATATATATATAAAAAATACAAAAACTGATATAATGGTGATGTAATGCATATATAGATGAACATTCTCTTTGTTTAATGCAGTAATCAACTACTTACACTCGTTGTATTCTCTCCTCCGGTTCGATCATGTACGTGTGATTCCCATCAAAAAACATCCCACTAGAGAGAGAGGAAAAGAGAGAGATGGTGAACTGGTGAGTTATACAGTTTAGTGGTTTTCATACAAAAACATTTGATCCCAAATAAAAAAGAGAGCACATGCTAAGCATCAGATTTATGAGCTGAATTGAGCTTGAATGGACTTTAAATGGAGTTTGTTAGCAGAATTGCAATTCTAAGAAGTAAGAAGTAATTAAAATTAGCAGAAATTCAAAGGAATTGTCATTTTAGTCATTTTTAACAATAAAAGCGAATGCTGGCTTGCAAAAATTAGGGGTGCACCGATATGACAATTTTGGCTGATACCGATAATCGATAATTCGTTATATTTGAAAGCCGATAACCGATATATTGGCCGATAAATCTAAATCCAAATTTTGAGACAATTTTTGAGAGCCTGAGAGCTCCTCATTAAAAGACAAGATACAAAAACTATGATGTTCTCATTTTAATGTAGCCGATATGACAGACTTGAGCCGCACATTTTGCACTTTAACTGGATTTTCCTTTTTTAAAGTGATTTCAATCGTATATTAAGTAATTTGAAACAGTTTGACATAGAAATAATCTAAAGTGCCTCAGCTGAAGGAAATAATACATTATTTATCGGCTTTTAGATATCGGCTAAATGTTAGGCCGATAAGGATAACATTAAAAATTATCATTTATCGGCCAGATACCGATAATGTAGCCGATATATCGTGCATCCCTAGACAAAATATAAAAAAAAATGAAAATGCCTTGAAGTTTGGAGGTTTATATGCCTTCTTTAAGTTAAAAATTGTGTGCAACCCCTGCTCAATACTGCACAGTATCTATTGTAAACTGCATACTGAACATAAAAAGGGTGAGATGCTCAAAAGACAAGCTGGCGAAGCATTACACAACAACAGGGAGAAGAAGATAACCCCATATTTCACACATTACAGTTGAAAAGGTAGTTGTGGAGAGCAAAAAACTGTATCATCATAACCTCATCATGCTGCATGATTAATTCAATGAATAATTTGGTTATCATCTTGGACATAAAAGTGGTGCACAAATAATTAGCGTATGGTAATGAGATTCATCCATCTAAAAGATGTTTCAGTGCTGACTCTCCAAATACAGGTCATTCTTACACTTCTTGTATACCAAGATTATACCTGAGGAATAATGAAGCATATGAAGACTGTGTGTGTGCGTGTGTGTGTCCAGATGTCTCTTTTAGCCTTGAGACATGCAGAGAGGATATCATTCTCTGCTCTGATGAAGTCTATCTCTTGGATCAATCAGTCGGTGACTCTCAGAGAGCTTCCAGACAGTGCCGAGACACTCAAGGTGACTTCTAAAAGCACAGCGTGCATTAGGAGGACAACACAATGCCCTTTAGCCTGACTATATCCATAAATACTGAGTGCTGCCTTTCTGGTACCTACTGCTCAAATGAATCGTGAAAGATTTTTCAATGGATGATTAGAAAACAAAAGTTTATCAAGACAAACACTAGTCTCACATTATTTTTCTTAAGGGAACATTTAGGAAATGAGCGAGCGAATGAATGATGGATGGATGGGCTAACATATATACAACACTTATTGCTCTAGGTCAATGATCTGCAAGAAGTAAAATAGCTCAGTCGATGAGGGGTTTTAAAATGTCTGTTGTATAGGCTGTCATCAGCAGCCCATGACTTTTAAGGACATGCAGTAACTATTTGTCTGGCCCATAATATGACATTAAGATAAACCACCATAAAACTGCAGACTCAGCAGTACTGATCCCTCCCTCTCACACATACACACACTGTTCTCTAACACACTCTCGAGAAATTATTTTAAAAAAATTATATGTAAATTATCATTTACATTTCTCTCTGATACACAAATGCTAAACAGGTTGAGCCTGTTTGAGTTATTTTGTCCATGGTTGGGTAGTTTTTGTATTACCCAGCCATTGCGTTAGTGGCTGGCTGCAATGTTAATGACAATTGAAACAATACCCCCCCCCACATCCGCCCTTTGATGCAACAACCCAGCAGATGGGTTATACAGGCTTTTTGCATCCTCGTCAGGAGAGAGCAGTTCTAACGCCGCCAAGTTGGTGCATTTCATCTGAAAAATGGTTTGCATATTTTATTTGGTCTATATAGTATTTACTGTGCTGTTAATCTTTTATTTAATGCAACACAAGATACAGGGATGAAATGTCAGTCAGCTGAATAGGTCAGTCAGTAGGGTTGGGTATCGTTTGAATTTGAACGATTCTGATTCCAATTTCGATTCCTTGTTTCGATTCCGGTTCCTGAACGATTCTCAATTCCGAATTCTTTTAAGAGGCAGGGTCAAAAAAGTTTAGCTAACCTTGCTAACCAACGGTCTTTCTGAAGGAAATACTCCTTTCTGAAGGAAATACTCCTTCTGTCCCAAATTTTGCATTTTGCCGATATTTCCTTATTTTTAGAAAAGTGAAGCCACACTTTGGACCGCCGACGTAAGCTACTCATGTTCGACTCGCGCGGTTATGCCAACACTTCCGGTAGACGCTTCTTCGTTGGTGTTGTTCAGCGGTTTCTTCTTCCGGTCGCGGACTGTGAATATCGAAACTAGGAATCGAAATTTTAACTTTTGAACGATTTCGGAAAAAAGAAAAGTTAGTCCCGGTTCCAATCGATACTCTATTCTCGATACCCAACCTATCAGTCAGCATCAGTCGACTAGCATGATGGAAACGCCTTTCTCTGAATAAATAAATGTGATTTTTATTCATCAAAATACTGAATCTAATTAATTCGGATGTTAAAATATGTTCTAGATTTCGCCCACACAATGCTACGACAGGTTACGACAGGAATATATGTGGAAAAAATAAGAGAATTAATCAAAGTGGAGAGGAGAGAGAACTTTGGAAACTGGCTGCAGTGAGTTTAACGATAGTGCTTTTAGTCTGTTTGTTGGAGTGAGAAAAAAAATCAGCGAAATATGGTCAAATTTGCTTTTAAACGCAAGTTATTAAATATTTAACATTTAAAAAGCAATTTAATTTAACTGTATAAGCTGTATAATTGTTAAGTTGTCACTCTTTTCTGCACTTTTTCACTCACATACACATTACATCACATTACATATTTTTGTGCATTCCTGGGTGTTCTTGCTTATTAATAAATGTTCACCATTTGCCTGTGTCGCTACACTTATAATTATGTATGTGTGATTTTAATTTAAATGTATTTTGAGTTCCAGTCAACTATGTTATTTCTCCTATTTACACAGCAGCATGTACAAACACAATATTTTATTCCAGCATGCAGAAACACAGAACAGAAATCTAGCAAATATGAACAAAATTGTTTGTTTGGGTGTTGATATCAATTTTTAAACAGCGTTTCTCAGTCTGCAGTAAGCCGATACTTACTGATATGCTGGCACGTGCACAGATAGACCCCAAGTGGTGCTCAAACACCTGCCCTTTTGTTTGTTTTTTATGGTCTCCGACTAGTGCACTTTTTATTTTGTTTTTAATTTAAATTTGGCTCATGGCATCAATTCTCAATTAAGTGTGTGCCTGAAAACTGCATTAAGATCTAATTCTGCTGAGACCGCACAAGCCCCTGACCCACCCCTGTTTCTACATGCTTCTTTATAGCCATCATGTGAGTGGAGCAGCACTTGTGACAGCCAGGTAATGATAGTGTTTACTCAAGCTTTGCCTTGTTTGTCTCAAAAAAAATTTACATAGAGCAAGCCTAGCTATGCAATAGCGTGACAATAAACGAGTTTGGTGTAGGCTGTAAAATAGCGTTGTGCTGGGTCGAAAATGCCAGCCTAATTAATAAAAATGCTGGCAAAATTCAAGATATGAATTTTTCCTGTGTGAGATTTTGTCTTAAAAGATATATGTTTATATCAGATATAGTTGAGCAATATCACACACGCAAAAGCGCAGTTTTCCCGAATATCAGCACGGTTGCAGATTTTTATTATTTTTTATTATTATTTATATTTAATATTTTAATTTTAATACAACAGTTCAATAAACAATAAGTTGACATTAATTTCACAATTTTAAAAACAGTGTAAATTTTGACTGTTTTTGCACTATTTCACAAAGGAATGAATGAAACAAAACAATTGTCTCTCTGCAATACAGAGTGGTGTTTTGTTCATGAATGAATCAGCGAGTTTAAATGAATCAGTGAATGAATGATTCTTTGGCTCACATATTAAGACTTGCCGCCACCTTTGACTTCATTTTTATGTCTTTATTATAGTAATTATGAGACGGGTGCCCTTTTTTCTCACTTGAGCACCTTCCTCCAAATGTCTGTCGATGGCCATGCTGATTTGCATAAATCCTTTAGTACTAAAACAATCAGATATCATGCACATTTGAAGAGAAGCTATTTAGGCAGTAAACATTCGAGTGTGATGAGTGTGATGAAGAGCGCTGCCGCTCTATTCCTGAGCTACATCTGACCTGACTCTGTACATTCACAGAGAGAGAGATGGATCTGACCTGACTCCTTCTCACACTAAAAATACAGACAGAAGGAACTGAGCAATCCCAGAGGGCCACACAGAGAGGTGGTGCGTGTGTGTGTGCGTGTGTGTGTAAAGCTCTATAGAGACTAACTCAACTCTCCTCAGGCACACGGGCAGCTCAGGAACACAGCTAGGTTTACTTCAGCTATGCAGAGAACACAGCAGGTTGCCAATAATACAAACATAAATCTTACAAACACAACAAATATTTCATTTTCACCATGCAATAGTGGAGCACAAGGCCAGATGTAATGCAACAAGCGATAAAGCATCAATACAGGAGATAACAACAAAAGCACACACACAAAGAGTGCTGGGAGCATCAGTGTGTTATGAGAGGAGGATAATAGCATGCTGTAATTGTACAGCTCTAATTGTTGAATGGGATAATCACAGCTTTGGCCTGCTAAATAATGTGTTTATTTATGAATGTGCCTTACACAGAGACAGACAGTTGTGTGGGCAATGGCTGCTTTTTGTAAACCCGTGTGTGTGTTTGCGTGTTCATTCAGACATGACGCACAACAATGACAGAGCGACTTACTGTAATCCATGGCAAGTTGAAAGCGCCACATATGATTTCAGAATATCACGTAATTTCCCATGGTAGTAACAGTGTTCTCCACCCTGCAGAGAGAAACAAACAATAATCAAAGACAGCACATACTGTTAACATGAGCCTTGAATGTGGCTCATCCAATCAGAATTTAGTGAGTCAGAAGAACCATCCCTTTTATAATACTAGATTTATTGTTTTGTTTTTAACTGAAGCGCTGCATATTAAGATGCAGCTGTTTAATAATCAATATGTATATATATATATATATATATATATATATATATATATATATATATATATATATATTAGGGCTGTCAAATGATTAATTGTGATTTAAAGATTAGTCTCTTCTGCTCACCAAGACTGCAATTTTTTTATAAAAAATACACAAAAAACACAGTAATATTGTGAAATATTATGACAATTTAAAATGACTTTTTTTATGTTAATATATATTAAAATGTAATTTATTCCTCTGAAAAAAAGCTGAATTTTCAGCATCATTACTCCTGTCTTCAGTGTCACATGATCCTTCACAAATCACTCTAATATGATGATTTTATGCTCAAAAAACATTGTTGATTTTAATATATATTAACATAAAAAAGTCATTTTAAATTGTCATAATATTTCACAATATTACTGTATTAATATTGTATTTTTTATCAAAAAATTGCAGCCTTGGTGAGCAGAAAAACTTATTTTAAAAACATAAAAAATCTTACCGACCTTAAACTTTTGACCGGTAGTGTATAATTTATATTATATATAAATATTTTTTATCTAAAAAATTTTTTTTTCTTAAATATACATGCATGTGTGTGCATATATATATATATATATATATATATAATTATACACAGTGCACCCACATATATTATGTAAACAAAACTTTTATTTTGCATGTGATTAATCATGATTAATCATTTGACAGCCCTAATATATATATATATATATATATATATATATATATATATATATATATATATTATATATATACTGTATATATATGTATATATATATATATATATATATATATATATATATATATACTGTGTATATATGCAATAGTGGTGGAGTTTGCAACATGGGAATCACCGACTGATTTTTTAAACCAATAAAGTCATTGGCTGAATCTGAAATCACCCCCTATAATCTCAAATAGGGTGTTATTTTAGGAGAGAGCCATTTATAGTGGTGTCCTGAAACCATAGTGGACGTTATTGAGTGCACTTATTCAATCCCACATTGCACTGCAATAACAAGTGTACAAGCCGATGTTACACTTGTTATTGCAGTGCGAATTTGCTCACTCCTTTTCATTCACTCCTTCAAGTAAACCGTATTAGTGGACTAACGTAGGGAATAGTAATTGAGTGTTTAGGGGGTGATTTTGGATTCAGCCACTCAATCACTCACATATGTTCAGAACTGCTGATTCATTTAAGAAGGAAATGCAACTTTTGCATGTTGCTTAGAGATGCACAATAGTTCAGTTGTGGCTTTGTTTGGCACTTTTTTCATTGGCAGATCATAAACAGACAAAAATGACTGGCATAAAATAAATATTACTAAATATTAAATGTAATGTATATTGAACTGAACTGTTGTATAAAAAAAGCAATATCAAAAATAAGGCCAAGAGCATGGATTAAAAAAATAAAAAAGGTCAATTTTGATTTCATGTTGACATTAAATGTTTAAATTCTGAGTGTGTGGCTCAACATTTATACTGGCTAATTTTGTTTGTATTGAAGCGATCACAAGATTCGTAAGATTATTCCTTAGTGTGTGTGTGTGTTATTTATGAAATGTTTTTAGTGTAAGTGCTCGACTGCCATTAGGGCTGCAGGTTTTCTCTTCCTGCTTTTTCTCAGAGGACTAAAGCTGCAGCATTTACCAACAGATCAATTTCATTTCATCCCTTTCTCTTTCTTTCTCTCTGCACTGGACAAGAAGCTTCATACATCCAGGTTTACCCATTCCTCTGCTTCCCTCTTTCTTCCATCTTATTCTGGAGCAATTTTGCCTCTTTTTTCCACATGTAGCACTTTCTGTCCTCAAGAGTTCTCAGCTAATCAAGAGCCGAGGGCAGCTCCTACCACACACACACACACACACACACACACACACACACAGAAACATTCCTGAAGAGTGCAGTTGTTGTTGTGGAAGCCCCTTTCAGACTAATGACCTAGCACAGAGAGATGGGCTGTATCCAAAATCTGAAAAATACTGCCTTCTTGTGCAGGATACAGAGGTAGGAAATGGAATGGGATCTTTTTTCTTTTTTTTTTTAAACACTGGTGTTCAAATTCAAGGTTAGTAAGATTTGTATTGAATTTTTTTAGAAAGAAATTAATACTTCTATCCAGCAAGGACACATTAAATCGATCCAAAGTCACAGTAAAGACAAAATACCTTATATTCATTAAAGAATCCTGAAAATGTATTACAGTTATTCCTGAAATGTATTACAGTTTCCACAAAAGTATTAAGACGCAAATTGTTCAGCAAATTAAAATAATTTCTGAAAGATCATGTGACACCAGTAATGATACCAAAAATACAGCTTTTCCATTACAGGAATAAATTACATTTTTAAGTTAAATTGCAAAAATATTTCACAATATTTCTGTTTTTACTGTATTTTTTTTCTTAATCAAACAAATGCAACCATGGTAAGGATAAGATACTTCTTTCAAAAACATTTAAAAAGTCTTAGCATCTCCACACTTTTGAATGTTCGTGTGTTTATTACTTGTATTTTTATGCACACTATTATAAATAAAAATTGTGCTAAAAAGTGCTATTTTCAGGTCAAAGGATTTTTCTCAACATTGTTGTTTTTCATCTGAGCTGTTCACAAAACATACAGTAAATAACTTTTCACATAGTTTCTCAACTGAATTTTATAGACTACCTACTTTACTGTATATAGCTACTTATAAATATATTTCACAATTGTGTAAACATTATCAAAATGCATTTCCTCAAACTTATACATAGTCATAGACAAAAAATATTGCAATAGTGACAGTATTAACTTGCTCAAGTTTAATAATGCATAATATCTAATTTCATAAATAAATATATGAATAATAATAAATAAAATATATATAGGGTCACACTTTAGATTAAGGTTCAATTCTCACTATTAACTAACTAATAACTACAAATTTTGCTTCAGTAAGTTCCTAATTACTGCTTATTATAAGTTAGTAAGGTAGTTAAGTTTAGGTATGGTTAAGTATTTGGGTAAATTAAGTAGGATGCACCAGATACCAGATACTTGGTATCGGGTATCGGCCTCGATACCACATTTTTAAAGTACTCGTACCGTTAAAAGACCCTAATACCGGGGACCCAATCCATGCGGTCTGAGAAATGGGTTAATCACAGGCCCCTGCTGGCAGCTCAGGCCCCTGCTGCAGCTCAGAGCGGGAGATAGGCGAGGTCGAGCGAGACCTGTCAGCCGTGTGGACCAAGCTCGGTACCAAAAAATGTAAACGTCACGGTACCAAGTCCTGGTGGTACCGAATACCTGATCAAACCCAGTTCCGTTGCGCACATGCATGCACGAAGGGCGTGTAAGTTGCGTCATCATCATGAAAGCGCTGGAGACATGGCGACCGTCGGCACCTGCTGACTGTGTGTCTGTGTATATTAAACTGCCAAACGACTGTTTAAATATAAAACCCATGTTCTGCTTTCTCTGTGTGAATGAACAGTGCAGACGCGCGGTTTCATTTAACGTTAGCTACCTCCACACACACATGAAGCTCTAAGTGACGCTCGCGCTGTCTCCGTCTCTGCTGCCTCACGATATGATGACATGATACATGATTTCATCTCCGAGAGTCACTTCATGAGTAACGGTAGGTATTTTACCGTTTCATTTGAGAAAACGATCGTCATATCATTTCCTTTTACTAGGTGTTCTCAATGTCAGGATACTTCCCTTTGACATTGAGAAACGCCTAGTGTCTGATGTATCAAACACGCACAGAAACTCAAAGGTCTTCACGGCAACCCGTCAAAATAAAAGTTTGTAAGAAATTGACAGAAATAATGTATATTAGGCTACTGTACAATAGATTTAACTACGTCTCTATTAATCAAAATTGCTACTACTAATAATGTGTGCATAAGGTTGCTTTTTCTCTTGATTTTTTTATAAGCAATATTTCTCAATATCATTCAATATTTTCGTATAAACAGCATGTAGCCTTCAATGCTTTCATAAATGTACCATCATAAATAATAGTCATTGAATTTTTTTATTTAACTATTTGGAAAAAAAAGAAAGAAAAAAGAATATATATATATATATATATATATATATATATATATATATATATATATATATATATATATATATATATATAAAATGAAATAAAATATAATTAAATAAATTGGAAAATAGTTAAAACTGATTTTAAATCATGTTTTTTTTATTAAGTACTCGGTAATTGGTATTGGCGAGTACTGAAATGCAAGTACTCTTAACTTCATACTCGTTTTCCAAAAAGTGGTATCGGTGCATCCCTAAAATTAAGGGATGTAGAATGTGGCATTAATATGTGCTTTATAGGTACCTATAAAAACCCAATATTCTAGCAATATGGATGCTAATAGGCAACTAGTTAATAGTGATAATTTGACCATAAACTAAAGTGTTCCTAATATCTGTGTGTGCATGATAGCATTTTGTATTGTTTGTATAGTGCTAAATCTGTAGTTAAACTAATAGGTTATTCACTATTGCAGTGGGGAGATGAAGCTAAATATATCTGTGCTTCTGCTCTAGAATTCGTTCACTGGCTCTCTTCATCCTCTGCCTCTTCATCTATCCCTCAGTTATTCCCTCCTTCCTCACAGAACCCTCCGCTCTATTTTTTTATTCATCCTAGAAACAGCCCTTTTACCCTTACATGCACACTGTGTCCTCGGGCTCTACAGCTGG
The DNA here is from genome assembly GCA_030378365.1 of Hybognathus amarus. Taxonomy (NCBI): domain Eukaryota; kingdom Metazoa; phylum Chordata; class Actinopteri; order Cypriniformes; family Leuciscidae; genus Hybognathus; species Hybognathus amarus. The sequence goes on along the minus strand of JAQIUQ010006984.1, from coordinate 72,913 downwards.
GTTGTGAGCTATGCGGATTTGAATCTCTTCACTGAAGGCTTCAAAACTCAGATCAGTAACTAAGAAAATACATAAAACATGCTGAAGGGGCCATATTGAAGTTCAATCATAGAATATGGCCCTTTAAAAGAGTTTCTAACTCAGAAAACAGACTGTGCATAATCTGTCTTAAACACACACCTTGCGACGATGATGTCCAACATGCAGTACATGACCAGGACGCTGAACGTGATTTCACCGTAGTACAAATACAAGAACAAGTACAACATGTTCCTGGATCAACATCTTTGTTGATCCTGGAACAACATATCAATTAACCAATATGTTAAGTTTAGGCTTACAAGCAGGGTTATATGCGTCTATATCAGTGTTATTCACCTGTCTTTTTTCATTGATTTAAGGAGATTTAGGGGTAGGGATAGGACAAAATTTTCAGACAGGAATGTTGTTCCAGGATCATCAAAATATGTTGACATAAGAACACGTCTTGGCAAAATCACGGTGACCCAAACAGGACACATATCCCTGCCCCAATCTGCCGCTGGGCTAAAACAAGCAAACACGCTGCTGCGCTGGTTGTGATGTGTCCCATCTGAACACACACGTCTCGGTACGCTGACAGAATGAAGCTGAGAGTCCCAGTTTAGCACAAAGAGAGATCTGATCAGACTATATTCACTATATTCACAAAACACACAGTCATAGAGGGAAAAAGAGGCTTACGGCATTTGCATGAATTGTTCAGTAATTGTAAGTTGTATAAACGGGACAAGGAAGTGGAAGAACCTCTTGTTTTGTGTTATGAATCTAATTTCCGTGGGAATTTTCCACCAATCTTTGCGTTTAATACCTTTTTTTTGTATAAACCCTTTAAATATATGTAGTAACCCTTTATTTTAAGGTGATGTTACTACATGTACTTACTATAGTAATAACAGTAAATTAAAATCATGCATAATTACAAGTAACTAACCCTAATTCAAACCCTGACCCTACCCATAACTCTATGGTAAGTACATTAACATAGTTAACCCCCTGCATGGGGACCAATAACGCGCCCCGCGTTTTGGTCGTTTCTTTCACATAGCTGCACCATAGACTTAAAATACTCCATCATTAATGGTCATATAAATAAAATCAATACATGACTATAAACTATAAAGGGTCTTCTTTTTTGTGTACACTCTTATTAATATCAAAACCTTGTGTTTTTGTAAAATAAATAAATTTAAACAGCGTGCGCTTTCAGCTCACTCTGTCTCCGCAAAAATCTTTCTGAAACGCGTCCGAAAAAAGAGCTGTAACTCATTAAATACTTGTCACAGAGACACGAAGATCTCTCTTTATGAAGCTGAGATTCTCTTCTTTTAAATGAAGTCATTTATATAAAAAGCAACTATTCTCAGTTGATGTAATCTCTATGAAAGAGAGAGATGTCAGTATTTTCCCTTTCACCTAATTACAGCGAATGAGGTGCTAATGTGACCCCGCCCACTGAGAGCGCGTGCTATTCAAACACTAATGTTGAGACAAGCCATGAAAACTCCCACATCTCAGATAAAAAAACATACAGTTTATTACGGATCTAACCTCGTCCTAACCTTTTTCAAAACCGTCTTGCTGCGCAGTGAGGAGATCCTGAGGAAAAACTTACCTCAGATACAGTTTCATTTTGAGAAGCACGGATTCAGCTGATGCAGTAAGTCATTTATTATAAGTGATTTGTTCTAATCGCGTTAGTGTCTGTATCTGTAAACTGCACAAAGACCGAAAATATCAAATGCGTGTCTGATAGGAAGGAATAGACGAATTCACAGACGCGCGCTGTGCGTTAATTCACTTTCGCTTTCATTGGAACAAGAATCTCATGTGACATCCACATCCTTACATTAGTAGGATAACATTAGTTATCTGTATAACCAAAAAGAGTGTTTAAATATGATTTGGGTGTGTGAACGGACGTACAGACGAACGTTCATTTAGTTAGACTGTTAGAGAGTATGAAGAGTTCAGATGAGATATGAAGAGTTCAGATGCAAAATCCTCTAAGTGCCATTTGAAATTTTCTTCTAGAATGATCATTTTTATCAAGCTTGTATATATAAGTTCAGTAATTTCACTTAAATTGCAATGAAGACTACCTATTAATTGTCATTTAAGTGAAATATAAATATATACACATACACACACACACATATATGTGTGTGTGTGTTGTCCTTTCAATTTTTTCTTGTCTGAATCACCTGAATGAAAGGCTCATTATTATGCGTGTCTTTGTCTCTCAGGTGAGAATCACCTAATTATTCATGATGGGGCTGGCCTGTTCACGCCCATTCGCATATTGCCTTGGCAAACAAAAAAATGTTTTTCACAATATAACCCAATTCACAGTTTTATGTGAACGATTAGGAGGATGATTTTCAGATCATTGTGAAGAAAAAAACCTAGGCAACAACATCAGTTAGTCAAAAGTCTTGTGGACACATATTTAGTATGTGTTTTGTGGCCTTATTTCAGAAACTTTCATTTTTAGTTTTTACAATAACCACGCATAAACAATATTCTCTCAAAAATACAAACATGTACAAACATGTTGCCCATACATCATGGTAGCCCTGTTTCTGCTAAATATAGTGTAATTTCACCTGTGCCATTAATATGTTTATAAGCAGCTGAAAAAACACAGATGTCAGGGCATGTCAGAACCTCTCAAAGGACCCCAAATACACCTTGGTCCCCAGGGTTAATTGACATCACTATTTAAGTACACTGTAACAATGTCACCTTAAAATAAAGATTCCCATATACTTGTGTGAGCATGCTTTTAAAAACAAAATAGATTTTATACTCACTTTTGTTGACAACTGACTTCCCCTCCTCTGATATGTGCCTCTCAATGTAATTTGATGATAGAAGATCACTGAAGAAAAAGAGCAGAAGTACACAGTTGGCAAAAAGTGAAATGTTGTCTGGGTTGAATTTGAAATATTTTCTGAAATCTTCACAGAAAAGGTTTGATTGCATTTTCCAATCAAAATAGCAGTCCTTGAAAAGCAGTTTGCAAAAGCTTGACATAAGTTTAGATTTAGGCTTGGTTCAGAAACCATCTGCAATGTAAAGGAAGTTAAATAGATGTAAAAGAGAAAAGACTACTCAGATTTAAGCATGCAAATACTATATGTATTATAAATGGAACATTAAAGTAATATAAGAGATACTTTAAATTTCTTAAAGAGGTAGAAAGTTTGCAAAAGCCAAAAATGTATAACACACCTAAGATAAAAAGATTACAATTTGGATGGATGATTTAAATTTATAAGCTGTTAAAACTTTATTAACATTAAAAATGCAAATTTTGTGGAGAAGAAAAATAGACTGTCTGAGTAATATCAGCACTGTTAATATGATTCATCATCATCCTCCCAAACACATCACTCCTGGTGATCCTGGCATCACACATTTAATGATCAGATCATATCAACACTCATGTCACTCATGTATCCTGTAGGGGTGTAACGATTTTCAAAGTCCGAACCAAAAAACCGCGATCTGAACTCACGAATTTGTCAATCGCGATACTGTCATTGGACTCGAACACGCCCCGCCTCCTGCTACCCCGGCCCCGCCCAGATCCGGCTCAATGGGCCTCATGTCTTATGTAAACAGTACACAATGAATTCAGTTTTGTAGCCTAACCACCATTAACACCAAATAACAAGCTCTGTGTTTTGTTACTTTCGACAATATGCAAGGTGTAATCTTTCAGATTCTGTCTATTTGATCACGAAATTCAAACAATAATGGCGTTTTGGCGCTCTTTGATGTGACGTGACAGATCGCTTACTAGGCTCCTCGTTAAAGCGGCAGCGCGCGTGAGTAAATGCGATCATCTCTTCCTCAGTTACAGAAAAGACACCTGAAGGTATGTTGAAAGATACAGTAGACCTAAAGGCATCATAACTGGTGTAATCGCTCAATCAGTGTTTCAGCCGCGGAAAGACGTCAATAAAACAGCAAAGCTCACTATAGCATTATATTTACCTCAACAGGCAAGTGATTCAGTGTCCACAACTTCCTATAAATGAACCTTTGCACTAAATAAATGCACTATGTTAGCCTGTATATTATATTTTACTTAACCTGTTAATGATATCTTGATTATTTAATTTATGTTTAAAATATCTTTCATGAAAATGACAACTGTGTAAATTATTAGAGAAAAAACACAAGTTAATGTAAAAACTGCCTTATGTTCAGTTTACATGTTTTCATACAACGTGTTGTGTGTTGATTATTATATCTAAAAAATAAATGGCATCTGAATTTAGGTTAAAAGTCTAGGCTACAACATTTAATGTTATAGTAATGTGCAGCCTTCAACATAGTTCACAGCATTAGCATATTTTTTTAATCCTTGTGAAATGTTTAATTGTAACTGAATTAATTTAAAGACAAAGACCTTTTTTTTCATTAAACCACTGTTTTAAAAAAAAGCCATTTTAGCTTTCTAAATCCGAACCGAATCTGAACCGAACCAGAGACTGTCAAAACTCGTGGGAAACCGAACCGTCAGTTTTGTGTATCGTTACACCCCTGAGTATCCTGCAAATCTAACAGAGAACAGAAATGGACCCAAATCTGGAATGGGATCTTAGCGAGTCATGAACACAGTTAACCCGAGGAGAGATCCACGGCTGATTTCATACATCACAACTCACACCAAGTTGTGTTCAAGGACACTTCAGTGTGTGTGGCAAAGCCATGATCAAGAATAAGTTCATAAACTCAGGGTGAGAGTTTCACTGGATGTGCACACTTTAGTTGTGTGCAAGCCAAATGATCCAATTGCAATGATCAAAAAAAAGGCAAGGTAGCAGAAAACAGATTGAGCGCAGGAGGAGAGAAGGGTCAAAGTGTCTCCCAGCAGGAGATCTGACTGATCAGTAACCATGAGCTTGTCAACAGGAACAGTCACAGCATGACATCAAACCAGCCTTAAAGACAGAAACACACATCTTCAACAACGGCTGTTCACTAAACCAGGTGATTAGCAGGATATTTATGGAGCTGCAGCACTGTATGCGAAAACACTAACAACAACAAAATAAAATGTTTGTGTTTACAGACTCATGCTGTGGTAAATGCGTGAGAGGGGCAAGACAAATCAAAACATGGATACAAGGACTAATAGAGAACAGGATGAAACCAGGGGCTAGAGAGAGAAAGACTGAGCATTGAGAGAGGATCAGAACAGGAGAAGATAAAGAGAGCGTGATAAAGTGAGATGTCAGAGAAGAGAAACACTGTGATTGATGATAAGAGCTGCATTGCACACACACAAACGCACACCCTCATTTATACATGCACCATCTCAGCCTCCATTTGCTACAATCTCCAACCTATCACCTCCCCTTATTTGACAATAGTGGGTGAAAATTTGCTGAAAATAATTTTAAAGTGCCTTTTGCATTTAAATAAAATAAGATAATGGAAAATAAATAACTAAAAACTCCTATTTAAATTACATTATTTCACTTTACTAATTATTATTTCACTTTTTCCTTGCATATTTGAGACAAACACACTGTAAAAAAAATGGAGTATGATTTACTTGAAAAATGCTTGCTAAACTATCTCACTCAGAAAATGCTAGTAAATTTCCAAAGATTTGCCAAGTAAAAACCTAAACATATTCATCAGTAGCTTTAATTAGAAATCTTTAAGTTAAATTTACTTGGAATATGGAAATAAGTAAAGTTTACAAAAAAATAAGTAATTTTAACTCGGCTAGTAAAAGGTTGATTAATATCGATTTCCTTTGCCTTTGTATTACATTTCACAAAAACAATAATCTTGAATTTTATTAGTCATTTATACTATTTGCTTGTAATTTATATTACATCATGTCAGATGTTAAACATCATGTGAATGCAAGCACCTCAATACTTGGTGGACAATACACAATGGTGGTAACATTTCATGGTTCGTTTTTGTGTTTGAATGTGTCAAATTTACTCGAAATGTCACAAAATGGCAAGTTACTAATACTGACAACAAAAATCAATGATAAAACAGTGTAAATACAGCCGGAAACCAGTGAAAAATGAGCCTCATTAATTATTCAAGGTCCAGTGCATGATGGGAACCCCAGTATCAGAAAAGTTGAGTAATTTTTACTTTATTTTATTGAGTTGATATTTACACTTTCATTTCTACTCGCTTGAATTAAGTACTGAAATGGAATTTACTTATTTTTTTTTATTCTTGCCTGAACTAACTTTTTCAAGTAAATTACATTGTTTTTTTCTTGATTTTTCTGATTCTTGATTTTTTCACAGATTATCTGTCTCATAGTCTACTGTCAGGACATAATGACAGTTTAACAAATATGTAAACAAAGATTTGTTTACAAAAGTTACCTACTGCAGCTTTAAGTGCAAGATATTAAATAATATAGAAAAAGTATTATACAAATTTATTTAACATCCTGAAATATCTGATAATAAATGTAAATACAAAAGATTATATTTATATAATTTCAAAGCCCTCCATTATCCTCCAGCTCCAACTATATATACATATATATATATATATCCAATTATATATATATATATATATATATATATATATATATATATATATATATATATATATATTAGAGCTGTCAAAAATTAATCGCGATTAATCGCATCCAAAATAAAAAGTTTTTGTTTACATAATATATGTGGGTGCATTGTGTATAATTATTTTATATATATAAATACACACACATGCTTGTATATATTTAAGACATATTTTCATTTATATACTGTTTATAGATTTATATGTAATTTATATTATATATAAATATATATATTTTACATATAAATAATATTTTTTTCTTAAATATACATGCATGTGTCTGTATTTATATATATACAAAATAATTATACACAGTGCACCCAAATATATTATGTAAACACAAACTTTTATTTTGGATGCGATTAATCGCGATTAATCTTTTGACAGCCCTAATATATATATATATATATATATATATATATATATACACAAACATAAAGTCCTAAGCTTTCTATAATATTATTTATTAAATTTATTCAAGGGTTTTTTTATGACATGAAAAAGACAAGAATGACCAAAGAAAATAATAACACTTTTCCTTTAGTATTATTTGAGCATGCAGGGGACTTTAGTGGTGGTTTTAGTCTCAAATCAAAAACCCGGCATCATGTGTCTGCATACTGTACCAGGTGTAGATGCAGTGTATAGTACTTTGTGAAATGCAAAGGTAAAGGCTGATAACAGATTTCAGTTTTAATTGCTTTGGGATTTGAATAATTTATAAGGAAAGCCCCACAATTCCCCATCCCACCACTTCATCTTCACAGAACACACACCCTGCCCTACAAACATTTTAATATGGCACTGTCACATGACTAGAAAATGGCTCTCATTTCTCATGTAAAGCTTAATGGACTGATTCATTGTATGAGACAGACACCGAGAGGGCGAGACATGCTAATTAAAGAGGGAAACCAGATGAATAGAAATGAAGGTTTTACAGAATAAAGAACAGATTGTTTATCAAGTAGCACTGTATTATCTTTGTGTGAGGGGAAAAGGTTCTGTTCCAAAAACCGAATGAGCTTAATGGATTTCTAGACATCATGCAATAATTATGCAGCCATATAATACCTTTAGCCAAATTTTAAGGTAGGAAACAACAGTATGCCAGGATGCAGGAGTCCATATATCTGATATTTTAGAGAAAGGCATTATTTTAGGTTACTGCCTTAGCAAGGAAACATCAAATTGATCAGACGTGACAGTAAAGATATTTTTCTTTTTCTTTTTCAAATAATGCAGTTCTTTTGACATTTTGATTCATCAGAATCAAGGGGGATATCAAGCTGATTTCAACATTGATATTAATTTAAAAAATGTTCCTTGAGCAGAAAATCAGCACATTAGTATGATTTTTGAAATGAAAACAGTTATTTTAAGTCGTAATAATATTTCACTGGTTTTACTCTATGAAAAATGCAGCCTTGGTGAGTATATACTTCTTTCCAAAAACAAGTCCACATGAAACGAAAGTTGTGATTTTTTTCCCTATTGTGATGTAAATCTGAGTGAATTCCAAAAAAAAATGTAGGACAGGACTTGATTTTGTCCATTGGTCAATAGTAATTGATGGTTGTGATTTGCTATTGCTGTGATCTCATGTGAGATCAAACTTGCGAACCAGGTTTTTCCTTATAAATATACAGGTATATTTGCACACAATAGCATTTGTGAAGAATCATATTTTTTCTTCTGTCTCATGCATTTGCACATATGCATCATCTTTAGAGATTATGGAGTGTGCAAGTCTGATTCTAGACCCTGGAGACCAGCAGAAGAACATCTCCCCTGAGGACAGGACACCATCTAGCACAGAAAACCCTAATCTCTGATTTAATTAGCACTCAAACTCTGCAGTTCACTTTTCATATGGCATACTTAAAACAAGTGTAATCAAATGTTTTGTAGTGGACGTAAGTTTCCACCATTTAGATTCCATTGAAATTTGGAGACTTGATCTGATTCACGCTGTGATTTATGTTTTTGAGATTACCGATAGTGACTCAAAATCCCTTTTAAGAAAATGCAATGTTCATTAGAGATTCATGCCTGTTTATGTTCACAGACAAAAACAACTACAGTACATCAGACAGAAGTGAATGATATAATGCATCTGTTTTATAGAAATAAACATCATGTTAAAGTGTGAGAGCATTTAACGTGTGTGTGTGTTCGGAAAAGCTGAAGTCAGTAGGCCTATTATAAAATGTGTGCTGAGCTCTTTCAAACTTGCAGCACTGCTCGTGTTCCCAAAGAGACAAAACTGCAGCCTAAGCAAACAAGAGACCTGCGAACATCCAGCCTTCTCCACACACACATTTACAGTTATAACAAATGATCACTACAATTAAATGAAATGTGCTCAGGAAGAATCAGCTAAATCTAACCATAAAACATGGACGGACTCGCGGACACAGGAAAGGTCTTTGCAATGTAAGAAAGATGGTGTATTTCAAAGAGAGACCCTTCCCCCTAACAATTCTGAGGGGAGCAGGTGCAGTCGTTCTCATTGTTAACGTGTGTTTCACCAGCCCCTCCCACTGAGCTTGTTAATATCAAAAATGTTCATTATTTACACTGGTTTTCCTTCACAAACAAATACAAAAAAAGATTTCTAGCAGATTAAATATTTTAGCATAACCTGTTTTTTTGGTTGATTCTTTGTTGAGTAGAAAGTCCAAAAAACAACAACATTCATGTGAAATAGAAATCTTTTAATGATTTGTAACATTGCAAATGTCTTTGCTGTCAAAATCAATTAATTTATTGCATCCTTGCAACATAAAAGTATTAATTTCTTAAAAAAAAGTTACACTGACCTAGGGATGGGACGAGAACCGGTTTCACGATAAACCACGATAAAATATACTGACGGTTAGTATTATCGTTTAAAACTGAATTATCATTAAAACCGTGTTTGATTATCGCGATTTTAATAACTCACTGTAAATCCTGTCGGCCAGTCTGACGCAGGCTCGCGCTGCACGCAATGTTTTTATTTTTTTTTAATTACTATTCGAGAAGGAATGGCGGAAGGCAGTGACCAGCCTCGGGAGACTTTTCAGCCTTTTAAGAGGACCAAATCTTAGGCGTGGTCATATTTTGGCTTTTACAGAAGTCCTGAGGGAAACTTGATCGAGGATAGTCACCCTGTCTGCCGAACAAAAAGTCAATGCAATAGAAACACTTCAAATCTGCCGAGTCGTCTGACCATCACCCACTGTTGTATAGCGAACGCAAGGCAAGTTAACTTCGACCTCAAACCAAAACTAGGCTACTTCTGGGAAACAATTGGGCACAAAATGTTGTTTTGAGTTTAAACATTTTATGTCACTCACTTGAAGTAGACGTGAAGCTTCCGCGAAGAAAATTTTGCAGCAAGTGGCTTTGAGCCATAGTCTCAAATAAGACTATTATTAAGAGTGACATTTTAAGGTATAGTAATGTATAGAAACATCACGTATTACACCGATTTTATTTTTACCACATAATTACGGGGACATATTGAATTGATAATGAGATTAGGTAATGTTTTAAATCTTACCTGTTTATAAATGCATTTTGTAAAACAATCGTCCAGACAAGATATATCACACCAATATTATCAAACTCTGTAAAGAATAAATCAACTGATTTCATTTTCAATACAATCAAAAACCGGAGACGCAAGACGGCAAGTTGTGTTTGAATGAAACGAGAGCGCGCGTCTGTTTTGATATGGATGTGCGCTGTGTAATTATGCGTTGCTATTGTACGACGGGCATTATAAAGAAGGAAATGCCAGCCATAGAATAGAATCTTGCTTAAAAAACTGCATAGAGCTGCTTGTTTTATTTGTTGTTTGTTGATTTTCAATTATAAAACTTGTTGAAATGTTTTCAGTGTGAGTTATCAGTTCTTTTTGAACACTTTCATCTAATTTTAACAAAACCGTGATAATATTGATAATCACGATAATTTTGGACACTATAATCGTGATATCAAATTTTCATACCGTCCCATCCCTACACTGACCCAAAACTTTTGAACGGTAGTATAAATATATATACACTCACCAGCTACTTGTTTAATTGCTTGTTAAGGCAAATATCTAATCAGTTGGGGTGTAAATCATACAGTTCTTCGCGATACGATATGATATTCAATTCTTCAGCCAACAATACGAATATTTGCAGATACCTAAAAAAAATCTGCGAATACGATTTCCAATTCAGGGCTATATTGATTGATTTATTGATATTTAGATATTATGTGCCAAGTTTACACAACCAGTTACATTTTTATTCATTTACAAATGCAACCAAAGTAAATAACATTAACTTTTTATTAAACTTTTTTTATTAAAATTGCACACCTCTCTCCCAATTGGGACATTTACAAAAGAAGAGTCCATTTCGCAAAAAACAGATAACTCCGTTCTTGTTCATTTTCACGAATCACGGTTTGTTTGTTTTTTGGGTTTTTTGTGCATTCCAAGTAATATCAATCAAACAGCAGCTAGGTTGTTTTAAATATAATAACTTTTAAAAAATACAGGTAACTCACAAAATTGAAGTTTATTGAAAGTATGTTTTTTATATATATATTAAAAGATTCTTTTTTGGCAAAAGTAGATTTCATATTTCAGTGTTAAACAAAACCAAGTAATTGCTATGATATATAATAAAAACGCTTGGTTAATCTTTGTAACTTTAATCTCCTCAGCTGACTTTGGGATGTGGTGGAACAGGAGATTCAAAATCACGACATGCAACCAGACAAATCTGATATTTCCTGGTTGTTCAAATCATGACTATGGATACTAGATATTCAAAATGAAGCAGTGGTGGTTCAGTGTGATAACTTCTCAGACAGGGTTTAACACATTGACAGTTCAACAGATACTGTTAGTACAGTAAAAACATTTTATCATGATTTTATCTTTACTTTTATCATGAAAAATATTAAAGCTAAAAAACAAACTGAAACCAAAAAGATCACCAAAAACAAACATGCCACATCATGTTATAGCAGAACAAACCAGTTTAGCCTCATTAAATTATCAAATAATGCATCTCCACCATTTAGAGACAAAGGTATGTAATGTAAGTCTACCAGTCTGTTTATGATGGACAAGTCCAACATCTCAAACATGCTTCTGAAAATGTCTTGTTCCCTATATGTGTGAAATATATAAGCAAGAGTCGTTCTGAGACTCAGACGCCAGCTGTTTTTCTCTCTGATCTCTCTCCTCCATCACACACCCACACAGACTCAAAGGTGCATGAAAAATGCTGGTTGGTCTGACTTTCACCCTCCCTTCCATCCAACTTATTCACTTTATCTCTCTTTCTGCCTCTTTCTCATGTTTGTCTATCTTTCTTCTACTACGCAGTTTCCTGAAAGATGGTAAATTAGAGCTATAAAAAATGATATCTTATATAAAATCAAGCCTAATGATAACATACCAAATCAGGACAGCACAAGCATTTGCGAGTGAACCTCAAATGAGGATAATAAAAGACATTACATCATTGTGGCAGAAGACATTAGAAAAAGTGGCTTTATAAGTCAATATATTGTTTGTTTTATTTACATCTGATTTCTTTTGTAAATCTAATCCAGCTTTCAGTGCTTACATGTGCATTTATTATACTTTGACACATTAACGTTAAAGTTTTCAAGTGCTCCTAAACAAAAACATAAGTGTAGAGCCTTGTCATCAATATCTATTTTTGTTATAAAGCAAATTATTTTCACTAACCAGCCCTATAAGGTTGGGAAACAAGAACCGGTTTTAGATTATGTGTAAAAGATTAAGCACACCAAAATAAAACAAAGACAATAAAGAGACATCTCACACATGCATAGACAAGTCACAAAACCCTCAGGTGCAACTGTCATCTGAATTAAACCAATGAGAGTGTCTGGATGTGTGTATTTGGACTTTTTATGCATGCTGGACAAAGTTGACATGATGATGAATAATGGCAATGCAAGAAGTGTTCCTTCAGAGGTGTGTGTGTCTAGAAGAAACCACTGTGTTTGAACTTGATTTAGAATTGCAAGCACATGGAAATACACTGCCTGGCCAAAAAAAAACATGCAAATGAGTCTTGAGTGTATTATTTGATCATCATTGCAATGATTATTATGTTTCTAGCATGTTATATGTTTGGCAACATGTTCTTCTAAGCCTAATTGATGAGTGTGTAGAAAGACACATCATGGCCATACTCCATGATGAAAATGTCAAGATTCATCAGGCTCAAATTGTGAAAGAATGGGTGAGAGGAGCATGAAGAATCATTTTTACACATGAATTGGCACCTCTGAGTCCAGACCTTAAATTCATTGAGAGTCTTTGGGACTGTGCTGGACTCTTGCATTGGCAATACAAGATCTTGACAAAAAATGTATGCACATCTTGATGGAAATAAAAGCTGTGATGTTATTTCCATCAAGAGGTGCATCAAAATACGTTCAAGATCTTTGCATTTGCCAATTCAAATCCAAATAGTCAGCAACCTTTTTTTTTTTTTGGCTGGGCAGTGTACACTCACCGGCCACTTTATTAGGTACACCTGTCCAACTGCTCATTAACACTTAATTTCTAAGCAGCCATTCACATGGCGGCAACTCAGTGCATTTAGGCATGTAGACATGGTCAAGACAATCTCCTGCAGTTCAAACCGAGCATCAGTATGGGGAAGAAAGGTGATTTGAGTGACTTTGAACGTGGCATGATTGTTGGTGCCAGAAGAGCTGGTCTGAGTATTTCAGAAACTGCTAATCTACTGGGATTTTCACACACAACCATCTCTAGGGTTTACAGAGAATGGTCCGAAAGAAAAAACATCCAGTGAGCGGCAGTTCTGTGGGCGGAAATGCCTTGTTGATGCCAGAGGTCAGAGGAGAATGGCCAGACTGGTTCGAAGCTGATAGAAGGGCAACAGTGACTCAAATAACCACCCGTTACAACCAAGGTGGGCAGAAGAGCATCTCTGAACGCACAGTACGTCGAACTTTGAGGCAGATGGGCTACAGCAGCAGAAGACCACAGCGGGTGCCACTCCTTTCAGCTAAGAACAGGAAACTGAGGCTACAATTTGCACAAGCTCATCGAAATTGGACAATAGAAGATTGGAAAAACGTTGCCTGGTCTGATGAGTCTCGATTTCTGCTGCGACATTCGGATGGTAGGGTCAGAATTTGGCGTCTACAACATGAAAGCATGGATCCATCCTGCCTTGTATCAACGGTTCAGGCTGGTGGTGGTGGTGTCATGGTGTGGGGAATATTTTCTTGGCACTCTTTGGGCCCCTTGGTACCAATTGAGCATCGTTGCAACGCCACAGCCTACCTGAGTATTGTTGCTGACCATGTCCATCCCTTTATGACCACATTGTACCCAACTTCTGATGGCTACTTTCAGCAGGATAATGCGCCATGTCATAAAGCTGGAATCATCTCAGACTGGTTTCTTGAACATGACAATGAGTTCGCTGTACTCAAATGGCCTCCACAGTCACCAGATCTCAATCCAATAGAGCATCTTTGGGATGAGGTGGAACGGGAGATCGCATCATGGATGTGCAGCCGACGAATCTGCGGCAACTGTGTGATGCCATCATGTCAATATGGACCAAACTCCCTGAGGAATGCTTCCAGCACCTTGTTGAATCTATGCCACGAAGAATTGAGGCAGTTCTGAAGGCAAAAGGGTCCAACCCGTTACTAGCATGGGGTACCTAATAAAGTGGCCGGTGAGTGTATATTCACACAAAGCAACCGTGACATTACTATAAACTGCACAACAAAAACAATCCATATACAGTGCACACAACAGAAATCAGACTGATACAGGATAGGTTTGACACACACCAGTGTCTAAGTGTCACAGGTTTGATCTGATGGGACGTCACGCGTGTGCTGACTGGGTCAAACAGAAGCTCATAGCAGAAGGCAGATGACACAGGGACTCTTATACAGTGTTTTGCTGATTCAGACCCTGCCTGGAGACTGTGGGTGTCATTCACGGACGATTTTTGATTTGACCAGATTCATGCAAAAAAATGTATACATTATTCTTTATAATGTATAATGTATAGACCCCTTTGCGCCGACGTCACAGTTACGTCGCGGCGCTAGCTGGAGGCAAAGTGAAACCGGAGGCGGCCAATACAAACCAGCACAGATTCAGCTACATAATAAGGAGCTTAAATTATTGTCAATATTATTAAATGTCATCTTGTTGTGTTGTTTGGTGCAATAATTGATGAAAAATGAAAATGCTGTATCTGGAATTTTTATTTCTAGAAAATATTCACATGATTAAAATCGCACCGTAATGTCACTCTTTACATTGTCGTCGTCTCGGCGCTGGCTCGGCAGAACTGCGGATCGTACACACAAGTCTTGTACAGGACTATTCAGCACATAGCTATAGGCATCTAAAGATGTATATGCCCTCAGTTAATCTTTACGATCAGTTTCTCTATAAGGTAGGTGTAGAAGTCAAGCTACTCAACCGATGTAATGTAAGGTTATTCCTGTCAGATCGTCCATGCATTGAGTGAGCGTGTAGGCGGCTACGGGTCGGCCAATCTGGTTCGTCCGTTAAAAACAACTTTTGGAAATAACATTAGCGGTCCTGGACACTAAGTGACCTTACACATTGAGATAAAATCAGATTTTTCCAGTCATTGTAAATAAAACAAGCTAACAATATTTGCTAACTAGCGGCCAGAGGGATCATTCTGCCTCCACCTAAGCTCCGCCCACCAAAAAACGTCACCATGTTTACCAACTGAAAAGGGGTCTATACACATACAATAATTGTAATTTTTGTAACAATTGTCTCACATAGAATCATTTTTCCATATTTGAGAGTGTGAGCAAGATATGATATGTCTTGGATTTAAATGGGTACGGTAAGAAACTAGTTACCATAGTCACATTAATACATTCATTAATATGTAAATACTGACATATGCACCTCTATGTATACTTAACATTTTTTAAAAATCTGTTAAAAAAAGGTAAATATTACAATAACTTAATTTGTTTTCATTTTAACGTCATTTATTTGTGATCTCAAAGCTAAATTTTCAGCATCATTACTTTAGTCACATGATCCTTCAGAAATCATTCATTTGCTGCTCAAGAAACATTTCTTTTATTATCAATGTTGAAAACAGGACACTGTAATAAACTTTTTTTAAGTAAAAAGCTCCAACAAAGTTTAAAAATAACATGGAACAGAAATATTTTGTAACATTATAAAGGTCTCACTATCAATTTAGAATAGTTTAATATGTAATTCGTTTAATTAATAATACACATTCAAGACACATTCTTTGACAACAAGAGCTAATGTTTCATGGAAATTTTGTTTTAAGATGAGGGTACTGGAAACCTAGACAAATATGGGATTTCCATACATTTATCAGAGATCTGATATAATATGCATGATTTATCTGCAGTGATTTAAAGTTTGATTCAAAGGTGAGCTTGTGATTGTTTATCTGTTCAGAGTTGCAGCTGTCTGTTCCCACCCCCCCAGCATCAACCATATCTGACTGATTTTAATGTTTCCTTTCTGCCACATGGTCCGTTGTCACGACGACACAGCGTGATTGAAAAGCAGAAAACCCATTTGCTCCAACCGCTTTAATCAAACACACTCATTTATTATTCAGAGTGTGTGAGAGGGTGCAGGGGGCAAGCCAGTTTCTGTTATTTGGGGGGTTACGCAATAAATACCCAATCAATACAAGCAAAACAAGTCTTTTTGTTGTGAAACATGATATAAATATGTCAGATGAGTTGAGATTGCTAACTAAAGCTGATCAACAATCACAAAGCAAAGAAAAACTTTTAGGAAAGTAGGTCTCAGCTGGAGGCCGGAGAAAAGCCAAATCCACACAAACACGTTAAGAAAATCCCAAACCTTTAGAAATTCACAGAGAGAGGTGAGAGAATGAGAATGAAAGAATAATTTGGTTTCCTTGGTGGAAACTGAGAAAGTAATCTGGACGAAAGTCCGTCAGGATAGATCCAACTGCCAGCTCTCCATGGGTGTAGAAGAGCAAACGGAACAACACAACACACACTTTTGTGTTTCTCTCAGCTATATCACAACACTATTTCAGAGGGAAAGAGGCAATCAAATCAATCCAGTCAGAACCCATTAAAAGCAGAACATATATTGTACTGAACAAGACCAGCCACATGCTGACAGAGAGAGAGAGAGAGAGAGAGCATTGACTGATATAATAACCTGAATCAATGGCTCTAATCCAACACCTAGTGAGCTGCCTACGCAGACATGATTTTAAGGTATCAGAGGTGTGATCCTGACGCGACGCCTGTTTAGAAAGGTAGGCAGCACCATTATGCTGCCTTCTTAGAAAACTTCTAAGCTGGCATTGTATGTAGACTTTGTGGAGATTGCAATCCCATAATGTACTGCGACCACTTGTGAAAAGATGGAGGACGAAGTTTAAATTATTATTACATTTTCGATCAATCAAATAATTGTCTGCTGTGTATTTTTAATTTAGAGTTAACTTGGCAATATGTGACACAAAGAGTTGTTGCCCATGTACACTCTTAGAAAAAGGGGTCATTGGGGTTCTATATATGAAGCATAGGGTTCTTTACTCAACTCCAAAGAATATTTTGTGCTAAAAAGGTTCTATAATGACAAGAAAGAACCCTTTTGGCACAAATGTTCTTATAGGCTATTATTCATTCATATATTACATTATTCTGCAACATTTTGTAGTTGTAATTAAATTATTGTTTATTAAACTGTTGTAGTAACTTAATATCACATTTTAATCATACTGATTTTTGGAGGAGCAAAACTGAAATGGCACTCTTTGTGTGATATTGATTAACTACATAAAATGATAGAAATATACACAATAATTATACAAATATACAACTAACCCCCATATCTTGAATTTTGTGATCATTCACATGCTTTCATAAATGCATTTTAGGGTCTTGATGTTTGTCAATAATATGAAATATTTAATCTGGAAAGGACAAAACAAATGATAATGAATGAACCCAAAATATTCCATGAAGAACCTTTTTCCTGGTTACAAAGAACCCTAAAGGGTTCTCATTATTGAACCCTTAAAAACGGTTCTGTATAGAACCTTTTAGGGGTTCCAAAATACGTAGCGCTGATAGAACCTTTTAAGGTTCTATATAGAACATTGTCTTCTAAGAGTGTAGGGTGCTCTCCAAAACACACCTTAATGTCTATTTATGCATTTGCAAAATCATCAGTGTTCGATTTGGGTGACTGAGGAGGTAGAAACATGGTTAAAATAATCTGTCAGGTCCATACTTAAGTTGGACATAATATAAATGGGAAAGAATGCCCTAAAGGCCTAAACGTCCTTTAATATTTAAAAGCAGCAGTACTGCATATCATCCTCAAATACAGTGACTCTTCACAGAGGTAGAACCTGTGTTATTTTAGCATCATTGTTATAATATAAATTATATTTATTATTTATATATATATATATATTATGTTTTAATTTTAAGATTTTAGTAATTTTAGTGTTTTTGTCATTTTTATATATATTTTTAAAGTCAACATGAAATCGAAATTGACTATTGTTATTTTTATGAAATAGCCTATTGCATTCATTATGCAATAATACATACAATGCCAGCTTATTCATGAATGCGCCTGATTCTTTTTTAATTCATGTGCCCTAGTAATCTTGAATCAGAATAACTTGCAGTGACATCTGTTCTCTTCTCTGGTGATGTGTTTACTGGCGTGAGGGCGGGGCAACCTGTCACTCAAATGAGATCAAAGTAATAGCAAACCACAACCATCCAATCAATTACCGAAGGACAAAATCAAGTCCCACTCAACATTTTTTCTTGTTCGACAACCAGTTTTACTCAGATATCCGTCACAATAGGGAAGACAAAACTATCACAACTTCCATCTCATGCCGACATTAAACACGTCTCTATAGTATTTATTAAGTTTTATTTTAGTCCTTTAACACTAAACAAAAATGAGAAATGTTTCCTTGGCTACTAGCTAAAATAAAACGTTTTTTTTATATTTTATTTGCAATGTTTTTATTGTTTTAGTTTTAGGTAACGATAATAGCCCTGGGTAGAACTACATTCGAATTCCAACATCACAACACAAACACACTTCATTCACAAAGGGCTTGACAGAAACACATAGGGTGTCCCATCTTAAAGCCAGATTTTCTCTTCACCAAGATGTTTTAGGAGAAAAACACAGACACTGAGGGAGAACACTGAAATATTCATGATGCATTATTATAATGAGATCAAATCAGCTGACTCTATGTCTGGCACCAGTTTAAAGTACAATGGCCATTGTGGTTGTAACAGTAAGAGTTAATGGATTTAATGTATATGATGAATATGAAAAAAATTAGGTTAGGACTGATTTTGGTGGAGACTCAAAGAAGTTATTTACACAATGAGCATCTGTACAAGACAATAAGAAATATAAAATAAAATGAGCACTCCACAGAAAAAAAAGCCTTAATAAATCACCTTCTAAAGATAAAATACTGATTACAGCAACAGGGTGAATCTCACAAAACTCGTTAAGAACACGCCAGATCATATCTCAGCCAAAATTGGCAAAAATAAATAAGAAATGATTATAGGAAGATAAATATTTTTGCACTGTGACATTTTTTCAACTTCGATTTCATTATTCAAAATGTATTATTTATGATTTATAATGAATTCCCACATAATTCTTATTACAATATAAAAAAAAGAAATTAATTTTAAGAAAATTGTGGTTAGTATAATGCAAAAAAGGATTGACTATTCAAATTATAGTATTTATTCATCATGGCAATATATGCTGTATATGCTGCCTTTAATTTATTTTGATTTAAATACAAAAATCATTGATGTTACAGCAATGGACCGTAATCTACTGTTAATCGCAAATGAGAATACTGGAAATTGCTAAATAAAAGACTCATTATGGTAATGAGGATTTGGGCTCTAATGGCTCACTATAAATAACATAAAAATTCAACAACAACAAAAGTTATGGTCCTAAAAAGACTTTTAGTTTTTTTCTCTTGTTTATTTTCAGGGTGGAATGTGACCTGGGCCTACTTTTACGAGACAGCATGTAGCATGTGTCAAATCCAAAACAAAATGCCAAAATAGCCTCTACTGGACCGAAAATTAGAACAAGAACCTGTGCAAATAGTGACGTTTATCAGTTTTAGACAACGTGTATTATAGGGAATCCTGGAAAAGAGAGTGTGAGAGAAAGAGAGAGAGAGTGGCGGACGCCATGATCGATAGAGTGGTCAGGTCTTTCACATTCCTTCAGCATAAATCAACAGCCATTATGATCATGCAGTCCATCAGAAGCAACATAAAACCCTTTGCAAACAGATCTGATGGGTATTAGTCATACCTCACACACTTCAGTAACACACACACACTGCATTTTTCCAGTACATTTCTAAACTCAACACCCTGGAAGCAGATACTCACTGGTTCAGTTCCACGTCTAAAACAAAGGTCTGTCCGAAGGCCTCAACCTGGAAGCTAGCCTGAGCCACGTGATTCTGTAAAAGAGACAAAACCAGATGAGAACTGGTCATTTTTATATATCAGAGTGCAACATAAAGTATTTGCTGTCATTAATAAAAAACACAAAATTAGGAACATATTTGGTGTTTTGGGAACGAAAGTCTTCAGTGTCACATGATTCTTCAGCAATCATTCTAATATGATGATTTGCTCCTCAAGAAACATCACTTTCAGTATTCTTTGACAAATGCTGAATCATCTATTCAAAGTATTAGAAATCTTTTGTAACATTATAAATATCTTTACTGCGACTTTTTGATCAATTTAATGCATCCTTGCTGAATAAATTGATCATTTTTATTTTTAAAAATCTCAATGCGCCACACAATAGCTGATACAATAAAAAGGGTCCAATTAGAACATATTCAGTGTTTAGGGAGAGAAAATTAAAATTAGATGTGCTAATTGTTTTTTTTTTATTCATCATCCACATTTTGATGTGCAGGACTGGTGGCTGTGTGGGTGTGTGTGTGTGTTCGCTGATGGTTAATTCACTGCCTGCTTGGGGCCCATATGGCCAGGGCCGTATAGCACCCCTCAGGGGAAAGAGAACCATTTTGGTTGTGGTGCATTGTTCTCATATCTCATGAGTGGGTGTGTGTGTGTGTGTGTGTGTGAGAGAGAGAGAGAGAGGGCAGAAATAGAAGCATATGAGGGAGGTGAGGGGAGTCCAACACTCCCAAGGGAACACACCTATCCCTAAACCAGCAAAGCATAGTTATCAATATAATGGAAGGAGAACGAAGGGTTGGATGAAATACGGAGGGGAGATCCTCAACACTTCACCCATCAGTGACCTTCTGAATGAAGTGACCCTCCCCAAGACACACCCACATACTGCCCCTTGATTGAGTGTGGATTTGTGTGCATCACATATAAACAAAATGCACAATAACACTCTCATCCCTTGTTTCTTTAAAACCAAATTTAATAAAGAGACTCAGAGTGTTTTCTAGAAACTGTGTAAGATGAGAGGGCTGCAGCTTTTCGTCCATTATGTCAGTGGCATCATCGATCGCTGTTTCATCATATTATCGCTCTAAAACAGCTTGACTCGATTTTTTTTCTGTGTGTTAAATAAAGAAGATCTAAAATTAGCAAAGCTAAACGATTCTCTGTTTTGTTTTCAGACATCAGCAAATATCTAAAAATAAAACTGTAAATCTTCAAAAAGATCTGACTGTTAGTCAAGCGTGGAGCTAAAAACAGACCTGAGCGTAGTTAAATGTATGAAAAAAATATATTTCAATGGCACAACATGCTTTGAATCTAATCTCTAATGTGGCATCATATAACTCCACAATGATTAAATCAATGCATTGGCATGATGAAAAAGCTTTTACTTGAATTATACAGAGCTCAGCTGCACATGTCAGACAAAGGGTTAAGCCCACATGTACAGATATTCTAGCCAGTCAAAGAGACTCGTTATAGCAATGAGACCATGAGCGATTGCATGTCTGTGCCTCTGAGAATTATTCAGTCACGCAAATTATGAACAACTAAGAAAGTACCTGAGCAGTCGAGGTGGACAAAAATGCTTTACAGAGGTTTCACTCCCAAACACATACAGTACAGTATACTAGGCCTCATATTATGTAAACAAACTGTTATATTAGATGCGATTGATGGCGATTAATTAATTTGACAGCACTGATATATACATTTTTAAATTTGTAGTGTTACTTTCAAACATTAAATAGCTAATTAATCTGACTTGATGTGATATCAGTTCACTCTCAAAGTCGTATTTACTATCTTTCAGGCCAGGCAAAGCAAGAACAAAAGAAATAGTCAAGTACATCGCTATTACACAGCATTACACACTCAACTGAGAAACCAAATACAAAGTACATTTGCCAGTTTATTGTTTTCCTTTTATCATCATGGCCCAGGTTGAGTCCCTAATGCATTGTTTTGCTGAATAACAATTGTGGGGTTATATCAGTAATCAGTTTCTGACATTTCTGTGCTATATAATAGTGTAAAAAAGAATAATGCACTATTTATTTAGACTGATAATGCTCCAACACAGGAGCTGCTCATTTGTTCTTTCTGTGTCCTTTGTGTTTCCAAAGCTGTGATGCCACAAGATGCCTCAGGAGGCCTAAGCATCAGCATCTTCTGGAGAAATGTGTTGTTTAGGTTCATTAGATCACCTTTAAATGACTGGAATTAACTATGCATGGCTCTCAGACCACCCAAAGTCAGATTGCAATACTCAGAAAGAGAGTAAAAAAGAAAAACACACACATCATTTGAAGAGCAGCGCGTCTCCAATGGCAACGGGAGGAGAGAGCATCCCTATAGGACACACATATGACATGCTAACACGAGAAGGAACCATACACACCTGTTTACTGTCAGAGCTCGTTCGGACCCGTGTGTTCAGAACATCATGAGGCGTCTGAGTGTCTCCGTCTATTCGGTACAACAATCGAACCGGTACCGTGCTCTCCTTCCCGAGGAACCTGGCGTCATCACGCCGAGCCCTTGTCTTCACCAAGGCGTCTCCTAGAATAATAAAAACATAGTAGCCTATTTTTAACAATAACACATTTTTATATTGAGCTACACGTATGAAATGTAACATAATAGTCAAGGTAAACAAAGATAAATCACGCCTCAGGGTCATTTACCGTTAAGTAGCATTACATCTGTTTACATCACCTGACGGATAATTAGGGTATTATGATTAAAATACGGCACTAATATTATAAAAAAATACATCATAATGATTTGATTTCGTGATGAAAATACACATATATAAATAAACACGTAATAAAAATACACCCTCACCGTAATGAGGCAGTGAGATGCTGGTATGAACCACAGAGCTCATCAACGCTACAAAGACACACAGAAAGGAATTCCCGACACGGAGAGGCATCATTCCCGCATCCATTCGGTTCAGACAATCACGGCTAATCATATCCCAAATTACTCGATATAAGAGTTAAATCCGAAGTTATACTCGGTTTTCGGTTTCCCTCAAGAAGGCACACACATCCTCTCGCGCGCAGGTTGCCATTAGTGACGCGCGCGCAGCGGACGGATGACTGGTCGAAGGCGGGTGCGTCCTGGAAAACTAAAATCAGGCCCTCTTTTTCCTCCACCGAGCAGAAACTGCCACCTCCTCAGCAATACATCAATAATGTCCAGCCGCCTCACTGCAGAAACGACTCATAAATATGCATAAGCGATCTGCACGCGGGATGACGAGTAGTGTAGTGCGCGCTCCACCTGCTGTCACCTTCTGCGAGAAAATGATCCAGTATGGACCACAAGAACAGCGAAACACAGGTTGATGTGGATATATTACAAATTATGAATGCATATATACCATATTATTAATGTATTACCACGAAGTAGAACATATGCATACCAATCACAACCACAGACATTTGGTTAAATCCTTGATAATGTAAATTGGTAAATATAAATATTTATTTCAAACAACGTGTTTAATCCCAGGACATGATTTTAAACGAATTTTAAAACCTTTGGATTTGTTACAAATGACTAAAGATATCTATCTTTACTGGTTAAATTTTTTTTAACTGCATAAAGCATTATTATTTCCTCCTGGTGTAAATGAAAATTTCGTTTAAAATCATGTCCTGGGATTAAACACGTTGTTTGAAATAAATATTTATATATTATTTATGACATATACAGAATTTGTTAATTGGACTACATACAGTACCATTTAAGATTTGTGGTTGGTAAAATCATTAAATGTTCTTTTTACGTCTTGCTGCATTTATTTGATCAAAAACATAGTAAAATAATAATTAAACATTTTAAAAATAACTGTTTTCAAGTGACTTTTGATCAATTTACCACATCATTGACAAATAAATGCATTTATTTATTATATATACATATCTTACTGACCCAGGACATTAGAACAGTACTGTATACTGAATGTTAATTGAACTGAAGGCTGAGTTTGAAACAACCAATCTGGAAATCTTGATCTAAACTAAAAATACCCATGTGCCAAATAAGAAGCTTTCTAAAAAACATTGTGCAAAGGACATGTGCTTATAACCATGATACACAGACATGTAAAAAAATATTTTCAGTTTAATACAGGAACCAGGAAATCATTTCAAGACTGTATCATAGGTGTTATATACTTCAATAACAGACACAACATAAATGTACATACTCACTGTGTAGCTCCACTAATTTTTGCCTATATATAGTCAGTATGTATTTTTCCAGTCTATAATCAAAGTTTTCTTTTAAAGCCTGTATGGTGAGAATGCAGTTTTCCATTCTACTGAAAAACTCAGATCTATTCATATATATTTATATATATTATTTGACATAGCAATAACTTTGATAACACATACATATGTGTTGTCCACTCAATTGTTATTTTTTTTTTTCTACCAAGCATTAATCTCAAAAGCCCTTAAATTCTTCATCCATATTGTCACTGGACTGAAAGAGATTCCACAGGTCCAGGATAGACACAGTCTCACTCTCCTGTACAGGTTTAACAAGTGAAAAAGAGCCCAATGATTCTCTCTCTTACTAGTTTCAATGTGCAAGGCTGGTACTTGCTTCTTCTCCTGGGTCTGACGTTCCAAACCTTCCGTTGCAGGCAATTATAGGGGTGTCACAGTCCGGTTCAGGTTCTGTGTTGGCTAAAGGCCAAAGAGCTGAATTTTCAACTTGATTTTCAGGCATACTTTGCGTATACATTTCACTGTAGTTGGTCCTTAAGTATTTATTTCCAGTTATTGTTTCTTGGTTTCTTTCATTGAACTCTAGAGTTGGTTGTATGTCAGAGTTTTTACTGGTTTGTTGGTCTGTCCTGCATTCAAGTGCATTAGAGTCACAGTTCTGCTCTCTGCTGAGAAAAAGATGCACCTTCAGATTTCCGCACAGCAGATCGCAAGTGGAAGTCCCACTCAAAGGATCCACGCTTGGACTGGGACTTCTCAGAATGTCAGATTGGTCAAACAGAGCTGTCCTTGTTGCTACAAGGGAATTCACACTGGCCCCTGCTGCGTTTGCGAACCAGCAGAGGTTTTCCTATGGTCTGTTCTGAGAGACAGTGCTTTGCAGTAGAGTCCCAAAGCAAAGACCCCTCACTTTCTTGTTTCCAATCACCATTCACAGATCCCACATCTTCCTTTACTGGCAACATGGCTTTAGCACACAAAGAGGGGTTGATGTACTGCATTTCACCCTATGGCAGAGAAGACATTGACATGGCGCCGTCATAAGGCCAGTAAATAACAATAAGCAAATAAAATAGGGCTGGGTATTGACAGATTTCACAAATCGATTCAATCCATTGCTCAAGCTCTTGATTCAATATAGATTCATTTGGAGATTAAACTGCTTCTCCAATTTGTTGTTGAAATAAACATTTAAATGGTGGCGGTCATAAAAACATGTTTTAATGATAGATTTATTCATAGATAAAATAATTAAGACATCACCATCTCTAGCTAGCTAAGGAGTTATGGAAATGAATGGCTTTCCTAAAAGTGACTGCAATGTCACCATATTGTTTTGTCATCTTTACATGGTTGAAACACTGATTTCAGTTACTTTCTTTCAGTTCATGCTATGCCTATTAGTAAAAAGGGAAAAAATTATTGGTTCACATCATCTCAGTTATTTGAAAGCGGAGAACTTTTGCATTCCAAAAGTAAATGCAAAGCACAATCCTTATTGCAATTATGGATGGGAGAGAGTTTTGTTGATGCATCAGTAAAAAACAACAGGCTAAAAGATTGATTTAGGAATTTAAGAATCAAGATCGTTTAATCAAAATTAAAAAATTAATTAAAATCGATATATCAATAGCTGTGTTTCCAGTTACCCATTTCAAATTGCACAAATGAAAATTGCTAATCGAAAATACACAGAATGGAAAGATAATTTCGCAAAGCTCCCATATATATATATATGGCAAAAATAAAAATCACCTTTCGCACAAGGCAATTCGAAAAAGGAATACCTCAAAAGCGGCAATGTAAACAGCATTTACAGATCACATGGCATATGTAAAAGTAGACCATTACTCAGGCATGTGATTGGCTAAGGACAAAAAAGCAGGAAAATATACCGAGCCGCATCGGCTCCCGCATCCCTGATCCCGCATTTTTCCTCTATGTTTTATTAACATTAAATAGATAGTTCTCCCAAAAATTGTAATTGTCATAATTTACTCTCTCAAGTTGTTTTAAACCTGAATAAGTTTCTTTCTTCTGTTGAATTTATTTGGAAGAATGTGGGTAACCAAACAGTTGATGTACCCCACTGATTTCCATAGTACATTTTTCCCTATGGAAGTCAATGGGGACCAGCAACTCTCTGGTTACCCACATTCTTCAAAATATCTTCTTTTGTGTTCAGCACAAGAAATAAATTAATACAGGCTTGGAACAACATTACAGTGAATAAAAAATGACAGAATTTTTATTTTTCAGTCAACTATCCCTTTAAGGACAAAAGGGATCGCGTAAGGACCTGTACACGACGCGTCTTATACACGCGCATTTGACAAGCAGATTTCTCTCAATTTTCTCGGTTTGCTTTCAGTTTAGACATAACCAAATGTTCTTCTGTAAACTGTGTGTGTATTTGAGAGTATTAGCGAAATAAGACTAGAAAGATAACTTAGTCCAGCAACCAGGTGCTGTGAGACAAGCTTTTAGTCATGTGCGTGTCGGGTGCATCAGCAGTGAATGACATTTAACCGGCAAGGCTTTAAAGCACATGCAAATTATGAACTTATGAACTCTGCGTTAATATTTTATGTGAGTATTTGTCGCTTGTACACTAATGCTGTTGAGACGGAGGCGTCAGAACTAAAACTGATAAAATGCACGATATTCATATTACTACAAAAGCAGTCAGCAGCTTGCTTGGAGCAAGGATCATAGTGCAAATTTGAACTTTATCGATATATCGCCCAGCCCTACTGGGGACCTAACGGTGATGTTCTTGTAACTGAGAATCGATAACACAATAGCGCAGAGCGACTGAGGTACGAAATTGAGCAGGTGAAAAAGCTGAACGCAAGTACGTCTTTGTTGATACTTGGAAAGGAAGGAAGAATCTGTACGCACGTCAGCCAGTTATGTCCTCATATCCTCTCCTTTTCACTCCGGCAGCCGACCCAGCCGACACCCGTCCCCCTCACCCTTTTATTTTTTTTACAGATCTGCATGATTCACGTAGGTCACATTTTCAGGTCGGATAATCCGGAATTCCGCATTAATCCGGAAAATCACATCCCTGATTACTTTAAGATGGCGCAGTATGTTTTGACAGAAGACGAGACAAACTCATAAAAGACGAAAATATCACTCACAGTAATACAGGAATAATCATCTTGTCGATTAAAAATAATGTCTAGTGTGGTGGCTGGCATATACTCAAAACCTACTAACATCCGTTGCCATGATGTTTTTTGGAATGACTTATAGCGAGAAAAAAAAGTGTCATGTGTCATGACATTGATTAATGAAACGGTCATTCCACAATAGCTTTTATCGTCATTTAGAAAATATGGCTAAAGTTTTGCACAAATCTGTAATGGAAACCAGGCTAATGTTGTCAACCTAGCCCTAAAGAAATATATAATTGTAATGATATTTTTGTACCTTCTACAGTGCGTGCTGATGTTCATGAGGTCACAGGTCAGTCCCGCTGTGACTCGAATCCAAGACTCTATATTCCTCACTCTTTGAGAAAGCCTGATGCTGCTCACTCTCCAAGTGCTGGTGGTCAGAAGTTCAGACAGGTCAGACACTGTTTTTGCTATTGCATGAGCTTAAAAATTGTGAGTGATTTTTTCAGCACGTACCGCTTTTAGGTTGTCAAATTTGACCTCACAGCACTCACAGTAACCTCCTTTCCTCTTTTCTCTGCCTTCATGTCCTCTGCGCCTCTCTTTCTTTCCTCGAGTCCCTCGTTCCCCTCCAGACCTAAAACACAGATTCTCATTTATACACAAAAACTTAACAATAACATTATAGCATGTGATTGATTCTCATTCTACCTTTGCTCATTCTGTTTCTTCTTTGTATCATCTTTTCCATGTTCCTCCACCAAGAACGGACTGCAGGGAGGAAGAGAGCGGAGGTTGCACACAGGCATGTTTGACAGTGGAAGGTAGATGGGACGATAATGCCTGCAAAAAGAATTATAGATTGTTATGAAGCTGGACCAATAACATGAAATTAAAACAAGAAAATAAACCAAGAACACACACCTGCTTGAGTCTTCCACTTTCATAAATGGTCGATCAATTCTTCCAGCTGGAAATAAAAACAAAATGATTACTGGTAATTCAAATTAATGAAAGCATTGCTATAATGTGTTCAATTAACATTTTTCTACTGGAAGATACAGCAAATTGTGCTTACCATTGTGTCTTTGATATGCATTTCTCTGTGTGCTGAATGCGAGCCTAAAAATGAAGAGTGATAAACTGAATATACACAGAAATAACAGATATATATGCAGCCCTGGACAGAAGCGGAATGGTCTAGTAAATCAAAAGGTCAAATAGCTTAGTCTTTAAAACTGGGCAGTAAGTTACCAAACACTTTAAACATTTTTTTAATGAATTTTATACTTGTTCACTTGGTTCTTTATGTAAAAAGAAGAATAGAAAAATAATAGAAAAACAAAAACACTCACAGCTCCTTTAACCACTGGATTAGCTCCATTCACTGCAATTCCTTTAGCTTTCTTCTTGTCAACGTATGAAATAACATCTGTTTGGATGTCAAGCATTAAATACCATGAAATACTGAAACCATATCTCACTTGTCTAACAACATAACCATT
This sequence comes from Hybognathus amarus, assembly GCA_030378365.1. NCBI lineage: Eukaryota > Metazoa > Chordata > Actinopteri > Cypriniformes > Leuciscidae > Hybognathus > Hybognathus amarus. The sequence continues at coordinate 43,831 of JAQIUQ010006984.1, read as the reverse complement.
AATAATGAGGATGATAATGTTGTTACCATCAACATGCAGGACTTTGACCCCCCATTCCACAGCATTGGCCAGGATACCATTCATCTGAACACGATTCCTTTAACAGAACAGATAAATCACTCATTCAGAGCGCTGATAAACTACTCAGGACTGCTGCACAGAATTCATTCACAAACAAACAAAGCTTGATAAAGATTGACTCACTTGTTCCTTGACGACTCTTTCAACAAGAGATTTGCCTCGACTTGTGACAGCTGCCTGTGAAATTCCAGCACAACAAAACATGTCAAGTATAAGAAAACACACACTAACATTCGTTTGAGGTCGGTAAGATTTGGGTTCTTTTCTAAAAACAATTTAATAGTTTTAATCATCAAGGATACATTTGCATTTAGCAAACAAACAATCATGGTTTCCATTTAACTCTGACAATATTTAAAGCATGCATTGCAGAACATCACAAATCAATTTATAGTATATTATTGACATAATACATGTTCAAATAAACATGTAAAATCTTGTTTGAAACTTGCTTGAATTGCTTCTTACAGTCGTATCCATGACTCCCTGAGAGCTGCCCCTGTGCCCGTGGCTTTCCCTCCTGCTGCCGGGATGAGGAGAGCTGACTCCCGAAATCCGGACTGGGCGCTGGGGAGTCCGGTAGGAGACGCTGGGCATAACGAGCCTCCGGCTTACTGGACACAAGATACTTGATCTCCTTACTGAAGAATTTTTCCACTGTCTGATGAGCAGAACATATAAAAAAAGTTACTTAATCTGTAATGAAATGTGCATTGTCAACATCATAATGAGTTAAATTCCAGACTTCCGGTATAACGTTATACTTAAAGGCATACTCCACTTTTTTTTTTTTGGAAATAGGCTCATTTTACCACTCCCCCAGAGTTAAACAGTTGAGTTTTATCGATTTCGAATCCATTCAGACAATTTTCTGATATTAAGAAGAATATCAGTAACTAAGACAGTTTCTGGTCTCATTGGCTACCATAGTATATATTTTTTCCTACTATGGAAGTCAACAAGACCAGAAACTGGATTCGAAAATGGTAAAACCCAACTGTTTAACTCTGACGGAGTTGTAAAACGAGACTGTTTTCAAAAAAAGTGGAGTATCCCTTTAACACAGAAACAGAGATAAAACATAACACTATTTAAATAAAGCAGATGCAATAGCAGTCTTTAAAATCAAGAGAAGTGAATAAATACATTGTGTACACTTCTAAAAAGCTTATTAAAATAAACTTATTAGAATAGTTTCAAACTCAGCTGTCTAGTTTTAATAATTTAAGACATTCTCTTTCTGTATGTGAAAATACTATTCACAATAACCTCAAATATTAAATGTTAAGATAAGAAACAGCACTTACACCACCAAGTGTCTTGATGTCATTTTCCAAGAGTTGTGTTTTCATATTCCATGGCAGATCCAAATAAAATATTCTCCCTTTAAATGGTTTGTTGTGGAGATCATCGCTTGCTGGTTTTATTTTGCTTTTAGATGATGCGCCATTATATCCCTCTAGTTTTGAATCTGTAAATATCAATATAAGTTAGCACAATAACGTTAGACCGTTAAACAAAATATAACTAACGTACATATATTCAGACACACATATTTAGTACATATACTGAACAACAAAGCACGCCAATTTTCTTAAAGCGTTATTATGAGAGACTACTTTTATGTGAAAAAGTCACAACGATAAAGGTCATTAGAAAGTTAATTTAAAAACATTCACAACACCTCGCTCTTTACACCTGGAGAAAGACTCTTGCTTCATCATGGAGTTTTTAATTTTAACGGTTACAGCCCTAAACCAGGCTAAACCAGCTAGTTATTCCGCACACATATAGCAGCATTACTCAAAAAGTGTTGCTCGATTAAAAACGCTAAGCTAAAAACACACGACAGCGTTAAATGGCTCCAATGTTTGTAAATGTCTTCATAACAAACACTCAACGCAGCCCCTTTCCATTTTCCCGCTCGAGAGGTCTCTCACAAAACATTCTGCAATCTTGGAATTCATGAAAGGAATTTCGACGTTTATTTTTTGACGTTTCAAAAAACGACGTCACAATAAGTTTACATTCCAATGTCAATTACACTAATATAAACAGCCTGAATTTTATATGGAATAAAAATTAGAAAACTACTATTTAAATATATAAAATATGACTTAGATAATATTGTTACGTACGTGAGTGTTCCATTGTGTCTAATGGCGAAATTTAAATAGCCGGAAGTAACGAATCTGCTGCTCCGAAACACGGTCCATGTAAAACACATGTCATGTAATGTTGTTGAGAAAACCCAATGGCGCACACTAGTGTAGTAGCGTGAGTGACAGTCTCTATGAATCACGTGAATTCATTAATATTGTTCGATTGCATTGATTACATTGTTTTTTTCTTTTGGGGTTACAGAGGGTTTTTTTTTTTGCTATTTACATAATTTGGAAACTCAGCAGTAGGCAGTTGTAATGAAAACGGATAAAGGTCAATGCAACAAGAGCTGCTTATGTGTTAAGATTTATTAGGAGCAAGGTAAGTGTGAGCTTGTTTTGCAAGGTTCATTATTGGCACAACAGACTGAAGTCAACAGAGTGTGTGAATCCAGATTAATATGAACTTTCTTCTCTACATGGCAGGCTTTGAGATGAGCTCTCAGAAAAGTTCTCCAGGACCCAAGGGGGGCATTACACCCTTCCAGCAGATGTTGGCGTCTTGCTCTGGGGCAGTTATTACGTCACTGTTGGGTAAGATAAATATAATAACTTGTGTAACGTGGGACAGAATAATATAGTTAGATGTATTATTTAGTCAATGACAATACATTTTGTTTCAAAGACAATATATTTATTATTTAGATTGTGTGTTTCTGTTACAAGTCCATTGATAATACTGTATAATCTATTTGCATCAAAAAAGCCTCTGCTAAAAAACAGCATGATATTTATTTAAACTGGCATCGTTTGGTGTCTACCTCCCAAACATTGCTAGGAAGACTGTTTCCAGAGTAAATGTGCTTAATAGGAAAAGGATCTACCACATGCAGTTGATTTTAATATTCTAGGTATTATCAACTGGTCAGAATTTTGAGATCACAATAGACCTGAAGGGCTTTAATGTGTTAAGAGCTTGCTGAAGTACCACCAATTCCACTAATGCCAACATAATTTGAGTCTATTCAAAAGAATGTTGTGGTCTATCATATTGAATTCAACACTAAAATCCAGTAACCTTAATATGGAAATACAACAATCTGAAGGTAAAAGCAAATACTTTTAACTCTACTGATAACAGTCTCAGTTCTATGATATGGTTTAAATCCTGACTGGAAATCTTTGCAGATACCATTTAATTCTAAGAAGGAACCGTTGTGAGGATTAATGGTGTTTTTGACATAAAAGGAGATTTGAGATCGAGTCTGTAATAAACTCAGTTCCCCAGGATCAAGTTGTGTTTTTTTAATAAAAGGGTTAATAACAGCCAGCTCAAAGGTTTTCAGTACGTACCCTAATAACAATGATGAATAATACTATTAAGAAGTGGATTTATCTATTTCAGAGCATAAGAGACTTCTTTTAGAAATATAAAACAATCTTATAACCTTATAACCTCAAACCTTTGAATTATAGTGTATTCATTTAGCAGACACTTTTTTCACAATAAAAATATAGCAATATAATAATAATATTTGCTGTTTTCTTCATGTTCACAGTAACACCTCTGGATGTGGTGAAGATCAGACTGCAGGCTACAAAAAATCCCTTTCCCAAAGGTATGCTTGAGCTGCTCTCTGTTCAAATGAAGTCAGATGTTAATGTGGTTAAAACCTCGTCTTAATTTTTTGATGACTGGCAGGAAAATGTTTTGTGTACTGTAATGGCCTGATGGATCATATATGCGTCTGTGAGAATGGCAATTCAAAGGCATGGTACAGAAGCACCTGGTCGTTTCAACGGCACTTTGGTAAGCTAAACCATATAAAAATATGAGTCCAGTTTCTCTTCACCATATGATACTGTTTAAATACATATGCAAATGCCTGTTTGTTCTTCTGTTCCAGGATGCCTTTATTAAGATTATACGTATGGAAGGAATCAGATCACTTTGGAGTGGTCTTCCTCCAACACTGTGAGTTTTCTATTACATTTCTGAAGATGTTTGCTGCTGTCTGAACCCAACTGAGCCTTTCCTTAACACGTGTAATGCAATGGTTTTCCTTTTGCAGAATGATGGCGGTGCCTGCGACCGTGATCTATTTCACATGTTACGATCAGCTCTGTGCTGCTTTCAAGGTCAGGATGGGAGACCGATCGGATCTGGCGCCGCTGTTTGCCGGCGCAATTGCGAGAGGTAATGTTTAGCCCCACTGATTAAGTGTTTGACCTTTTCTCCACATGATGACCTTCTAAATCAGAGTGCGCCTGCCTTCATATGAGTTTTCTGAATGTGTCAGTGGGCTCGGCCACAGTAATCAGCCCCCTGGAGCTGATCCGCACAAAGATGCAGGCTGAGAAACAGTCGTACCGGGAGCTGAGTGCCGTGATCCGGTCAGCCGTTGCACAGCGAGGGCTGGCGGTCTCTGTGGAGGGGCTGGGGAGCCACGTTGCTCCGAGACGTCCCCTTCTCAGGTGAAACACGCACAGCCTGCACGTTACAGAGTTTACAGTTTGAAGCACTTGATTTGCAAACACAAAATACTAAAACTAATATAAAACTGGTAGTTTTGAGTCTTAAATTCTGATAGATGTTTTCGAAACTGTTGTAAAATATCCAGTCTGGGTCTTTTGGGTCAGTAGGATCTTTTACTCTTATTCATCAAGGATGCGTTAAATTAATCAAAAATGACAGTAAAGATATTTATAATGTTACAAAATATTTCGGTTTTAAATAAATTAGGCTGTCAGAACGATTAATCGCAATTAATCACATCCAAAATAAAAGTTTGTGTTTACAAAATATATGTGGATGCACTGTATAATTATTTTGTATATATATAAATACACACACATGCATGTATATTTAAGAAACAATTTAATTTATTTATTATATATATATTATATAATTTATTTTTATATATAATATACATTATTTATAAATCTATATACATGAAAATATTTCTTAAATATATACAAGCATTTGTGTGTATTTATATATATATATATATATATATATATATATATATATATATAAAGAATTATACAGTGCACCCACATATATTATGTAAACACAAACTTTTATTTTGGATGCGATTAATCGTTTGACAGCCCTAAAATAAATATAATACTTTCTATTCACACAAGAATACTGTTTTTCCACATAAATATTTAGCTGCACAGCTGTTTCTTAAGTACAAAAACGTTTCTTTAAGTACAAAATCAGCATATTAGAATGATTTCTGAAGGATCATGTGACACTGAGCCAGTAATCCACTGATAAATGTTTTTACTGGTTTTCTTTTGTTTGTTTGTTTGTTTTTTTGTTAGAATAAATTCAGCCTTTGTGAGTAAAAGATACTTTAAAAAAACAACAAAAAATTTTTTTTTAAAAGATCCTACTGACTCCAAACTGTTGAACGGTAGAGTACTCGCAAATAGCAAATCATACGACTCTTTGAATGTGTCATGTTTGCTGCTATTTCCTAATTTCTTATCTGACTTTCTGTGTTCCTCCTCAGCCATGTACTGGTTTAACTATGAGAAGGGTAAAGTATGGCTCTGTGAATACTACACCTGTACAGATCCAACCTTTAGCATCACATTAACAGCTGGAGCGATTTCTGGATCGGTGAGTCTCTGACTTTACACCTGCATCATCAGAGCTCGGCACGGGCCCAGTTTACTGATGCTAACACGCAAAACATTTTTTTATGTATCCAGGACATATTTGGCCACGTCTCATTTGTATTGTAAATGATAATGTGTCAAGTACCTGTATTTTCTTGTTTTAGATTGCGTCTATCGTCACACTGCCATTTGATGTGGTCAAGACAAAACGACAGGTAGAACTGGGTGAAATGCAAACAAAGAACTGTAAAGTGTGAAAAATCATGTCATTTTCCATCATTGGGATTTTCAACTTTCTGTTCACATGTATATGGCATTAATGTGTAGTATTCTCGTGTAGTGTCCACGCAAGTCTCCTCCAGTACATATAATGTGATGAAAAGGATAGTTGCTGAAAATGGTGTATCAGGACTATTTGCAGGTAAATATATTTCTATAATACAGTTGCAATCAAAATTATTCAACCCTCAAATCAGGTTTATTTGAAAAATGTACAGACGTTCAGCTGTTTGCAATGAACAAATCAAACTAAAAGTAATTGAAATATCTCAACACAACAAATGTCTCAAGTGGTTTCCCCAAAATTAACTGGCATAACAGGGGTTGAACTGTATGAATACATTTGGCGGAGGGTTCAGACTCAGTAATGTTTTTTTTTATGTTTTTGAAAAGAATCCTCATTGCTCACCAAGCCTGCATTTGATCAATAATATACAGTACAATAGTAATATTGTAATAGTTTTGCTTCTATTTTAATACATTTAAAAAATTTATTTATTCCTGTGATGCAAAGCTGAATGTTATAGTATCATTATCTCAATCTTAAATGTTAATAAAATATTGAAATACGCTGATTTAGTACTCAAACCCTTCTTTTCAATTTTGAAAACATTGTGCTGCTTAACATTTTTGTAGAAACCGTGATATCATTTTTAATCAGGATTCTCTGATGAATAGAAAGTAAAAAATTTATTTGAAATATATATACTTTTATCCCATATTTAGAACTATAAAGTAAAACTAAAACACACACACACATATATATTTAAATATATAGTGTGTGTTTAGTCTTACTATATAATAGTTCTGGATTGTTTTCAGCAGGGGTGTGCACGAATATTCGAATTTTAGAATATTCGATCTGTAATTATTATTCGAGAAAAATAAATACTATTCGAATTTTACTACGTTGCTTTGCTGGCCGTAAATGCAGTGAATCCATGATAAATCCCAATCACTAATTCGCAGTTATAATTAAATGCACTGGGTGGCGCTGTGGAGCGTGTTAAGAAGTTGTATTTGATCACATAATGTCGCCTCGCGAAGTTTTGGAATTACTTGAACGTGAAACATTATAAATACGATAATCATATCCTGACTTGAGTGTGTGTATGTTCTGTACGATATCTGGTGCAATCTGCTTTATTTTATCGTTCGCACCGCTCGAGAATGCTTTTATTAAATGCTTTTTTTATATATATATTTTTTGTTTACGCATAGGCCTACTGTTATCTTTAATTAAAAGAAAACTTTAACATATATTGTAGGCTTGTTGTGTATATTGCCTAATTGTAAGCTTGCTCAGAAATGGTGACAAAAACGTAAAAGTAAAAACTTAAAATAACGTATTTTTCCTTAAACGTCATTTTAATAAACGAATATTCGATTTTTATGATGCAAGATCTTTGAAAAATGCTCATCCCTAGTTTTCAGTTGTTTTTTGGTACCTTGATTTTTCAAATCACCACTAGATGTCTCAGCAGTGCACTCTTTCTCTCATTCTCAGGTTTTATGCCAAGGCTGATTAAAGTGGCTCCAGCATGTGCTATTATGATCAGCACATACGAGTTTGGAAAAGCTTTCTTCCGTAGATACAACCAGCAGAAACAGGGGATGACCCAACTGCAGCCCAGTGCATGATCTCACACAGCAAACCTCTGTATAAGAACAACACCTGATCACAGGCCAGATGAATTAACCACAGATTGCTGCACGTTTTTCCTATCATGCATTAGTTCTCAGCTGTCTGTCTAAAGCAGGGTGTGCCGGGCCTGCTTATGGAGGGCCACTGCCCTTCAGAGTTCTTCAGATCCTTGGAGCGCAGCTGATGATGCTTTAAAGTGACGCTCGAGTGATCTAGAATATTCCAATATACAAATAAGCTTTCCTTCGATTCCTTCATCCTCATTTTCTTTCTTTGCATCCTTCCCTCGCGGGGTGGAGCTGGAAAGCGAGGAAAGGAAACAAGGATGCACAAATGAGAAGCACCCCTTGTCTAAAGAAAAATCTAGTTCATAGATGTGCTATGTGAAATACATTTTTACTTTCTCTATGGTATTTATTTATTGGTGATTGAACACCTTGTGAAGAACACCAAATTTATTCCCATCAGTCATGTTTATAATTGTGATTGATATTATTCTACCTGATTTAAGTTGTTTAAAAAGTCTTAGTTGTGTTTCAGCTATTTCTATGTGTGAATGGTGCCAAACCCTGAAGCTGTTTGTTGTGTAAAGGCCATATTGACTGATGACACAAAGGATTTTTAAAATGTTAATATATTTCCTAACCCTATGCCTAAATAGTGACTTTTAACAGTTTTTTTAACAATTGCACTGTATGTAAATGAACACATTTTAAGTACTTCAATAATGATTGATTTAAAATCACATTGTCTTGACTCTTGATTTCTTTATTTAATCAGATCCAGGATGTTGTTAGCTTAAACTAGGAGCACATAAGATCTCATGCAGTCTGCAAAAATGTAGTTTATATAATGTAAGTGCTCACTTTCTGTAAGCACAAATGACTTTTACAACCAAGGACACTGCTTGGCATACTGCATCCCACAATGCAATGTGCCACACCTTCCATTTCCAGTGGAATGAACTATAATTTTCAGAAATCTTTTGTTTACATTCTGTTTTTACACAATATTGCAATTAATTTGTATTGGTAAAGGAAATTAAACATGCAATGTGATAATGTCAATAGCCAATGAGACGAAATCAGCATTCAGCCAAGCTTGTATTTACATTTAAATTTATTGAAAAACATAATCATAGATGAGAAATAAAGTGAAATTTGACTGAACACATTGAGGCTAATAATGAATATATGATATTCATCTGTGTGCCCTCATTCTCACAATTCTCTGTCACAGTAACACAAAATTAAAGAAAAAAGAAACCTTAAATCACAAAAACAGATTTAAAATAAGTTAAGTACATTCAAAAATGTCTGTAAAGGTGACAATTCTGCAGTGTTTCAAAACAAATGTTCATTTTTCTCAGATTTAAGACTAAACAAAACTGAAAAAGTAAGACTGAAGTACTGAAATGCATGTAAATAAATAACTTTAACTGCACAAATCAGTGCTGTAAAACAAAAAAACACTTGATATGCACATTTGGGGCCATTTAAACCACACCGTTTCAACTTAAAAACGGAAATCTTTATTCGTTTTAGCCATTCATTTAGTTTTGGGGGCCTGAAACCACTACCTTTTTAAAATGTGTTTCAAAAGGAACATTTACATGACAACTAAATTATTTTCTGTAGTAAATACAGAAAAGTTTTTCCTGTGCACAATCCCCGTTCATAGGGATCCATGAAAACTATTAAAGTAGTACATCTTAGTTGTATAAAATGTACTCGGCTTCTGAAAAGACTAGCTCTGAACAGTGTAAAACATGCGTTTCACATGTAAAACGTATTTCTGTGATACAGGCAGGCAGGCGAGACATTCTTGAACACAATGAACATGAATGTTCAGCAAGGCAACATACAAGCCAACAACACTATTTCAAATAAGAGGCAAAAAAGGGAATTGTGCATATGTGTTCCCTGGCATTTCTGTCCGTAGTCCGCTGATGAGGAGTAATCATATATATTTCTTAATATACTCAATTGTTTCATACACAGCTCATGGCTTGGCATGCCTCTGTTTTTATTATCAAATCACACTAGTTAAACTAAATGTTCATTATTTTTGTAATTATCAGCAGCAGTATTAGGAGTGCCTCGTTTAAGTTGAACTTCAAACAATTAATTCTAAAATTAAACCATTTATAAAAGGTTCAATCTGGGGCTGTCAATTAAAATGTATTAAAACCTAATGAAATACTGTATGTTCATTAAAACATAATTTAGTAACCAAACCACATATGTAGAAAAGCCTTCTAATGAAAATAATTAAAATACATTTTTGTGGTAGATGGGTAATGCAACATCTTATCGAACATAACTGGCCTATTACCACAGCTTAGATTTGCAAAAACAAAGTGGCACTTTAAGCTCTCAGAGGTAAATTACACCATTTACTTAAAAATTTCCCATTAAATTTTCGAACCCAACTTCGGACAATTACGAATTACAAGATCTTCACTGTAGTTTCTGAGTAGAATTTGTTCCAGTCTACTTATTTATCATCCATATTATTCTTATTTAATATAAAAATGCATGGAAATGCTTTACACCAGAGCACATTAGCCACTATCTATGAGTGATGGTGGGAAAAATTGCAACGAGTGCTGTATGAATATGTAAATCACAGAACTCATGAATATGGAAGACCTCTCCATGTAAGAGGACAGAGTGAATCTCAAACACTTATGTTAAAATCCAGAGACGGAAAAAAAATGTATTAACATCCACATTATGCACACCGAGAAATGTCTGAAATCACATCCCTCTTGCACCCTTAAAGACAAAAGATGGGAAGTGAACAAAGCAATATTTGTTGTTCACACTCTCTGTCATTATTCGAGCAATTTTATATTTTTAGAGCTCCATCATCCAATTTTCTCTATTCTAATACAGTACACCCACTTCTCACAATCCCAACTATTTCAAATGGATAAAATTGTCACGTTCTAAATGTTTTCTTATTGAATATCACAGCTATACATGTGTGTTTATATTTTTATAGTAGTTCACTTTTAAAAAAAAACTTTAGCTGATAATTCACTCACCCCCATGTCATTCAGATGTCCATGTCTTTCTTCCTTCAGTCGAAAAGAAATTAAGGTTTTTGATGAAAACATTCCAGGATTTTCTCCATATAATGGACTTCAATGGGAACCAAATGGTTCAAGGTCCAAATGAGAGTTTCAGTGCAGCTTCAAAGGGCTTTAAACGACACCAGACGATGAATAAGGGTCTTATCTAGTGAAACGATCACTCATTTAAAAAATAAATTAAAAAAATACGTTTTATAAGCACAAATGCTCGCCTTGCACTATTCTTTAATGAGCGTTCGTGACTCTCCTGTTTCAAACTCGTTTATCAAAATGAACAAATCTTTTTCGAGTCATGACTCGAAGGGTCCTAGCATAAGACCTTTATCCATTGTCTGGTGTTGTTTAAAGCCCTTTGAAGCTGCACTGAAACTCTCATTCGAACCGTTTGGTTCCCAATGAAGTCCATTATTGAGAAAATCCTGGAATATTTTCATCAAAAACCTTAATTTCTTTTCGAACTGAAGAAAGAAAGACGTGGACATCTTGGATAACATGGGGGTGAGTAAATTATCAGCAAAAGTTTTTTTAAGAGTGAACTACTCCTTAAAGGCGCTGGTTGTTTTAGTTGGAAATGCAATAAATTAAATTAAATTAAATAAAACAATGAAACATCATCATAAATTGGCCGTTGGCACAGACAACTGCAGTTTCCTAAATATCTGTGCTAGTATAGCTGTGATGTGCTATGATGTGTTAGCCTTTTTATAAACTATCATTTTCAAGGACACAGGGCCACTGAAGGCCAGTCAGAGTTTAGCAGGGGTCAATGACCCTGTGTTAAGGACAAATTAAGAACAGGAGCACAAAAATAAAACAGCAGGAAAAGCTTTGTCTATGGCCTTTGCAAAAACAGCAGTCATTTGAACTGTGTAGGTTGATATTCCACAAATAGCTGAAATTCACTGATGTCCTGAGTCAAGATTGTCGTTCATCATGGTTCATTATGCTCAATATTCACTAATGCTTACACTAGCTATGGACTTCAACGACCAAATGTTCACATTTAAAAATGAAACTGCACTTAAAAAAAACAAAAATGGTCTTCTCCAATGTCTCTTAGAAGCTTTGAAGATGGTACAAATGAGTAGATTTTCATTTCTTCGACTTAATTTGAAGCCCACACCATCTCAAGCAGGACGGTGTATTTGTGTGCGTGTAAGCCTGTCTGCGTGTATATGTCCATACTTGTCTTTGTGTTCAGGACTGGGTCAGTCCTGGGCTGGTCATGTCTGTTGTTGGACTGGCCAGATACTCACTGGACTTCAGACTGGCCAGTAGATTTGTAACTGGCCACTGAGGTTAACGAACCACACAAACCCCTCAGAGATGGAGTATCCTCTTTCCCTGTGAAAACACGTATACACACACTGTAGTAGAGTGTGGAGACATTACTAATATCATTTCACAAGGCTCATGTTATCATGCAAGGCAAAAGGCAGAGCGGCAGACACAACATCTGAGCAACAGAGAGGAACGTTTGTAAGGAATGATTTTATACTATTTCCTGTTTCAGGGTTTGTTAATGTTCTGTAGGCATGGAATATGTAATGACCTACTACAACTGCTACTGTAAAATGTGCAGTATACTAACAAAGACACGCAAGTTATAGTTAACTAACTGAAAACTACTAAAGGAGTTTTAAAAAAACTTTTTGCCTGATAATTTACTCACCCCCATGTCATCTTTTCAGTCGAAAAGAAATTAAGGTTTTTGATGAAAACATTCCAGGATTTTTCTCCATATAATGGACTTCAGTGGGAACCAAACAGTTCAAGGTCCAAAAGAAACTTTCAATGCAAAATGCAAACTGCAGAAGGGCTTTCAAACGATTCCAGACGATGAAAAAGGGTCTTATCAAGCGAAAACGATCGCTCATTTAAAAAAAAAAAAGTTTAAGTTTTATAAGCTCAAATGGTCGCCTTGCTCTGTTCTGTGATGCTGCGTTCGTGACTTTCCTGTTCAAACTCGTTGATCAAAATGAACGAATCTTTTTTCGAATCATTAGGTTGATTCAATGGACGAAATGAACGAATCTACTCGGAAAATGATTTGTTCATTTTGCACTGAAACTGTCTTTTGGACATTGAACCGTTTGGTTCCCAGTAAAGTGCATTAGATGGAGAAAAATCCTGGAATGTTTTCATCAAAAACCTTAATTTCTTTTCAACTGAAGAAAGAAAGACATGGACATCTTGGATGACATGGGGGTGAGTAAATTATCAGCAATTTTTTTTTAAGTGAACTATCCTTTAACAATAATTCTGGGTATGTGAAATACAACTGAAATAAAATAAATGAAAAATTAGAGGGAGAAACTGGAAATTTAGCTGATTTAAGTGGAAGTACAAAAATTACTAAATAAATAGAAATATTTAAAAAATTATGAAAATAATAAAAGCACATAACAAAATAAATAAAATGTGAATTTAAGTAAAATTTTAATACATTTAAATAAAATAAACCTACATTTTTGAAAAGAATTTTGATTTTCTTGCAGTTTTAGTAAATCAAGTTTTGTATATAATATTTGTTAATAAAAAATATCTATATTTCACATTTTCATAAGCTTAAAAAAAGTCTACCAAAGTCTGTACTCCAAAGTATTCACGATTATTAACAATCTAAAATGGAAATGTCATTTTGCGGTCATAATCAAAAATGAATGTCACAATGCAAAAAAAAAACTTGTCCACAAATGTGTTTTATTTTCTTTGATCAGAATATAGTTTCCTTTTCCCCTCTTTTTCCATGAGATTCTGACAAATATTGAGGAAGGGGTGCCGTTATCTTCCCTCAGGTGCTGTAAGGGCCCTTCCACTGAGAAATGACATCATCTATAATAGAGCTGGTTATCAGAGAATGATGTCACCATAGCTGACTCATTACACACATCACAAACCTTCTCTGTGCCAGTGTGTGAGTCCTGCCTTGCTGTCCAGACTGTGAGGGTTCAGTTGTGCTTGATTGAGAGACATCTGAGAGAGACTCATATCTGCAGAAAGCTGCTCCAAACTCTGGAAGCTTTTCCTGTAGGGTTATAAAATATAAAAAAATGTATTTTGCTTAAAAAAACTATTTTTAAAACCATCAAGATTTCTTATAACATGATGTTGTTTAACAATAATGTTAATATTTATTGTAAAAAAAAATAAAAATAAAAATTTAAATTAAAAAAAGATTATTTACAATGTAACTCCATAATTTTTTTTAAATGTTATATTAAAAATACTTTTACATATTATAATATATATACAATTATTTAAAATAGTTTTTTTATAAATTATTAAAATAAATGTGTTTTTAGAATGTTATATAAAAAAATTATTTAATAAAAAGTATAACCAAAGTCAAATATATGTGGAGTTTTCAGATTTTTTGAATGTCAGATATCTAAATAATAAAGGCTTTTTAATCTAAAAGAGAGACTTCATCCTGAAGTTTTATTTGATGGACTATAAAATATAAACAGTTGTGTATATAAATTGTATTAAAAGTGTATAAATTACACAAGTAGTATGTATTGCAGATAAAAAAGTAAAAGCAATACATTTCAGTAATGACCATTTAACAAGAATCCTCACTGAAAATACTGGGAATTTTAAAAAAGGTCTAAACACATGACATTAATGAAAACTTTGGGAGGAAATGCGAAAATAATGAAATAATGATTTTTTTTGTGTGAGAAAATACAACTGTAACCAGTTTGGCTTACAATTAGATCAACCCATTTAATAACCCTCTGTAGGTTATCAATACATGAGAGTGATAACTGTAGGAAGTATGCCAATACTGTAATGCGATTTGAGAGCTGCAGACATGAGCTAAAACTAGAGCCTAAGAGCTATTGCTTCCTGGATCATTCGCTGACCATGAGGAAATTGACTGGAATTCAATATTAGATGAGTTGTGGTGTGAAGCTGCATGGATCTCAGAGGGATGTGAATAATCTAAGAGCATACATTTATTAAGTACAAAAACAGTAAGCACATACTCCTCCCATGGCCCTGTGCATTTCCTGTACAGGAGCGTATCCAGTGCAACAGCATTGGTATCCAAAGTGCCAGGTGAGGGCCATTGGTTTGTCAGGTGCGAGGTAAGCTCCTGTCTGGAGCGCATGTCGTGGTTTTTCAGCACCGTCCTACGGGAAAAAACATTAACATTTTAAATACACAGTGCTAAAAAGCCGAAAATGTAGTATATGAATAAATACACTCACTGGCCACTTTATTAGGTACTCTGTTCAACTGCTCATTAAAGCAAATATCTAATCAGCCAATCCAGGCAGCAATTGAATATGCATTTAGGCACGTAAGACGGGATCAAGACCATTCAGATATCCATAATAAAGGCTAGATGTCTCGTCCGCGCTGCTGGCCAATGGAGGTCCGACGTCCGCACCTGACGGCCATCTTGTCACAGGCAGCTCGCTCACTCGTAACATTGTGTTTTAATGGTGCATGTACTTTTTAAATAACCATAACTTGCTAAATTTCCAACCAATTTTCAAATGGTTTGGTTCTGATATAAAATCAGCTAATAAGAGTAGTAATTAAATAACCTGAGACTCCGCCAGATGGATTTTGCTCCGCATATCCATCTGGAAGCACTTCCGTTTGAAGTAGTTTTGGTAAAGGGCGAAAATTCTGGTTAGCTCATTGGCCTATGTTGGTGATAGACGGGCCAAATCAACCAATCAGATCAACGAAGCACATGTATCGTACTCAAACTGGCTGCTTGCAGGTAAAGGCTCGTTCAGCTCAGCAAATAAGCAACATGTCGGCAAAGGATATTTGCCGTTTATGTAACTACATTTTGCGAATAAAAGGCACCATTTCAGCTGCCCGGTCTCATATTTCACAAGAGAAAGGATGCAATGGGGAAAGCAGTTAGCGAGCAGCTAAAAGAATGAGGACTGAATCAGCTCTCTGAAAAAATGTTTCTGAGATCGCGTTGCCTCCGGCCTCATTGCGTCACACCTCGACCCGCCTCAAAGCCAACGCTGATTGGACGTTCGTTTGGTGAACTGCTCCCCAAATTTTCTTTTAACGGGAAAGTATAGAGCTGGTAAGTCCCGCCCCTCCAGCTAAGTCCTGCTGGACCTCTAGATCTGAGAAATCGTCAATGCAAGTGAATGAGAAATAATTATTTTCTAATCCCATTTATTGAATTTTGCAACTGAATGTAACATATGTTGTCTGTGAATGTTTAATATAATGTTTCGTGTAAAGAATGCTACAATTTAGTGGGTATGATTTTCATACGTTAGATTTTGTGTGTAGAGCACTTTGTGGACTACAACTCTTCTACGTGTTTATCATACATCACCACCACTAGCACACGGATACCCGTCAAACATGCCTGTGTCTTTGTTGCACTTCATCACCTTCTATCAGGGAGAGGACAAACTAGTTGAGCGTGGTAAAAACCGTGATTTGTGGAGGGCAAATGTGTTATGCGTCAACGTCACATATGCGACGTGTAGTCTTTCTCGTTATGTCTGTTCCACAACTGCTAGCCAAAGAATCATACAATATACTGTCAAACTCGTTACATGAGAAATTATATAAAAAATTCACAGACAACATGTCACATTCATGGCACAATTGAAACGGCATTATAGAAAATAATTATTTTCTCTCATTCACTTGCATTCGACGCTTTTTCAACCTGACAAGGTCCACTTCGAGTTTTACGGATGGGCGGCACTTACCAGCTCTATCCAGACTCATCCTCCAAGTGAAACCTTAAAAGCTCGCGAGTATCAGGAGTTGGTCTCGTGCGAGGCTAGTAGTTAAATAAATAACATCCAGAATTATAGCCATGTTAATAACGTTTGTAAGAAACAGATCTGAAGGCTACAGTGGGTCTAACTGTTTCCTCGCAAGATGTGCCTAATAAAGTGGAAAGTGTTTGTTTATATGATCAGTATAACCCATATTCATTCACAAGTCAAAGTGAATATTTAATGTAAAATATTCTCATCCATAAAAAGTGTGGACAGCAATTGGATTTCCAAACTGACCGCTCAGCTGAAAAATCACTCCTGGCGGTCTGCAAACACTTGCGGCTCTCTGTATTGATTCAGCCAGATGGAGCTCTGCAGCTGATGCAGTGAAACACAAACAGCTTCACACGGACAGAGACGGACCTCCATAAACTTATGCTTAAAAAGTTCTCTTTTATGACCAGATCGAAGAAGTTATTGCCAGACACAGGCTGAAGGAATTCACTCAGAATGCTGGGTTGTTTTAACCCAATTTGGGTCAAATAGGGACAAACTCAAACATTAAAGTTACAAAGTTAAAAATGTAATTTAACGTTTTGGCTTTGACTTAAAATCACAACATGGTATAAGCCATTCATAGTAAGTTTCATTTGTAAGAATGAGTGCCAAGGGAAAAAAAAGTACATGCAAACAAATGCATTCTCCTTTCCTCTATTCTTTCATTGCATTCCCTCTCTCATTGATCAAATCCTGTCCCCGCTTACATGCTGCAATAATCTATTAACTTATTTGCAGTCTGTCTCCATAGCAACCCTGCTCTGGTCTGTTGGCTCTCCAGAGCTCAGTTGAACCGTGAACTCCAGCTGTCTGACAGAATGAGAGCCATATAAGATCGGAAACGTTCAGAGATCATCCGTACTGACACTCTGCAGCCATGGAAAATGCTAAAGATTAAGTGTTCTTCGGCTACAGCATCTTGTGCAAATAAAATTAAATGAACAGCATAATATCCGCATGGTAAATGAGACCGCTCTGCAAAAATCTACCAACTTTTCCCTCCTGCAACAGCATATTTCCATAAACATGAATAACGCATACAAAGGCAAATTTACAGTTGCACTGGATTTTGCAATGAAATGCTGCATGCAAAAGTAGTGTCATATTCACTAACGAACCACAAGTTTAATCATTCAATGCAAAATGTGCCGAGATTGTCTAATACAAAAGCAAAATCAAAATTAGAACTGGAAGTATAAAAATAAAAGCATGCAGTCATGCTCAAAAGTTTACATGCACCTTGTGCAGAATCTGCTAAATGTTAATTATATGAACTTAAGAGGGATCATACAAAATGCATTTTATTTTTTAGTTAGTACAGTCATGAATAAGATATTTTACATAAATTATGTTTATATATATTTCACAAGACAAAATAAAAGTTCAATTAATAAAAATGACCTGATATTTTACATACCCTTGATTCTTAATAATGTGTTGTCACTGGTACACGACTGTTTGTTTTTTTTGTAATGATTGCCCATGAGTCCCTTGTTTTCCTGAGCAGTAAAATTGCCCAAAATAAAAGATGACTTTACATTCCATGATGCTCCAGAATAAAACTTTTTGAATTTAAAGATCAGGGTCAATTGTATTTATTTGTCTTTTGGGAAACATGTATGTAGCTTCTGAATGGCAGTACTAAATATAAAAACGATGATGTGAAAAATGTACTGATCTTCTCCTCCCTTGTGTTGCCAGATTGGATGTTTTTTTCACTACATATTAAGGCCTGTTTACTGTGTTTTAGCCGTTTTTCACCTGGAAGGCTCTATAGAAATCTGGCAACCTATTGAACAAAGTTAAACTGAGAGACGTGCGTTCACAGAATGGACAGAAGTTCACAGGTAACGTTAATCAGACAATAATACAGTATGTTCAGATACAGGTTCAGGCCAAAATATGAAGAGTTCGTTCAATGAATACGTTCAGGCACAACACTGCACATAGGTGGAATTTATCACACAAACCAATAGTATCCAATCATAGCAGGATGGAGGCATTGCCTCCGCTCACATGACTTTTCCCCAATAATTCTCAATTACCCCCACTAAACCCACCGCACGCTTTAGGGGGTCTGTTAAAACTCAATGGTCTCAGGGGAGCCAAGAGTCGCGACGACCCACTGTAACATCGCTGTAGGAGGGGACCCGCTGATTTTTTGAGCAGACACTGACTCCATTGCCACCTCAGAGGAAACATATATACACATGCATTCAGTATTACACAGTAAATTAAAAATAACACCAGTTCAAACTTACAGCTGATCCTGCAGCTCCAGTATGATGATCTCCAGCTGCTCTTTCTCCAGTTTGTGGCTGATTTCTGTGTCTGTGAGCCGCTGAAGTAGAGATTTATTCTGAGAGACAGACTCTGGACAGCTGAGCTTCCCTCAGACGCACCAGTTCCTCCAGATAACCCTAAACAATTAGAATAGTTAATGCAATCCGTGTCAGTGTTTCATGGTCGTCCCCCCAGGATGTCTCTCTTATCTAACACACCTGACTGAACTCATGCGCTCATCAGTACAGACCATTACAGACCCCTATGACCTGATTTGAGGGTGTCAGATTAGATACTTAAAATCAGGAGCTCTATGAATCACTGATTTAGAAACAGCACTCAGTTTAACATTCAAAGTTCAGTACCCAGGATATGGAAAACTGGGTTACTGCTTCTGTAGATGGCACACATATATATATATATATATATATATATATATATATATATATATATATATATATATATATATATATATATAACAAACTATTTGTTGCACATGCTGTGTATATATATATATATACAGCATGTGCAACAGATTCGTTGTTTTTTGCCGTGAATCAGAAAATGTGTCAGAAAAGAATACTTCGGGTAATGAAATGTAACTTAACTTTTTATGCCAATTTTAAAAAGAATAAGAGCATAAAAAGTAAAAAAAAAAACTGATTTATATTATTAAATAAATGATGTTTTAACAACAAATGCATATGCTCAGCATGGGCTGAGTGATGAAGATATATACTGTGTATGTATACTCAAAAAAATCACCTTTTGTTGATATTCAATAATCTAAACCAGTTCGCATTAATAAGTAAGAATAAACAACCCTATAAATGCAGTACAGAATCAGAATCAGTGTATAGACTACTATTCAAAAGTTTGGGGTCTGTAAGATTTTTTTTAAAGATATGAATCCTTTTATTCAGCAAACATTAGAATGATTTCTGAAGGATCATGTGACCCTGAAGACTGAAGTATGAATGCTGAAAATTCAGCTTTGCCATCACATGAATAAATTACAATTTAAAATATATTACAATAGCAAACAGTTATTTTAAATTGTAATAATATTTACAATAATATTTCTGAAGTTTTGCTCAAATAAATACAAACCATTTTTAATGCAGCATGTTTGAAAGATTTTCATGCACAGCCAGTGATAACCAAAACAAATGGAAAGGGAAGCTCACAGTGTCCTGGTTGTATAACTATGAGTGATTTGGCAAATGTAGTAGCAGTCAACTATACACACTGAATACAGCAGAAGCACTATGATTAGTAACCCGTCCTCACCTTCTGTTCCAGCACGACTCTGTATTTCTGCTCTAGTCTTTTGCTCTTGCTGTACCAGGTGCTCTGATCGGCCATCAAACTGGCAGCCAGGTGGGATTCAGGAGTGCCTGCTTCACTGCCGCTGCTGCCCAGCGTTCTCATTTGCCTCCTCGTCGCCTGCTGATGCTGTCAGAACTACGGCACACACACAATGTAGTGATATTCAATCGCATGCATTAAGAAGGTCTAAAGCATGTGGACAATGACAGCATGTTTATAAGTGTGTTTTTGTGTAACACTCTTGCGTTTGTGTGAATTTAAGGTATGGCGTGTAAGTACAATGACGACGGGACAGCTTCTCATCTAGCACCTCCCCTTTCAGACAGAAACTGTCAATTGAACATGAGAATTTCAGCATTAGCCAACAAATGCACTTTATACTAAATGAGAACTGTGGGAAAGTATTGCATGTGATGAACCAACAAAACAGATTCAGAGGTTGTTCTTCCTGGGATCTATATATTGTGTGCGTGTGTGTGTACAGGAGCGTGTGCAGCTCATGTCAGCAGGTGTTTATGGAGAGCCACCCATTTTAATAAATGATCAACATCCTGTCCTGCTGTGGCACAGATGAATGTCACTGCCACCCACAGAAAGGAAGTGAATGAACATGAACGTACCTGAAGTCGATGGCATTCAGTCCAATCAGTGTATCTGCCCAGAAGCCCCGCCTCCTCCCCAGAACTATAGCCCCCTCCTCATAAAACCTCCTGGCAAACAAACACAAGATAGATCTTCAACACAAAAACTGATGAAGACCAGAACAATTAGCAGCACTTTAATTTGTCCATGATTTTGTAGTTGTTTGATTTGTATTTTATTGTAATAATTTTATAGAGACACATTACTGTTTAAAAGTTTGGGGTCAGTAAGACTTTTTAACATATATATATATTTTTTTTAATTATTTTTAATAATATTTTTTTATTTTTATATAATTGAAGGTAACCATAAAAGACATTTACATTGTTATTTAATTAATTTGTTATTTCAAATAAATGCTTTAATCTTTTAATAAAATTAATAATAATTAACCAACACAATGTTTTCAACATTGATAATAATAATAATAAATGATTTCTGAAGGATCATGTGACACTGAGGACTGGAGTAATGATGCTGAAAATTCAGCTTTGCTATCCAACAGAAATATATTTTATAAACAATATTTATATAGAAAACTGTTACATTAAATTGTAATAATATTTCACAAGATTGCTGTTTTTACTGTGATCAGCCTTTGCAAGCATGAGTGACTGAAAGTACAGACCCAAACGGTTGTGTATTCTTCTCTATTAAAAAATGTTAATTGTATGATTCACAAAGAGCAGTATCACAAGCAAAAACCACAATAGAATTTTCATGAATTCTAATATTTTATTGATTTCTATGGCCTAAAATGACAAATTGTAAATGTGATATGGAAAAAATGTCCAGGGTGCTGAAGGAGATTTGGGATCGGGAATTCAATAACATGTAGAACAATAACTGGCTAGCCAGTCAAATAAAGGCTTTTTATGAGATTCTCCAGAAGATTGCCTTGGATTTCCTTCGTACTACATGTAAATGTGAAATTTTTTAGGTTTTCTAAGATCAAGAGAACCACGTCTCATTTCAGCACCACAAACAAACTCCAAAGAATTTCCAAAATATTGACGTTTCCTCAGATTTCCGACCGAAAATCAGATCAGGCAAACAGTTTTTCCATTGTTCCCGCCCACAAAATCGCATCAAAATAGGCAATATTTTTAAAGGAACCGATAAATGATGTCTCTGCTATATTAAACTGGTATACAAGGAAGAATTATTGATGGCACAATGCAATTTTGTTGACTTAAAATACTGTCTTGTGGTGCTGCTTTTATTTTGGTTATATCGCCATATTTAAACAGTGAGTGTTGTGGAGAGGTTGACAACACTTGACTTTGTGGAAAGATTTTATCACAATCAGCCTGCAATCAAATATGACTCAGTGTGTGTGTGTCTGTGAGTGCTGCATGAAGTTACAGTACCTTGTATTTTTGAAGTCTCTCAGAGCTGCAGAGATGTATTCAGACAAACGCTTCTCATTAATCGCCACTCTAATCCAGGCACGACCCTAGAGAGAGAACGGAGAGTTGCTCTTACCTGTCAACCACAAAAGCCTTTAAAATGGAAGCAATTCAACCAAGTGAGGATAGAGACCCCATTTATGGAAACATATTTATGGCCGACTATCCGTCATAGCCTGATCGCTTGTGATCATTACAGGGTATTACAGGGATATAAACAGGACAAGTCTGCTCTGGGATGCCTTATTTCCTCTGGCATTTGTTTGTGTAAATTTTGTGATCAATCATGTGAGTGTTACTATAAAAAACACTTTCATTAAATAGGAATTAAATAAAATATAAAAATATATATATATACACACAAATCAAAAAACTTAAACTGAATGAAAAACTTAAACTGAAAATTTAAATACTAAATGAAATTTTTAAATGTTGCAGTTGCATTGGGAACAAACTGAAATAAACTAATAAATATAAATCAAAGCTTAACAGAAATATTTTTAAAAAATTATAAAAATGACAAAAGCACATAACAAAATCACTCAAACTAAAACTGAAAATATAATAATAAAAGCTAATTCAAAATCTTAATAAATACTATTGCACTGTCAAATTTAAAAATTGAGTATTTAATTTAATAATAATAATAATAATAACAACACAATATATTATAATAAAATAATGAACACATTATTGTTATTAATATTATTTTATTATTAATATTATTATTTTATTTTTATTTCGAGTTAAAGAACAACAATTTATTACAATACTAACATTGATGGATGCCTTAATTTCTTTGTGTTAAACCATTGAACTTTTATTTTGAATGTGACCATAAAAAGACATTATGATTAGACATTATTCGCATTAATGCCGCGTTCAGATGAGTTTTAATTCAATAGTAATTGCCTATTTCAATAGTAATTCCCTCAGATGTATGCAATTCTCAAATACTTTAAAGATCGGAAAATATCGGAAATCTGCATAAAATAGGGAAAAATCACATCCCTGTATAGTATATACAAAATTGTAATAATATTTCACAATATTACTGTTTTTACTGTATTTTTCATCAAATAAATGCAGCCTTGAAACTTTGAATTTCCTAAAATACAGACATGCGAGTCCTGACCTTTGCTCTAGAGCTGCGGACGTTCTCCATGTTCTCGATGCTGTGGATGCAGCTGTGTGGGACTTTAATACAGGCCACATCGTATGTAATCCAAAAACTTCGCGGGCTCTCGTAGCCAAACCAGCTGACCTGACCTACACAGAGAAAACACACACAATACAGTATAAAAGCGGTTTAATTATACAATAACAATTATGCATTAATTCAGATGCAAAACTATTGTAGAAAAACTATTTTTCTTTTGATTACATCCAGTTGCACTATGTTTTAGTACAGTGGCATTGTGGGTAAATATTTGAGCTTGTAATTGAAAGGGGTGAATCAGATAAGAAATTAGCCTCATGGGGATCTCTAGCTTGTAAAGATGTTTCTGAGAACATACGTAAAACAGAGAGATCAAGTATAGCTGAAAGACTGAAAATCAGCGATATGCAAATGAGAGCCGTTTTGTCATGCAGCGAGAGTCGCCTGATCCCCTCTAACCCAAAATGAGACGCTATGCTGTATTTATATCTCATTACATCAGCTGTAGGTGTGGGACTTCTAGCAGCATGCATCACAGCATCAGTAACCATGTGTGAATCTTCTGGCATAACTCATTTCAACAGTTATTCTGATTATGTGTGTTGGGATATTATAATGTTGATCTCGCCACTGAGGCAACATGCTGATTATGTGTGTGTTGGGATATTATTATGTTGATCTCACAACTGAGGAGCATGCATCAGCTTTGCCTTCATTAAATGAGAAAAAAACTTGATAATCAACTTTTTATTCTGTTTTTAAACATAAATTACACATCAACAATAGACCTTGTTCAAAGCAGTGTCATCTTTGATTTTTAGTAGGAATGAAAGCGAGGCTGTGAATGAGTCATCTCTTCAGTGGGTTGTATTGGTATTTAAGGTGGTTTTGGATTGTTCTGCTGCTAAAACACTGCAAAAGAGTCTTTCCAAGAAATGTCAGTGGACAAAAAATAATTATAAGTGGAAAATTATAAGTAATCTAGGAACTTTAAAAATATTTTTAAAGCAGATGCCATTAAAAACAAGTTAAGTCTATCCCTCACTGCCTTGCTTTCACTTTTTTTTCTGTCATGGCGCTGCTCTGAATAAGGTCTATTTTGCTATATGCAATATACAATCAACAGCAAAAAACAACACTTTAAGACAAACTATATACTACTATACTCTAGTTACAATTGCCAAATACAATTGCCAAAGCTATAAAGAACAATAAAGAAAAAATGAACAATACAGTATATAATTATTTTGTATTTAAAAATTCACACACATGCATGTATATATTTAAGAAAAATGCGTTATTAATATATAAAATATTTATATTTGTAATAAATTATTTATAAATATATACACTCACCGGCCACTTTCTAGGTACCCCATGCTAGTAACGGGTTGGGCCCCCTTTTGCCTTCAGAACTGCCTCAATTCTTCATGGCATAGATTCAACAAGGTGCTGGAAGCATTCCTCAGGGAGTTTGGTCCATATTGACATGATGGCATCACACAGTTGCCGCAGATTTGTCGGCTGCACATCCATGATGCGAATCTCCAGTTCCACCACATCCCAAAGATGCTCTATTGGATTGAGATCTGGTGACTGTGGAGGCCATTTGAGTACAGCGAACTCCTTGTCATGTTCGAGAAACCAGTCTGAGATGATTCCAGCTTTATGACATGGCGCATTATCCTGCTGAAAGTAGCCATCAGAAGTTGGGTACATTGTGGTCATAAAGGGATGGACATGGTCAGCAACAATACTCAGGTAGGCTGTGGCGTTGCAACGATGCTCAATTGGTACCAAGGGGCCCAAAAAGTGCCAAGAAAATATTCCCCACACCATGACACCACCACCACCAGCCTGAACCGTTGATACAAGGCAGGATGGATCCATGCTTTCATGTTGTAGACGCCAAATTCTGACCCTACCATCCGAATGTCGCAGCAGAAGTCGAGACTCATCAGACCAGGCAACGTTTTACCAATCTTCTATTGTCCAATTTCGATGAGCTTGTGCAAATTGTAGCCTCAGTTTCCTGTTCTTAGCTGAAAGGAGTGGCACCCGGTGTGGTCTTCTGCTGCTGTAGCCCATCTGCCTCAAAGTTTGACGTACTGTGCATTCAGAGATGCTCTTCTGCCCACCTTGGTTGTAACGGGTGGTTGTTTGAGTCACTGTTGCCCTTTTATCAGCTCGAACCAGTCTGGCCATTCTCCTCTGACCTCTGGCATCAACAAGGCATTTCCGCCCACAGAACTGCCGCTCACTGGATGTTTTTTCTTTTTCGGACCATTCTCTGTAAACCCTAGAGATGGTTGTGCGTGAAAATCCCAGTAGATTAGCAGTTTCTGAAATACTCAGACCAGCCCTTCTGGCACCAACAATCATGCCACGTTCAAAGTCACTCAAATCACCTTCTTTCCCCATACTGATGCTCGGTTTGAACTGCAGAGATTGTCTTGACCATGTCTACATGCCTAAATGCACTGAGTTGCCGCCATGTGATTGGCTGCTTAGAAATTAAGTGTTAACGAGCAGCTGGACAGGTGTACCTAATAAAGTGGCCGGTGAGTGTATATACACACAGTATATGCATGCAAATATTTCTTAAATATATACATGCATGTGTGTGTATTTATTTATTTATATATATATATATATATATATAAATATATATAATTATACACACTACACACACACATATTATGTAAACACAAACTTTTATTTTGGATGCAGATTAATCGTTGTTCGGCACTAATATATACACATACATATATATATATATATATATATATATATATATATGAAAGAGTTCAGATGCAAAAGCCTCTAAATGCCATTTGAAATTTTCTTCTAAAATTATCATTTTTATCAAGCTTGTATATTTAAGTTCAGTAATTTCACTTAAATGACAATTAATAGGTAATCTTCATTGCCATTTAAGTGAAATTACTGAACTTAAATATACAAGCTTAGATAAAAATGATCATTTTAGAAGAAAATTTCAAATGGCAGTTAGAGGCTTTTGCATCTGAACTCTTCATATATATATATATATTATTTTTTATTTTTTTTGAGGGTTTAATATCAGGTCCAGTTCAGTTTGCTAAAAATGTGGTCAAGATAAGATTCCGTTTATTATTTCAGAGTGAAACTCAAACAGTGTGTGTGTGTGTGTACTTTCTGCCTCACCTTTCAGTCTGTGGCTCAGAATATGTTCTAGAATGGAGACAAAGTTGATGAACTCAGCAGATGTGTCGTCTATCGTCTCAAAACATAAGCGATCAATGAGGGTCTTCACTGAGAACCTGCATACTCAAACACACACACAATCACGAGAATGACAATAATCTGCACAATACAGGCGAAACTCACACAAACATGTCTAACAGCTTGTACAGTAAAACAAGAACAAACTTTAATCATATAAATAATTAACATACGTATGCTGCCTTTTAAGAATTGGCCATATTTAAATGCAAAAAATTCAGCCTAATAAAAGTTTTGGCTTTTTTTTAACACTGTAATACCACACTCAACCAAAATCAATTGTCGAATGTTTGTGTACACTTTGAATGGGCAGAATGATCGGTCAGTGTTATTTTAGTATAATTTTCTATTATAGTATTTATTATTATTTTGAATTGACTTTTATTTTCTATTTAGCATCATATTCATTTGTTTTATTTCAGTTATTAGCCAAGGGGACATTTCTAGTTGTTGTCTTTAAGGATTTTAAGTTTAAGTTTTTCATCTAATATCTATATTTTATTTTACTTCAGCTTTATTTCAGCAAACAAAATTATTTTCTGAATAGTTTTAGTTAACAATAACATCACTGCTTTTGGACACGCTGATGCAGATAAAAAAATAAAACTCATGAGTTCAGCAGAAAGACAAATAGACATCTAAATTCAGAGCTAATTTGAAAGAGCGCTGAGATCTCCAGTAAAACCCTAAAATAAAGCTTTTTAAAAACATAAAAGAGCATTCAAGAGTCAAAGGAGATGTCTTGTTTTTTGTGGAGCACCATTAGAGCCGCTCATTACTGATCTCATTAGATGTATAATTATGGCATAAATGACTGTCCTTTTCATTGTCTGCAGCTTTAATGAATCTCCTTATGACTTCGAAATACCCAGCAGCCTTCATGCAAATGTCATTTCAGAGATAATTTCACTTTTGACATTTTCTCTCTAAAACACACAGCACAAATGTGAAAAAAGATGAGCCAGAGACAATTAACTATCATCTTTACGTAACCCAAAACCAAACCTATTATGAAATGCAGAGCAGTATTATGATTTGCAAATACCTTTCAGGCTGTCAAACGATTAATCGCGATTAATTGCATTCAAAATAAAAGTTTGTGTTTACATAATATATGTGGGTGCACTGTGTATAATTATTTTATATATAAATACACACACATGCTTGTATATACAGGTTAAGAAATATTTTCATATATAATCTATAGGTTTATATATAATTTATATTATATATATAAATATCAATATATTATATGTAAATAATATTTTTCTTAAATATACATGCATGTGTGTATTTATATATATATAGACAAAATAATTAGACACAGTGCACCCACATATATTATGTAAACACAAACTTTTTTTCGCATTTTGGATGCGATTAATCGCGATTAATCGTTTGACAGCCGATTAATCAGTATTTTTTTGTTAATAAGTCTTATGATAAAAGTTAATTAAAAATATTAATAAATAATACAAAAATAACACTGACTGCCTGATACTGGCAACACTTATGGAAAATGACCAATTAAAATAAACCATTTTTATGTTTGAGCAAAGAGAGGTATTAAGTTCAGAATAGCATGCAACGTTTCAGTACTTGGAAAAGTGTAACCCACAATGCCCTGTGCTCAAGCTGACCTTCCATTTCCAATGTGAGAAATGAACCTTAACTGATATCAGCCTTGCTTTAATGAGTCTAAAGTTATTTAAAAGCTTTAAAAATGCTAAATATGTATATTTCTGTGACTATACGTGGCACTAATTATACAATGTATGAGGTCATGTGACACCAATATCTCATATTACTGCTTAAAACATTTAATGATGCACAACAGCACTGAGAGCGATTACCTCAATGAGCTGAAGAAAGGTCACATTGAAAATATTAAATCTGATATTCATAACACCATGTCCAACAATTGAATGTCTCAAGAAGCCATCCTGTGACATCTAAAGTAGATTAAACCGGCCTGACATTTCAAGTTGAGAAAGTCCCAAAATATCTGGACTTCTGAAGTGTTATGATCATTTTAAGAGCATTTAAGACTTCATTCAAGACTTTCTGACAAAGTGAACTTCATGATTTCTTGAACATCACAGACAGCTTCATCAATCAGATAGACCAGCGGTGATTTATTTCAGTCCTGAATGAACTCAGGATCAGATATCACAGGATAAACATGAGAGGAAATGGATTTTGCTTATCTGTTCCTCTATTCTTTCTTCCTCAGACACAAACAGTAAAATGGCTTTATTTGTCTCGAGTAGTGAGCTTCGGTCTCACTGTGATTGTGTAGACACATTACGTCACACTTCCGAGCCTTTCGATTGGCCGATTCCTGCTGTGCCCCCTTATGGGTATGACATTCATTTGTGTTCAGACTGATGCTTTTCCTGCTTCAAACCTGCCCTGTGCATCACTTCCTAAATACACATAAACATAATTACTCATATTAAGCTATACAAATGTTATTTGTAACATTAATCGTTTATTTGTTATTATTCTGATGTGTTACCTTTCCTAGACTTATTTCGAAAGGTTATGCAAAGACAATATATAACATACAAAAAAAGTAAAAAAAGAGAGAAATGCTATTTTCAGAAGGGAATGTGGTTATTATTTTACATTTGCAGAAAAAGGAGTCTTTAATAAATGATATTCTGCCCCGGTAATCATAATTTATCTAGAAAGGAATACAAGTTGTTGGTGTTTTACTGCCACTAGTGTTCATTTCAGCTGGAAATTGAACTCAATGGAGACGCGTGTATGTACGTTTTTTGCAATTTTGCTCAAATTTAGGTCTATTTTTTAAACTAGTATATTAAAATACTTTACTACTTTCTCATATTTTATTAGTAGTGCATACATCAACCATAGACAGTATAAGAAGTGGACATAGCCATCTCATTGGAACTCCATTGGGACAAGTAAAGCCCATTTTTAGCGATTTTTATACTCAAACCGACTCAAACAGAGCTTGGCGACGTAGAAGTGACGTGACATAAGCTACAAGGTAACAGAGCATTTTATACATTGCCGTGTTTCTTTAGAAATAAATAATGGACAAATGGAGTCTTCAAGTGCCTCAGATGTAAAGTTATTCGCTGCCAAAGTGACGCCAAAATGAATGGGAGTCAATGGAAATGCTAACTCAAGTGAAGTTTTGCTACAAGATGGAAGCATCCAGCAGGCTTCAACTTCCGTTCAATGGATTACCCCCTTGACATCAACCCTTTATTTATAAAATATTTGTTAAAGGGTTAATTTATCCAAAAATGTCAATTCTGTCATTATTTACTCACCCTCATGTCGTTCAAACCCCGTATGACTTTAGTTCATCTTTGGAAGACAAATTAATAGTAATGTGGTATGCTAGCATTCACCATAATTTTTTAAACATTGATCAGCGAATATAAACAAGCTCAACCGAACCTGCTTGACACACGAAAACAAACCATTGGTTCTTGCTGAAGCTCAAACATGCTGCGTAACATGAGAATGAACCTCATTGGTTGGTGAACCTCACTTCAAGAAAACGCACCAGAGAAACGTGGGCGCCGTCATCTGCAGAATATTGTCTTTGAACTTCCGGTTTCGCGGTCGCTCTGTATATTTCTATGGCATCGCTGTCGAGGAATAATTAGCTGGTGAAGTGGATTTACTTGTAGAGTTAACAGAAGTTATCATGAGCATTGTAATGTTTATCATAAGCATTGTAAAGCAGATGTCTTAACAAATGTCGACCGGGATTTTTTTTACGAGCAGTTCATTCATGCCTATGAAAGATCACTGAAAATACAGACCGGAAGGCAAAAGACAACGAGCGCAGCACTGAAAAGGGGTGGGGCTACATAAGGTCTATAGCTGAGCTTCAGTTTACCTCAACTAATGTGTGAGGAGATAAATGTTTATATGTGATTGGGAATAAAAGCCTAAATTCGATAGTTTCGTCATATAAAGCGATTCGATTTTCTTCATAAAATTTGGATTAAAGTTTTATGATTTTTTTTAAATTAATTTTGTGCAAGTGTCAGTTGCGTAGCTGTCAATGGAGGGACAGAAAGCTCTCAGATTTCATCAAAAATATCTTCATTTGTGTTCCTATCCCTTTAAGACTGAATCATCACAAGCTATAATTATTTTGTAACATAAAACCAAATAGTGATTGGTTTATTTTATTTATTTATTTAACATATTGCAATAGGCTACCATGTAATTTGATATGGCTCCATTGTAGAATAAAAAAACACATACCGTTGTAAAACGTTTTTAGGCGCCTTCTTGGAGTATCTTGTAGCACAATGTAAAGTCAGTACCACTGTAACGTTACATTAGCATTCACCCTAGTACTTTTTCTATAGACACCATCTATATGACGTGATGATCTGATGACAGATCTCAGAACGGCGCTCCTGTGCGCACTACACGTACATCATCTAATCTCCCTGATCCAGCATCAGCAATTTGCAAAAACAAACTTGCAACAGAAAAACAATGACATCATCACACATGTTCTGTGCTGCCGGTGTGTTGCTGCAGTCAGTGTGTCAGATGATGAATGTGTGATCAGATTTTACCTGCACACGGTGATCAGATTCCTCCTCTCTACGGCTCTGATCCGCGCTGCTGCTTTTTTACGAGCCCCATTAAACCCGAAGATTTATCGATGCCATGATCGTCTCTTTCTGATTGCACAGCAGTTTATTTCCTCACGTCTTTCTCTTCTGATGCTTTGGTTCAGTCTCCAGCTGAGTGACTGACTCTCACTGGAGCCATAGAAATTGAATAAGAGGGTGGAATGGCAATTAGCATGAAATGGGTGTCAAAGATAGGCGTGGTTTAGTGGGTTTAAAAATGTATTCGCTTGTTTTAACTGTTCGTTTGAGTTTTTTTAATCTTTAATTAAATGTAAAATCTCCAAGAAATGTTTTTTCCAAGTGTAATTAACCATCCAGATTGCGTCTAAAACGGACGGCTTTGTCACGTGCTCCCTGTTCCTTTTCTCCTTCGCTGGTGTGGATTAACCAATCACAGATTACTACGATTCGTATTATCATTTTATAGATATTGATGAGGAAGATGTTCATTTCCATGGTAGAAACCAATCCTTGTACGTAACATATTTAAATGTTTACCTATATTGTGTACAGGTGTTTCCAACATGGTTCCCAATAAGAAAACGCCGTGAAAGTTGAAGTCTCATCAGTTGAGGAATGGCTTTCTGAGCCCTCTTTCGCCCCCTGCAGGAAATTTATTCTATGCATTACAACATGCCGATAAGTCTCAAGTACACCTAGCTGCAGCCTGCAGATCGGGGTGGGTATATGTATGTGTATATGGGAGGTGATAAAGGTGATATATAAGTTTTTTTGTGTGATATATATATATATATATATATATATGAAGAGTTCAGATGCAAAAGCCTCTAAATGCTATTTGAAATTTTCTTCTAAAATTACCATTTTTATCAGGCTTGTATATTTAATTTCAGTAATTTAATTTAAATGACAATTAACAGGTAATATTCATTGCCATTTAAGTGAAATTACTGAACTTAAATATACAAGCTTGATAAAAATTATCATTTTAGAAGAAAATTTCAAATGGCACTTAGAGGTTTTTGCATCTGAACTCTTCTATATATATATATATATATATATATATATATATATATATATATATATATATATATATATATATATATATATATATATATATATACCACGCTGAAAGCACATGCATCGTATTTGCATTAAGTGGTACAGTAATGATGTCGATGCTTCAAAACGCATGCGCAAATTTGAAATAATACTTTTAATAAAATTATTAAGTATTAAAAATCTCTAAAGTAATAATGAAAGCAGCAAAAGGAGTAGAGCACATATCCATAGTTTTAACTGTGCCTGATCCAAGTTTAGTGTATAAGGAATTACAGAGTATTGTGTAATATTTTTGTAGTATTTTAAAAGTTTTTCACATTCTGTAAAATAACAAAATAACTGTAAACATTAATGGCACCTAAATATATTTCTTATTTTAAGCATTTCTCTGTAATAGTTCTTGTTTATTTTGTGCATTATATAGGTTATTATAAAACATTTATGCCAATAAAGTTTGAA
The DNA here is from genome assembly GCA_030378365.1 of Hybognathus amarus. Classification (NCBI taxonomy): domain Eukaryota; kingdom Metazoa; phylum Chordata; class Actinopteri; order Cypriniformes; family Leuciscidae; genus Hybognathus; species Hybognathus amarus. The sequence goes on along the minus strand of JAQIUQ010006984.1, from coordinate 11,006 downwards.
GTTAAAATAACTACATACAGTACATTATCAATCTCTGCAAACCATATTATATACTTATAGAAGTATATAAATAGGGAGCTGAACTAGTTTCCAAACTTAACCATAGTGTGTCCTTTCATAGATGAGGTGGTGGATGAGGGAGCTATAGACTTGCGGAGGGCATTTCAAAGAGAGAGAACTTTCAGAGACAGGTCAGACCCATTTGGCATTACCAGTATGAACGATATAGATTCTCAAGAGATGGGATTGCATATATTTGTAGATTACCAAGCACACACATATGCAAATAATTATTTTGTTTAATATGATCTAAACCATGACTGTGTTGCCTTTCAAATTTTCCACTGGCCCCTCAACTTTCTCCTTAGTTGAACAAACACATTGAAGTCAAAGTATTTAATGTGATTTGTCTTTATTCAGAGTGAATCTGCCTGTTAGGGGTGAAAACACACAAATACATGTTGTGAATGATCAAAAAGGTAATGTTTTTTTTTCTTTTCCTTTAAAAAAATGGTAGTTCTACTTGCATTTTTATGTAGCTGTTGAATTTCAGCTCCAACTTCCTCATCTTCAGTTTTTTATACTGGATGTCGATATCAATTGCTTCCATTTGTTTAAGGCAGTATCGTTTATACTTCGCCTTTTATGTTTTCTGGGTTATGTAACATTTAAGTTATTTAATTGAATACTCTTGTCACATTGTTTTCATTTCTTAATACTCACTTTGTCACAAGTGGTCCCAGACTGAGAGGGCTCTAGAACAGTGTCAGTATCCTGAAAACACATTATGATTATTTTATCACACAAGTACACTTTTTAATATTTAAAACAGTATAGCATGGATAGAACCTGTGAGTACCTCAGGCCTCCTTGAACATACAGACACAGTCTCCTCATCCTCCTCAACTGATGGGCCTTCTCCCTGTGACCACTGATTAAACTCAGTTAAACTCATTAGCTTCCATAACTGATTTAAATGGTCTAATACTCACAGGCAACATGATGTCTGGTGGATCCATAAAGCATACAGAATCTTGATAGAATATTTTTACCAAAATGCACCATTACAATAGCACAAGTACCTCTACATGACATTACTGCTATGATGTACTTAGGCCTACAATGCCTAAGGAAGGAGGAAATCACTTAGTCATGAAGGAATAATGATAATAAAACACACACACCTTTTATATACTCACTCCTTATACTACGTGATATCATTTGTAGATGATGCCCCACCCTCTATTCCCTCAAGGACGGGCCTCCCTTTATTAATTTCCAAAGTCAGCTCCTGTGCAGGAGTGAAGCTGACTGGTGGTGGCCTTCCCCAGTGCCAGCAACCTCAGTACATCGCTTCAATAAAGAAAAAGAAAAAAAAACCTGAATAGATGTAACTTCACTATTAGATTTACTTACCATTCTGAACTATATTTTTATATTTTATTTTCACCTGCTGCCAGGTTCTTTTTCCTTCACTTCAGTTGCTGCTGCGTGAAAGCAATTAACGTTACTGGTACACATGCTTTTGAATTTAAGACAGAACTGTTATTGCCTTGCTAAAGGCTCCTACAATCTCTGTCGAGATGCTGGACTGCTTCGTCCTAAGCGTTACATCCACCGGGGTTTGGGACGCAGCCTTGCTGTCTCATCCTCTTCTAACGTCTATGTTCCTAGCTGCCGAGCGTAAGGCCAACAAACTCTTCCATACTGGTGTTGTTCACAGTAATTTACGATCTATTCCCCGCACGGCGATTAAACCTCTGTCATCTCTGTCTCAGACAGAGCCAGGCTCACGCGCGGTCTATAAACAATGAAGCGCTGCTGTTATCGGAACTCAGTGCTGTAAATGTTGATGTTATGTAAAGCTGCTTGAAACAATGTGCATACAAATTACAATGTATTGTTACAAGGGGAATTTGCATATCATAATTAATAATTCATAATTAATAATTATTCATACAGATTTGGATCAGACCGGTCTTACATGTTAATAAATCCCTCAATGAGGGCTTTCTGTTAACTTTACTTATATGCATACATGTGTATCTCTGCAATTAACCACAAATTAATTGTAATAGATTGCACAGACCACATCCCACAAGACAAGCAAAGTTAATTAGCTCAATTAATTTATAGAGCAGGGAAAACTTAATTCTCTGGCCAGAAGAATTCAGCATTCCAACTCCACAAAACATAACCTTTTTGGTATGTTTAGTTATATAAAGCTTGTAGCGTTCGATCTTTCACTTCAGGGACTTATGTCATGAGCAGGACAGTGATTCAATCACAAATGATCATATTGAATTTATTAAAGTATTCAATAAGGCAACTAAGTAAGCATTTACTACGTTACAATGATACATGTATATACAAACATTAAACACAAACTAAGACGACGCAGGGCGTTAGACGATAAGTGATTTGGAGAGAGAGAGAGTGAGGGTGAGAGAGAGAGGGAGTTACAATCACCAAACAGTCAATTAATCTTTCTGAACACCATGAAAACACTTTCTTTATGCTTCTGAGAAGCTCTAAAAGAAGGTAACGTTATACTTGCACAACATGTTTGGTCTGTGTGTGTCGCGGACTGATGGTCCGGCCCGCACGATGAAGGGAGTTGCTCTTTTGTGTGCGCGCGTTCCGTGGAGCGCGTGAGCGCGTCCGTCCTGGCGCGTGCATGGTTGGTCGCTTGCGCGTGGCTTCCTTTTCCGTGGGAAGTCGCGTGGCGTTCGTTGGCATTCGGCGCGAATGTTTGAAAGGCTTAAAAGTCTTTAAGGTGACGTTACCCGATGAAATGGTTCGGCCAAGTCCGCTTCTTTTCCTGGGAGGCGAACTTGACAGTCCACTTGGGGAAAAGATGAACTAGACGAACAAAGGAAAGATCCTGGGTTGGATCGCATCTCCGTGGTGAGATGACGAGAGTTCACATGTTTCTCTGAGCAGGTCAGGATTGGAAGAGGGGATCCCGGTTGGGGTCGGGTCTCCGTGAGGAGATCCAGAGTTTTACATGCTGTTTGACATGAGGTGTTTCTTGGAAGAGAAAGGGCGGAGCTGGCGCTCCTTCATTTATCACCTTGGTGAAATCCATCCCTTTCCTGTTGGCTTGAGCCAATCGGGGAGATGGAGGCTGCACGCGGGAAACATTCTTTTATGGTTCTTTGTTCTCAGACCACGCGCTCCTCGTGGGAGGGGGTGTGTTCACATAAGGGCTACTATTGAAACAGTTCGATCATCCTTGGCAGTAAAACATATTAAAAACACACTTTACTTTACATCTCTGTACATATTCGGGTCGTTCATCTGATACGTATTCTAGAGACACCAAGGAGCATTATGTTACATTAAATGAACATATACTTCTGTTTACAATGCCTAAGGAAGTTATTTCTAATTCCTGTTTTATGCTGCAACCAACAAAGATATTTCACGGTGACCTGGGGAAAAACACACATAAATAAAAACCATTTGAGAATATAAAGAAAATGTCTTTAAACACCAAAGGAATGCCTTCCTCTTTGTTCAGACATTCTTTCACATTCCAATGTGTTAAGTCAGGCCCAAGAAGCCTCCCTCTTGTGTGTGGGGGAGGGGAGGGCTTGTGTGTGTGTGTGTGTGTGTGGGGGGGGGGGGGGGTCCGAGTCCTTGGAGGACGGTTGATTCAGTCTGGCAAAATCATTACATCTCCCCTTTTCGTTAGATGAAGTCCTTACGTGGACTTCCATCGAACGACACCCATCGCAATGGATGGATGGCAGGTGAATCATGAAAGTCAGGTAGCAGGTGGTGGCTAGGCTGAGGTTCGGGCTCAGCTTGATGAGGTTGGACGCAGTCTCCAGTGTGGTACCCTCTTCCTGAGGGTCCAGTGGTGGCTGTGGAGGTTTGCGTTTGTTGAGTCTCTTGTGGAGTGTGAATGTCAAGTGTCAAGACGTGGTTGATTACCGTAGAGGTACCCAGCGCAGAATCAGCTGCGGTCCAGGATTGGACAACAGGTGATGCAGTGGTGCAGTGCAGTGTAGCAGGTGTTCAGTTGAAACACAGCTAGGAGAGCTATGTTGCTGAGAACAAGTTCAGTTCGGCTGGGCACCCCCGTTTTTCACAGTTCATAATTCCAGTTCTGGAATCAGGGTGAAATCATGGTTTTCGTAAAGGATGGGACTTGACTCAGGCTCAGTCGCAGCAGGGTAGCTCGAGTCTCGGAGCAAGGGCTGCCGGATGCTGAGTTTTGAGCAAAGTCATTCTGGCAGACAGTAAACAGTTGTCTCGCTGGAGTTCACTTGTCTGGTTCAGTAGAATGCCGTGAGCGTTGTGGATCTGTCACAGCTCCTTTCCATTTCTTGATGGTCTGTGAGGAGGCACTCTGTGTTGTGAGTTACCTTTTGGCTGAAGGATTTCAGTTCGTTTTGTTGCTGGACATGCCGGTGTTTGACTGCGTTCTGACAGCAGCGGCGTGGGTGTCCATTTAGCTCTGCTTGCGTGGTAGTCGACCCTATGCCGTGTGATGTCGGACCTGGTGATGACTGCAGTTGTCCTCTGGTTGGCTGGAGGCACAGGGAGACGACCACAACAGCAGCATCCTGTAACAGAGACAGGGGAGAGAGAGAGAAAAGGGGGAAAGATTTCAGCGGCTGTCGGCTGGGACAGCCTGATGCCTTTGAGGATGCCGAGATGTCCTGGTGCTGCGGTGTGCAGCCCACATGGTGCGTGACAGGCATACACTGGCTGGTATATCCCCCTTTTTGTACTGTGGCAGCACAAGCTGTGGCGAAGTGATGTCACGAGGTACATAAATTTCAAGTGTTGGGCCGTTTAGCAGCATGTGCTTGGTGAGCTGCCGTTGTCGTGGTTGACGGCCGGTTTGGGCGGTTGGAGGGGTTGAGAGGTGGTTGTCTCAAAGTTCATTTGGTTAGTCTCAGTTTTTGGTAAGCTGAAAGGTGCAGGGTAGCAAGTTCACGTTTCCATTTGGTGCTGAGGCTGTGCCTTTATGGCTGGCTGTGGGAGTTCTTGTGACCTCTGTGACCTGCCAGTTAGGTTCTCTTGACCTGTGTGACTGGATGGGGAGGGGTACTTGAACTTGAGCTCAGCCATGCAGTTGTTTAAAGTCTATGAAAGGCTCATAACGATCTAACAGATCTTGGCCAATCAGAAGTGGGTACGTGATCGATTGTTCAAATCATTGTCTCTAGGTGGCTAGGCAGAGTTTGTGCCACCCCCTTTTGATTAGGTTTCCCAGAAGTCCTGGCGTCTGGGCTGCATGTTGTGTGGGACACGGTGTTGTCATGCTCAGGCTGTGCAGCTGTCAGTTGTGGTGGCTGCTTGGTGCTGTCACTTTGTGAAGTGGCAGTGAGCTCTGTGGTGTGATGCTGACGAGCAGTGTTCTGGGTGTCTGTTTGGGTCTTGCGCTGAGACATAGCATGTCTGGCTTGTCCTTCTTGTGAGATCTTGTGCAGAAACTCTTTCAGCACCTTCAGGATTTTTGCTGTCAGTGACATGGCTGCACTGTTGTTATCTGATGTGTGCTCAGATTTGTGCTTACCAGTGGCGTGTTGAGAGGGGTACCGCTCTGGGCTGGTTGGGCTTGAGTCTCTTGGTGATGAGGTGCGGCTCAGAGCTCTTGCTCTGGTGCGGTCGATGAGCACCAGGACTGTTGTGTTGCCCTCTGTTGGCTTGGAACGGTTTACTCTCAGTGAAAGTGTGGGGTGCCTCCTACAGGCAGCTCTGAGTCGTGCTCAGAGACAGGTTAGTTTGAGGGTGTTTACCCAGTCTTTTCGGACAAAGTCTTTGCGTAATGTGAGCTTGTGGTCTCGGTAGCTATGGTAGATATGCTACAGGGACAGGCCAGGGTGCTTACGGAATAACTCACTGTGGGATGCAAGCTTCGAAGAAACAAAGTTCTGAGATTGGCATCCTTTCCATACCTGGTGGTTTGTCGGAGTTCGGTGGAGTTTCAAGTCGGTCTTGCTTGATGTCCACGCGCTGTGAGAACCTTTGGTATGATTCTGGATCAGGTAGTTAAGCGATCGAAGCTTATTGCAACAGCTAATAGTCCATTTTGGCAGTCTCTGTTTGACGAGCTAGGAAGCTGTGCACCTCACGACTGGACGTAATCCATATCGAGCAGAATCTGTTTCATGCAGTCAGGTTGGTTAGACAGTTTGCAAGTGACAGTCTGGTCTGCATGTCGTGGCTTTTCTGGTTAGCTTGGTCCAATCCTTTTGGAGCCATGCCGTGGTTTGTGGCAGTGGTTCCTTGGGAGGTTGAGGTCAGGTTACGCAGGGGCTCTGTGGCATTCTGGCACCCTTGTTGTGAGTGATTAATGCGTGGCCCTAAAAGTTCAGAACTACTGCTTAATAGGTTCGTTAAGTATTTACGCATAAAGCTAAGTGTCTCTTGTGTCCTAATCTTAGCTGTGAATGTTAGGGGGCTAAGTTTTGTGTGGTTCCAAGGGTATTTCCTGGGAAGGACATAGCCGAGATGAAATAAATGACGTAAGGTGGTTCTTTATGACTAAGTTATTTCTCTGGACTTAGCTGGTGGTTCACTATGGCTCGATGGCGTGAACGATAATAGGGGAAAGGACAGCTTTCTTATTTAAATTCTGCTTATTGTCGATCCTCAGGACTCTAGTAGTGCCTTTAGTAAATTGTTGAGATTACTTGTGTTAGAGGGTCACAAAACGAGTGCACTGGCTGGAACTAAGCCAAAATAACAAATAAGGGTGTCTGCTTCCTTTCTGGGCCCTATGGGAAATGGAACCACACTCGGACAAGAGAGGCAAAGGAATTAAATCATATAGAGGACCTAATGGACAAGGGAATAGCTGCTTGCTATTATTATCAAGGTCAAAGGAATGAAATAATTAACGAGGAAAAATAAAATCAAAATTAAAGCAAAAGGAAATAAAATGATCAAAACATGGGAATGATCTGAAGTCGAGAATAATCAGTGGCATTAGTGGCTAAACTTTGGATTTGCTTTGATCAACACTCTATAGTGGGTTGTAGCGGTTGCGTGTTCAAGACCACATTGGGTGTGTTCCTCCAAAGGTTTAGTCAACATGCCGACGAAAATTCCTATGGTTATACAAATTCTTCTGTAGTTAGTTATGCAGTTTACCTGCAGTTAAACTTGAGTTTAATTAACAGGGCATCTGTGAAGTTAGTCTTCAATGGTTAGCAAGGAGTATTCCTAACCCTGTGAGGGTAAACTTTGGCTAATAAGAATTGCAAACACCGAAAGTGAATAATTAGAAACCCTAAGTGGTGTTGAGGAAAGTATTCAAGAATACTTTGCACTGTGGAACACAGCGGTGATTAAGGGTTCAAGAAAATAATGCTAACTGCTAACTGTGGAGGTTATTCAGCTTAGCCTGCATTGGATTGGAGCTAGGTTAGGTTAGCTTAGCCCAAGTTAGCTTGATGCTAAGCTAGGTTAGCTTAGCCTAAGTTAGCTTAGTGATGGGTCAGTTTAGCTTAGCCTAAGTTAGCTTGATGCTAGGCTAGGCTGCTAGCTTAGCCACCCAGGCTGGTTTGTTTACAAAAGTGACATTAAGAGTTAGCACTTCCTGTGACAAGTTGTCATGGGAGCCAGAGGGTGTCAGAGCAATTCAACAGTACCTGAAGAATGTCTGTGTATTTTACATGACTCATGCATGTTTTAACGGGTTAAAAGGGAGGCACCTATACTTTATGATTTTCAAGAACTTGGTTGCATTAAGTAAAACGCAAATGTGTTTTGGCATTTGCTAATTTTCTCATGGAACTCTGCTCTTTACTTCACAGTCTTCTATTTGTTTACAGAGTAAGGAAATGAGATTTGCTGCAAGTTAAAGCTTGTCTTGTTCTATTTGCTTACAGAGTAAGGGAATAGATTAGCTTTCCTAAGAATATATAGTTACGTCTCTCTCATGCATGAATGCTGACTTTTCCGCGAGTTACTTTCTTTTGATCGTTTAGTAGCTTTCTGCTTGTAGAAGCAGCTAAAATTTAGGTGGATTGCATCAATCTAACAATAAAATTAAGGCCTTTACTTTGTAGAAGGGGAGCGTCGACCAGGTCTACATACATATAACTCTGTCCTGAGCTGTCTTCGTCAGAAACAGGTTTACTTATACCGCGATTTTGGATTTCTTTTTTTGTTTGTTTCCAAAGCGGAAAGATATCGGTACAGATTACAAGCTGCTGAGATGATTCTTCTGTTGCACAGACTTACGCTTTAATGCTGAAGTTCCTGATACCAGTTGGGAGTCTAAGGCCTAACATTTTTTCAAAGTAGAGATGTCAATTCCCGCTATTTGTTTTATCTGCATTTAGGCAAGCCAGCTATCAAGATGCGTATTGCACGTAGTGTTTTAGTTGGACCGCGATGGTCAAGTGCACGCCTGTTGATTAACAGTAATTTAAACTCGGGTGATTTTACTACACTCTGTCGTCAAGGCAAAGTATGGAGTGGGTGTTTTCTGTGACTCTTCACTGTCGTGAAATGTTTAACGGTGCCGTTCTAAACAACATCTAGAAACTGTTTGTTTCAAAAGAGTCATGCATAGTCTGTCGGCCGTTGAGGCGTACATGTCTATGTAAGATTCCTTTAACTTAGTAAAATTCTAATTCTACAAACGCAGAGTCTTGCAACTCTTTGAACACCCATTTTCATCTACTTTTTAAAAGTTCTACGTCCGATGTTGATCAAGGACCTTTTAGCAGAGTCTTGCACTGCGTTCGTGCAGTGTCTTCTGGGTTGCAGTTCAGAATAATTTGGGGTTTTAGGAATTCTTACTGAGTGGGCCTTCACGCATCGTTGAGTGGGCCTTGCGTGGGGGCAGGAGAACTATGGTGACTGACGGGATAGGAGGAGAGGTTTCTTGAAACTGGTGTCCTCCTCAGTTATAGGTTCGCTGCAAGTTCCACAGCAAACTCGTTCGGAGCCGGTGGTGGTAGCACAGGCCCTCCTGGGTCTGTTCTGCTGGGTGTCGGTGTCGTGTCAGACACCGGTTGGAGACAGCAGGTGGAAAGTCGATGTCTTGTAGATTGTCAGAGATGTGGTGGAAGGCGGGCTTTCCCACCTCCCCTTTTCCAGCTCTTGTGTTGTTGGCTGAAATGTGCAGACTGGTTAGTCTTTCAGTCTTTGTCGTGGGAGCTTTGGCTTGGTTTGTGCGCCATCAGCTTGTACACGTCTGCGTCCAGTTGCTCTTGGCTCGGGGCTCTGAGTAACCGGTGGCTTTGGGCAGGGATGGAGATGTCATGAATCTCGGCCATGTCTCCAGGTTGTCCCGCGGGTTGTGGGACTGGAACATACTGGCTTCACTGTGGGCGAGATGAACACAACACACACAGAGAGACCAATGCAAGTTCGACTATGTCTAACGAGCTATAATACCGGCTAGGCCGTGTATGAAAATTTTGGTTAACTGATGCAGACAGTTAAACCGTTAGGTGGGACAATTTGGGTAGGTCATCATGGGTCTGAATGAAGATTTGACAGGGCGCTAGCTTAGGGGTCACCTGTTGATGCTAACGACTTGGTTGTCAAACTATTCTTCAGCTTTCCTTGGTGTGTCAGAGAGGTTCTGTCTCTAGGTGAACTGAAAGGAACAGAGCACAACAGAACAGAGCAATGGCAAGCTAGCAAAGTTTGAAGTAACATGCAACCATCAAAGATGGGGAGGTCTGTAATGAAATGGCATTAATAGTACACAAGAAGTGTTAAAAGTGAAAGAGGCAGTTTGTGAGGCTAAAGCCTGCAGTTTGTGGCTTGGAGAGGCGGAGGAAGCCAACCACTTCAAATATCAGGGGAATCTCTAGATTCGGATGGCCAATATTAAGTGGATGGGTTTTAATACCTTTTTCTAGTTTGCCTGGGGTGAAATGAGGTCATCCCGGTTGGAGTCAGCCTCGTGGCTGGTCCCTCTGTCACCCCCAACACCTGACAGCAGTGTCCCGGGCATTTCGTGCATCTGTACCGAGGTGCGCCCTTTCAAGCAACTTGACCTTGAACACAACCGACGGTGCCAGATTGGTGGTGTCGTGTTGCGGGCCGCATCAACAGAAAGATACAGGAAAGTACGAGACCTGCGCTCAGTCAGCGATGGTGGCGCAGATCAGACGAACCAGCCAGCCGGACCCCAAGCGAAGGTGACTGTCACATCACCACAGCACTTGAGAGATTTCTACCTACAAACACAAAACAGGATGAAGAACAAGTGTGCCTCAATTTGAATTAAAGCTCCTCTATCTACATCAAGTTGAGTGTCTATTTTTGTTGAAAAATCAAAGGCAACGGCTTTACTAAAGTCTATGGTATAAACACAAAGGGAATTGTGACAATGTCAATTATCAGAATAACCCAACCTCCATACAGGGAAGAGATAGCATTAAGTGCAGCGGGAGGAGCACAGGAGGAAGCAATCTGTAGTGGCGAGTTTTGGCCACTAAGGGTGTGTGTCCCTTCCTCCTAGTGGTCAATCTGGCTGACAGAGAGCTTGATTTGAAGTGCATTCAAACTGATTTAAATACAATTCAAATTGAGCAAATGCATAGGGGTTAAGTAACCTTTAGATTAGTAAGGATACAGTTGTAATAAAACCAGATCAAAATTATTAAAAATAATTTGAAATGGAAATATAGAAATAAAGCCATAAAGCAATTTCCCAATGGGAAATGAGAGACTTAATTCAAATTAACTTTGAAATTTGTTTGTTTCAAACCAAATTTAAATAAGTGTAGTAAAATTACAGGTTGGTGTTATATTTGATGACAATCACGATTACGGTGAGGGATCAGTGACTGTAACCAAAACAAAACCGACTGGGAGAGAGAAAGCCATTCAGGACAGTGAGGTTAGGTGATGGCCACAAGGGCGCTTTCCTCCCAAGTGGTCATCAGAAACTGTTAAGACTTAATTCTGAATTTCAAGTTCAAATGTGGTTTGAACCAAATTCATAACAAGTGCACACAGTCAAGGCAAGGAAAATCATGTTAATGAAACAGGCTGTAGTTGCACATGCATTGAAA
>JAQIUQ010006983.1:0-68873 GCA_030378365.1 Hybognathus amarus | reverse complement strand
GATGCTACTTCGTTCAGTTACGTATTGCTAAAATTTTGATTTTCTTGAAACTCTGGATTCTGATAGAGGGCCATGGGACTTAGATCTGAGTGCAAAAATGGAGGCTCTAGACCCTTCCAGAGCTGAGATATTTAGATATTTATAATGGCATACAGAGCTGAGTATTGAGATATTTACAATGGCATAAATGCTACGTGAAATCTCAATATCTCAGCTCTGAAGGTGTAGAGCCTCCATTTTTGCACTCAGATCTAAGTCACATGGCCCTCTATCAGAATCCAGAGTTTCAAGAAAATCAAAATTTTGACCTCGAAAAAAAAAACGTACAGTGGTACCACTTACGTTTTTTTTCGGGTCAAAATTTTGATTTTCTTGAAACTCTGGATTCTGATAGAGGGCCATGGGACTTAGATCTGAGTGCAAAAATGGAGGCTCTAGACCCTTCCAGAGCTGAGATATTTAGATATTTATAATGGCATACAGAGCTGAGATATTGAGATATTTACAATGGCATAAATGCTACGTGAAATCTCAATATCTCAGCTCTGGAAGGGTCTAGAGCCTCCATTTTTGCACTCAGATCTAAGTCACATGGCCCTCTATCAGAATCCAGAGTTTCAAGAAAATCAAAATTTTGACCCGAAAAAAAAACGTACAGGGGTACCACTGTCGTTTTTTTTCGGGTCAAAATTTTGATTTTCTTGAAACTCTGGATTCTGATAGAGGGCCATGGGACTTAGATCTGAGTGCAAAAATGGAGGCTCTAGACCCTTCCAGAGCTGAGATATTTAGATATTTATAATGGCATACAGAGCTGAGATATTGAGATATTTACAATGGCATAAATGCTACATGAGATCTCAATATCTCAGCTCTGGAAGGTATAGAGCCTCCATTTTTGCACTCAGATCTAAGTCACATGGCCCTCTATCAGAATCCAGAGTTTCAAGAAAATCAAAATTTTGACCCCAAAAAAAAACGACAGTGGTACCCCTTGCGTTTTTTTTCGGGTCAAAATTTTGATTTTCTTGAAACTCTGGATTCTGATAGAGGGCCATGTGACTTAGATCTGAGTGCAAAAATGGAGGCTCTAGACCCTTCCAGAGCTGAGATATTGAGATTTCACGTAGCATTTATGCCATTGTAAATATCTCAATATCTCAGCTCTGTATGCCATTATAAATATCTAAATATCTCAGCTCTGGAAGGGTCTAGAGCCTCCATTTTTGCACTCAGATCTAAGTCCCATGGCCCTCTTATCAGAATCCAGAGTTTCAAGAAAATCAAAATTTTGACCCGCAAAAAAAACGACAGTGGTACCCCTTACGTTTTTTTTTCGGGTCAAAATTTTGATTTTCTTGAAACTCTGGATTCTGATAGAGGGCCATGGGACTTAGATCTGAGTGCAAAAATGGAGGCTCTAGACCCTTCCAGAGCTGAGATATTGAGATTTCACGTAGCATTTATGCCATTGTAAATATCTCAATATCTCAGCTCTGTATGCCATTATAAATATCTAAATATCTCAGCTCTGGAAGGGTCTAGAGCCTCCATTTTTGCACTCAGATCTAAGTCCCATGGCCCTCTATCAGAATCCAGAGTTTCAAGAAAATCAAAATTTTGACCCAAAAAAAAACGACAGTGGTACCCCTTACGTTTTTTTTTCGGGTCGAAAATTTTGATTTTCTTGAAACTCTGGATTCTGATAGAGGGCCATGGGACTTAGATCTGAGTGCAAAAATGGAGGCTCTAGACCCTTCCAGAGCTGAGATATTTATATATTTATAATGGCATACAGAGCTGAGATATTGAGATATTTACAATGGCATAAATGCTACGTGAAATCTCAATATCTCAGCTCTGGAAGGGTCTAGAGCCTCCATTTTTGCACTCAGATCTAAGTCCCATGGCCCTCTATCAGAATCCAGAGTTTCAAGAAAATCAAAATTTTGACCCGAAAAAAAAACGACAGTGGTACCCCTTACGTTTTTTTTTCGGGTCAAAATTTTGATTTTCTTGAAACTCTGGATTCTGATAGAGGGCCATGGGACTTAGATCTGAGTGCAAAAATGGAGGCTCTAGACCCTTCCAGAGCTGAGTATTTAGATATTTATAATGGCATACAGAGCTGAGATATTGAGATATTTACAATGGCATAAATGCTACGTGAAATCTCAATATCTCAGCTCTGGAAGGGTCTAGAGCCTCCATTTTTGCACTCAGATCTAAGTCCCATGGCCCTCTATCAGAATCCAGAGTTTCAAGAAAATCAAAATTTTGACCCGAAAAAAAAACGACAGTGGTACCCCTACGTTTTTTTTCGGGTCAAAATTTTGATTTTCTTGAAACTCTGGATTCTGATAGAGGGCCATGGGACTTAGATCTGAGTGCAAAAATGGAGGCTCTAGACCCTTCCAGAGCTGAGATATTTAGATATTTATAATGGCATACAGGAGCTGAGATATTGAGATATTTACAATGGCATAAATGCTACGTGAAATCTCAATATCTCAGCTCTGGAAGGGTCTAGAGCCTCCATTTTTGCACTCAGATCTAAGTCACATGGCCCTCTATCAGAATCCAGAGTTTCAAGAAAATCAAAATTTTGACCCGAAAAAAAAACGTACAGGGGTACCACTGTCGTTTTTTTTCGGGTCAAAATTTTGATTTTCTTGAAACTCTGGATTCTGATAGAGGGCCATGGGACTTAGATCTGAGTGCAAAAATGGAGGCTCTAGACCCTTCCAGAGCTGAGATATTGAGATTTCACATAGCATTTATGCCATTGTAAATATCTCAATATCTCAGCTATATGCCATTATAAATATCTAAATATCTCAGCTCTGGAAGGGTCTAGAGCCTCCATTTTTGCACTCAGATCTAAGTCCCATGGCCCTCTATCAGAATCCAGAGTTTCAAGAAAATCAAAATTTTGACCCGAAAAAAAAAACGACAGTGGTACCCCTTACGTTTTTTTTTTTTCGGGTCAAAATTTTGATTTTCTTGAAACTCTGGATTCTGATAGAGGGCCATGGGACTTAGATCTGAGTGCAAAAATGGAGGCTCTAGACCCTTCCAGAGCTGAGATATTGAGATTTCACGTAGCATTTATGCCATTGTAAATATCTCAATATCTCAGCTCTGTATGCCATTATAAATATCTAAATATCTCAGCTCTGGAAGGGTCTAGAGCCTCCATTTTTGCACTCAGATCTAAGTCCCATGACCCTCTATCAGAATCCAGAGTTTCAAGAAAATCAAAATTTTGACCCGAAAAAAAACGTAAGGGGTACCACTGTCGTTTTTTTTCGGGTCAAAATTTTGATTTTCTTGAAACTCTGGATTCTGATAGAGGGCCATGGGACTTAGATCTGAGTGCAAAAATGGAGGCTCTAGACCCTTCCAGAGCTGAGATATTGAGATCTCACGTAGCATTTATGCCATTGTAAATATCTCAATATCTCAGCTCTGTATGCCATTATAAATATCTAAATATCTCAGCTCTGGAAGGGTCTAGAGCCTCCATTTTTGCACTCAGATCTAAGTCCCATGGCCCTCTATCAGAATCCAGAGTTTCAAGAAAATCAAAATTTTGACCCGAAAAAAAAACGTAAGGGGTACCACTGTCGTTTTTTTTTCGGGTCAAAATTTTGATTTTCTTGAAACTCTGGATTCTGATAGAGGGCCATGTGACTTAGATCTGAGTGCAAAAATGGAGGCTCTAGACCTTCCAGAGCTGAGATATTGAGATCTCACGTAGCATTTATGCCATTGTAAATATCTCAATATCTCAGCTCTGTATGCCATTATAAATATCTAAATATCTCAGCTCTGGAAGGGTCTAGAGCCTCCATTTTTGCACTCAGATCTAAGTCCCATGGCCCTCTATCAGAATCCAGAGTTTCAAGAAAATCAAAATTTTGACCCAAAAAAAACGACAGTGGACCCCTTACGTTTTTTTTCGGGTCAAAATTTTGATTTTCTTGAAACTCTGGATTCTGATAGAGGGCCATGGGACTTAGATCTGAGTGCAAAAATGGAGGCTCTAGACCCTTCCAGAGCTGAGATATTTAGATATTTATAATGGCATACAGAGCTGAGATATTGAGAATATTTACAATGGCATAAATGCTACGTGAAATCTCAATATCTCAGCTCTAGAAGGGTCTAGAGCCTCCATTTTTGCACTCATATCTAAGTCACAAGGCCCTCTATCCGAATCCAGAGTTTCAAGAAAATCAAAAATTCTACCCGAAAAAAAAACGACAGTGGTACCCCTTACGTTTTTTTTTCGGGTCAAAATTTTGATTTTCTTGAAACTCTGGATTCTGATAGAGGGCCATGGGACTTAGATCTGAGTGCAAAAATGGAGGCTCTAGACCCTTCCAGAGCTGAGATATTGAGATCTCACGTAGCATTTATGCCATTGTAAATATCTCAATATCTCAGCTCTGTATGCCATTATAAATATCTCAATATCTCAGCTCTGGAAGGGTCTAGAGCCTCCATTTTTGCACTCAGATCTAAGTCCCATGGCCCTCTATCAGAATCCAGAGTTTCAAGAAAATCAAAATTTGACCCGAAAAAAAACGTAAGGGGTACCACTGTCGTTTTTTTTCGGGTCAAAATTTTGATTTTCTTGAAACTCTGGATTCTGATAGAGGGCCATGTGACTTAGATCTGAGTGCAAAAATGGAGGCTCTAGACCCTTCAGAGCTGAGATATTGAGATTTCACGTAGCATTTATGCCATTGTAAATATCTCAATATCTCAGCTCTGTATGCCATTATAAATATCTAAATATCTCAGCTCTGGAAGGGTCTAGAGCCTCCATTTTTGCACTCAGATCTAAGTCCCATGGCCCTCTATCAGAATCCAGAGTTTAAAAGAAAATCAAAATTTCTACCCAAAAAAAACGACAGTGGTACCCCTTACGTTTTTTTTTTTCCGGGTCAAAATTTAGATTTTCTTGAAACTCTGGATTCTGATAGAGGGCCATGTGACTTAGATCTGAGTGCAAAAATGGAGGCTCTAGACCCTTCCAGAGCTGAGATATTGAGATTTCACGTAGCATTTATGCCATTGTAAATATCTCAATATCTCAGCTCTGTATGCCATTATAAATATCTAAATATCTCAGCTCTGGAAGGGTCTAGAGCCTCCATTTTTGCACTCAGATCTAAGTCCCATGGCCCTCTATCAGAATCCAGAGTTTCAAGAAAATCAAAATGTTGACCCGAAAAAAAAAAACGTAAGGGGTACCACTGTCGTTTTTTTTTTTAGGTCAAAATTTTGATTTTCTTGAAACTCTGGATTCTGATAGAGGGCCATGGGACTTAGATCTGAGTGCAAAAATGGAGGCTCTAGACCCTTCCAGAGCTGAGATATTGAGATCTCACATAGCATTTATGCCATTGTAAATATCTCAATATCTCACCTCTGTATGCCATTATAAATATCTAAATATCTCAGCTCTGGAAGGGTCTAGAGCCTCCATTTTTGCACTCAGATCTAAGTCCCATGGCCCTCTATCAGAATCCAGAGTTTCAAGAAAATCAAAATTTTGACCCAAAAAAAAAAAACGTAAGGGGTACCACTGTACGTTTTTTTTTTGGGTCAAAATTTTGATTTTCTTGAAACTCTGGATTCTGATAGAGGCCCATGTGACTTAGATCTGAGTGCAAAAATGGAGGCTCATACTTTCCAGAGCTGAGATATTGAGATTTCACGTAGCATTTATGCCATTGTAAATATCTCAATATCTCAGCTCTGTATGCCATTATAAATATCTAAATATCTCAGCTCTGGAAGGGTCTAGAGCCTCCATTTTTGCACTCAGATCTAAGTCCCATGGATCTAAGTCCCTCTATCAGAATCCAGAGTTTCAAGAAACTTTTTTTTCGCACAAAAAAAAAAAAAAACATAAGGGGTACCACTGTCGTATTTTTTTGTTTTTTTTGTGCAAAAAAAATAAAGTTTCTTGAAACTCTGGATTCTGATAGAGGGCCATGGGTCTTAGACCTGAGTGCAAAAATGGAGGCTCTGAGACCCTTCCAGAGCTGAGATATTGAGATATTTATGAGATATTTGTGACATACTGAGATATTGAGCCATTATAAATATTCTCAATATCTCAGCTCTGGAAGGGTCTAGAGACCTACATTTTTGCACTCAGGTCTAAGTCACATGGCCCTCTATCAGAATCCAGAGTTTCAAGAAACTTTTTTTTTTGACAAAAAAAAAAACATAAGGGGTACCACTGTCGTTTTTTTTTTTTTTTTTGTGCAAAAAAAAAAAGTTTCTTGAAACTCTGGATTCTGATAGAGAGGCCATGGGACTTAGACCTGAGTGCAAAATGGAGGCTCAGACCTTCCAGAGCTGAGATATTGAGATATTTATAATGGCTCAATATCTCAGTATGTCACAAATATCTCATAAATATCTCAATATCTCAGCTCTGGAAGGGTCTAGAGCCTCCATTTTTGCACTCAGGTCTAAGTCCCATGGCCCTCTATCAGAAATCACACACAAAAAAAACGACAGTGGTACCCCTTATGTTTTTTTTTTTGTGCGAAAAAAAAAGTGTCTTGAAACTCTGGATTCTGATAGAGGGCCATGGGACTTAGACCTGAGTGCAAAAATGGAGGCTCTAGACCCTTCCAGAGCTGAGATATTGAGATATTTATGAGATATTTGTGACATACTGAGATATTGAGCCATTATAAATATTTCAATATCTCAGCTCTGGAAGGGTCTAGAGCCTCAATTTTTGCACTCAGGTCTAAGTCACATGGCCCTCTATCAGAATCCAGAGTTTCAAAAAACTTTTTTTTTTCGCACAAAAAAAAACATAAGGGGTACCACTGTCGTTTTTTTTTTTTTTTTGTGCGAAAAAAAAAAAGTTTCTTGAAACTCTGGATTCTGATAGAGGGCCATGGGACTTAGACCTGAGTGCAAAAATGGAGGCTCTAGACCCTTCCAGAGCTGAGATATTGAGATATTTATGAGATATTTGTGACATACTGAGATATTGAGCCATTATAAATATCTCAATATCTCAGCTCTGGAAGGGTCTAGAGCCTCCATTTTTGCACTCAGGTCTAAGTCCCATGGCCCTCTATCAGAATCCAGAGTTTCAAGAAACTTTTTTTTTCGCACAAAAAAAAAAAAACATAAGGGGTACCACTGTTGTTGTTTTTTTTTTTGTGCAAAAAAAAGTTTCTTGAAACTCTGGAATCTGATAGAGGGCCATGGGACTTAGACCTGAGCGCAAAAATGGAGGCTCTAGACCCTTCCAGAGCTGAGATATTGAGATATTTATAATGGCTCAATATCTCAGTATGTCACAAATATCTCATAAATATCTCAATATCTCAGCTCTGGAAGGGTCTAGAGCCTCCATTTTTGCACTCAGGTCTAAGTCCCATGGCCCTCTATCAGAATCCAGAGTTTCAAGAAACTTTTTTTTTCGCACAAAAAAAAAACGACAGTGGTACCCCTTATGTTTTTTTTTGTGCGAAAAAAAAAGTTTTTTGAAACTCTGGATTCTGATAGAGGGCCATGTGACTTAGACCTGAGTGCAAAATGGAGGCTCTAGACCCTTCCAGAGCTGAGATATTGAGATATTTATGAGATATTTGTGACATACTGAGATATTGAGCCATTATAAATATCTCAATATCTCAGCTCTGGAAGGGTCTAGAGCCTCCATTTTTGCACTCAGGTCTAAGTCACATTGCCCTCTATCAGAATCCAGAGTTTCAAGAAACTTTTTTTTTTTTCGCACAAAAAAAAACATAAGGGGTACCACTGTCATTTTTTTTTTTTTTTTTTTGTGTGAAAAAAAAAGTTTCTTGAAACTCTGGATTCTGATAGAGGGCCATGGGACTTAGACCTGAGTGCAAAAATGGAGGCTCTAGACCCTTCCAGAGCTGAGATATTGAGAATATTTATGAGATATTTGTGACATACTGAGATATTGAGCCATTATAAATATCTCAATATCTCAGCTCTGGAAGGGTCTAGAGCCTCCATTTTGCACCCAGGTCTAAGTCACATGGCCCTCTATCAGAATCCAGAGTTTCAAGAAACTTTTTTTTTTCCGCACAAAAAAAAAAACATAAGGGGTACCACTGTTGTTGTTTTTTTTTTGTGCGAAAAAAAAAGTTTACTTGAAACTCTGGATTCTGATAAAGGGCCATGGGACTTAGACCTGTGTGCAAAAATGGAGGCTCTAGACCCTTCCAGAGCTGAGATATTTATGAGATATTTGTGACATACTGAGATATTGAGCCATTATAAATATCTCAATATCTCAGCTCTGGAAGGGTCTAGAGCCTCCATTTTTGCACTCAGGTCTAAGTCCCATGGCCCTCTATCAGAATCCAGAGTTTCAAGAAACTTTTTTTTTTCGCACAAAAAAAAAACATAAGGGGTACCACTGTCGTTTTTTTTTTGTTTTTTTGTGAAAAAAAAAAGTTTCTTGAAACTCTGGATTCTGATAGAGGGCCATGGGACTTAGACCTGAGTGCAAAAATGGAGGCTCTAGACCCTTCCAGAGCTGAGATATTGAAATATTTATAATGGCTCAATATCTCAGTATGTCACAAATATCTCATAAATATCTCAATATCTCAGCTCTTGAAGGGTCTAGAGCCTCCATTTTTGCACTAAGGTCTAAGTCCCATGGCCCTCTATCAGAATCCAGAGTTTCAAGAAACTTTTTTTTTTCGCACAAAAAAAAAACATAAGGGGTACCACTGTCGTTTTTTTTTTTTTTTTTTTGTGCGAAAAAAAAAGTTTCTTGAAACTCTGAACTCTCAGCCCGCCCTCTGTTCGTAGATTGGCCGGCTGTTTTCAGGCCGGTGGAAAACTGAAAGATAGGCCGCTATCTCAGACTGACTGCAGGAGCGAAATGAAATTAGCGGAAGTAGGAAGTCTGACGTAGTCAGGCTTTATATATATATATATATATATATATATATATATATATATATATATATATATATATATATATATATATATATATATATATATATATATATATATATATATATATATATATATATGTGTAACACTTTACAATAAGGTTCATTTATTAAACATTAGTTCATGCATTAACTAACATTAACTAACCATTTGTTACTGTATTTGTTATTCTTTGTTAACGTTAGTTAATACAAATTTAGCTGTTCATTGTTGTTCATGTTAGTTCACAGTGCATTAACTAATGTTAACAAGATTTTAATAAAGTATTAGTAAATGTTGAAATTAACATTACCAATTATTAACAAATGCTGAAGAAGTATTGTTCATTCTTTGTTAATGTTAACTAATGTAGTAACTAATGAACCTTATTGTAAAGTGTTACATATATATATATATATATATATATATATATATATATATATATATATATATACACACACTCTTAGAAAAAAGGGTTCTATATATGTAGCATAGGGTTCTTTACTCAACTCCAAAGGACATTTTATGCTAAAAAAGGTTCAATAATGACAAGAAAGAACACTTTTGGCACAAAGTTTCTTTAAAGGCTATTATTCATTCATATATTACATTATTCTGCAACATTTTGTAGTTGTTATTAAATTATTGTTTATTAAACTGTTGTATTAACTTAATATCACATTTTAATCATGCTGATTTTTTGGAGGATAAAAACTGAAATGGCACTCTTCATGTGATATTGATTAATTAAATTTTTTACCCACCATATCTTGAATTTTGTGATCATTCATGCATTCCATTTTAGGGGTTTCCAAATATGTAGCGCTTTAGAACCTTTTAAGGTTCATATAGAACCTTTTCTTCTAAGAGTGTATATATATATATATAGATATACATATATACAGTGCACCCACATTTGTAGTATAAATTCAGTAGAGCAATGTTAAGACCTGTGCACTGAGCAGTTTCTAGTGCCACAACTTTATCAGGTGTGTAATGATAGAAGAAACTTGACCTCCTCCTCTGCTGCCCTTTATTTTATGCAGGCTCTTAAGATAAACCGAGATGATTAATTTACTCTGAATCATATGATGAACTTCTAATGTTTATTCAAACAATTGCGTGAGGGGCATTTCAAACCTTTGTGTTAGGTGCATGCAGTATTGTTTTTGGCAGCCCTTTTAGTTTCAGTCTTAGTCTTAGTCTTTTGGACGAAAATGCTTTTAAGTTTTAGTCACATTTAAGTCACTTATAAACTTAATAGTTTTAGTCAAGTTTTAGTCGACGAAAACACAAAAGGTTTTAGTCAAGTTTTAGTTGACGAAAACACCAAAAGGTTTTAGTCAAGTTTAATCAATTTTAGTAAAAAAAAATAAAAATAAAAAAGTAGTCTTTAACAAATGAATTTAGTTTAAAAAGAAGTGGAAATGAGCTTAGGTTTGACAGATTTAACAAGTGTTGCAATTCATAAAACAAGCTAACCTTACAACCTTTGCATAATAAACTAGACTTTCTCATTTATGGAGATGCAGTGCTGCCATTGCCAAGCTACTTTATTGTCACATTGGGCAGAAACATTTTATCCCCATATTTCAAGTTCTAGTTTAACCCCTGAATATTAAAAGCTATTTTCACATGTTATCACAGTAAAGGAATGGTTTAAAGTTTAAACAGCAAAAACGTTGAGCTACTAGAACATTGTACACAGATAAAGTGGTAACAGTGGAATCACTGTTTCACTCCAAAAAAAAGCCAAGAATAAAAACATTCTTACTTCGGCAATTGTGGCTTTATTTGAGAAATTGCTAAAGTGCAATTAACAACGTAGTATGCAACAAGATGCATATTATTTGTAAACACAAACAGTATACAACCCAGTCTATCTTTAACTTATGCAAACTGCAAAGTTGCAATCATTCTGAAACAAAATAATAAAATAAATATCTAATACTGAGGTGCACTGAACAAAGAATGCATACTTGAATATAAAGTATGAAACAAACATGACACTTGGAGTGTGTTGAACATAAAAATGAATAAGACAATCCCTGAATAAACACTGTATTTGGTCTTGGTTAGTTCGGGTATTTTACACGTAAAGCCATGATTTAAGATCGTTTCTGATGAAATAGAACGGTTAAGATTGAAATTTGGACAAATGCTGTCCTGTTGTCCCGAGAATTTTAGGTTTGTGTGTTAGCACCCACACAATCATTCATAAAACGCATTAAACATTCGCTTACAAAGACATCAAACTCACCGAGTGGTGGAGACTATGTTAGCTCACACAAACATCGCTGCAAAATATGCTTTCCAAGAGGTTTCATCCTAGTTTTTGTCCGACTCTATTGACTTGACTTGGTACAAAAACTACCATTATAAAACCCTGTGTTGTTGTTGTGTGGAATCTGGTGCGCGCGCAGCGGCCGGTGCTGGGCGCACGCGATAGGAAACGGCAGCATTGCTGATACTTATTTTTAGCTCCATACAGACCGATTTCACGCAAAACAGGCATAAATTACATGCATTGTGAACGTCAGACTTATAATCATTTTCGTTCCGTCGATCAACGAAAACTCGAAAACGTCTCGTCATGTAGTCTCCTCAGAGCTATTTTTAGCTAGTCATCGTCGCGTTATCGTCACAAAAAAAAAACGGTGCGTTAAAGGGCGAGTGTACTGCTCTTTTTCTTTGCATGATTGTGTTTATGGGGTGCGGTATAACATGTATCCGTGGTTTTTCTTTTTTAAAAGTCTTATTTTTCATAAATTTCACCTTTATTGTCAGCCACGCTCTGTCCCCTGAACGAGCGGTTCACTTCCTGAGTCTATGAAAACACTCCCTCAGAACCACGTCAGCGGGCTCAGATTGGTTCGTTTGGGCCGGTGTGTTGTGATTGGCTAAACTGTCGCTCACGTTGTCTGTAAGATTAACGCCCATGACCTTTATGGGCGAAACGGGCGGGCATGCCAAATGTGGATAACATAGACGGTGGATACACGTAAATAATGATGTAGAGACTGCAGTATCACAGAGGCAGAATCAGACCCAGAAAGCCGCCATGAATCGAGTCAAGCAGAACCTCACCACACACGGCTCTTAATAAAGGTTTCTGAATGATAATTTGCTTCATGTTTTAACTTTATACACGTTTGTTTTACACAATAGCATCTGACTGGCAACGATAGCAACTGACTGGCTAACTAATGTTAAACACAAACAGCGTTTGCAGGTTTACGTTCTTGATCAAATCGAAAATAAAGTCATAAAGCATATATATATATGAAAAATTTACAACATTAGTACTTATACAAAATTCAGGTCCATAATGTTTGTACACGTTTGCCGTAGACACAAAATAGCCTAACTAGTAGCCCATAAAGCCTACAAAGCCAGCAATGGCATTTGAAAAAAAAAAAACACAACGCAATGTCGGGAATTATACATTCAAATACATTTAAAATGATGAAGTCTTAGCCTACTTACAGATTGTGTCCAACAACTGCTGACTTTTAACTGCTGGTTGTAAAGTTGGATCTGCTTCATGATTTAGAAACAGTTTCTTGTTTACGTTAATCCAGTGTTGAACTCGTGGAGATTCTGGAAGCTGTCTCGTAAATGCGCAGCACAGAGAGCTAGATTACGATCGTCACTTTCAGGAATATA
This sequence comes from Hybognathus amarus, assembly GCA_030378365.1. Lineage (NCBI taxonomy): Eukaryota > Metazoa > Chordata > Actinopteri > Cypriniformes > Leuciscidae > Hybognathus > Hybognathus amarus. The sequence goes on along the minus strand of JAQIUQ010006983.1, from coordinate 56,240 downwards.
ATCAAACACAAATTGTATCCATTGTTGTCGAAGTATAGTGTCCGTGGGAAGCCCGAAACACAGAAGACCTGACAGCTGCGTGAACACAACTCATCTTGACGCACTCACTCGACGAGAGTGGTTGATGCAAATGTGTGGGTTAGTGAGTTGTATAACCCTAACCCAGCTGTAGTCCAAAACGAGTCGTTTTTGTAGGCAATTTTACTTCCTGATTTTTAAAAGACGATATCTCTGCTTACACTAAACTTTCAGTGCTGCAACTTTGCAGATACTGTTCATGCACCAACAGCAAAATTACACACTATTTAAAATGAAAAAAGTGAAATCGCAGTAAACCCGCCCTTTAACGAAATCATTTCGTTATCGTCATCACTGACGAAAACATCACTGCACATCTGTAGGCACCTTTTTCTTATTATTTTCTTTCCTTAATGTAATGCTGTCCAAACTAGTGTGCTATATCTCAAGCCAAATGATGCAGTACCTTTGTGTGAGGAATAGATTGAAATGTAAGTTATTCATTTAAATATCTTTTCTGACAGCCGTGGTCACATATGGAAAAGAGCATAATAGACGTTCTACTATAAATAACTTTTCATGGAAGGAAGAGGATCATAAAGGTTTCAGAAGACATGAAGGATAGTAAATAATGACAGAACTATGCCTCTGAAGCCTGAATGTCACACTAAACAAATGAACTCCATTGTTGTTGTATAGCCTGAATAAAACTTTTGAGGCTTTAGAGATGGCGCAGTAGAATAGAATGAGAATCAGATGGTAATGTATCTTTTTCAGAACTGAACAATAACTGTGCTTATGCACATATGTCTGCACCTCAATGTAATATTTATCATGATCCAATTAAAAACATTCAGTGAAAGCTACTGTCTCTTTACTCTTGTTTTTACAATTTTACAAATGAGAATTTGAACTGTTTTGCACTAAATTCTTCTTTCTTCTAATTCCACAACGAATTAGTTTGTCAAGGTTTGAATGATCTCATAAGAGATCAGTGGAGCAGCCTGCAGAGGAAACGTTTGATGGATGTCATGGCCACATACTCCTGCAGCTATTCTGCAGAACAAACGATCCAAGTCCAAGGCCAAGAATTCAGAGAGTTGGTTTCTTTGTTGTCTAAATGACCACATCCAGAACCCTAAAAGGCTTTGACACTCTGCAACCAAGTGGGACAAAAGCAGAGGATAACCCTTTTCATGCTGGATTTAGACTACAAAAAGGGAATTTCAGCTGTAAAAGATTATGCATGCTTTAGGCTTCTTGTGGTCGAAACATTCAGATTGCTGTTTAGAAGAAAAAGTCCAATCAATAAATCATACTAAATGAAAACATTCATTATGAGCTATTTGGGTTTGTTTGATTTCCATATTATGTGTGTTTCTTCATTCTTGGAAGTGTAGATTGCAAGTAATTTGAATGCAACTTTCAGCAAAGACTTGAACAATGGATTTCAAAGGTGACTATAAAAAAAATACTTGGACATAAATTTGGGGTCGCATAACATCACTGAGAATAGTTTACAATGAATAAGTGGCTATGATTCTTTTGTGTATTTTTATTGTGTGTGTTGTATTTTTTATGTAGATATAAATCCTTTGACATCCTACAAACTCAAAAACCTAGATCTGGCCTTTTATGATGACTCATTTTTCAGTTATCTCATTTAATACTAAATTGTATCTTTTTACAAGAGTCAGTGACATCAGTATTTAAAGGTGACGTGTAAGAATTGAGGTAAAAATATCCCAAAAATGTGCTACTGTCACAGTGTAGGTTCATGTCTTTTTCCTGTCTGTCTTGTGTTTCCCCCATTATTGTGTATTTGGTTCAGTCCTGTTCCATTTTTCCACTCCTCGTTTGTGTTCTCCACTTGTGTTCTCATGTTTTCCACCTGTGTTCTTAGTTATTTTGCCCAGCTGTGTCTTGTTTCACTCACCCATTCCTCTGTATTTAAGCTCTGTGTTTTAGTTCAGTCCTTGTGAGTTCTTGATGTTGTTATGTTGCCTGTTGCTGTCTTCTTGTTCTTGTCCTATGTTCCTGCCCTATGTTCCTGTCCTATAACCCTGTCCTGAGTTTCTGTCCTGAGTTTTTGTCGATTACCCGTCGATTACCCTGGATTGTCTTTTTGTTTAATTAAATTTGTGCTTGCATTTGGATCCTGCTTCCTCCTTCTCTGATGATTCGTAACAGAAGAACTCACCACTAAATGAATCCAGCAGAACAGATTCTGCGTCTCCATCAGGGAGACTGGCCCATAGAGGAGTACGTTAGAGACTTTATTAAACTATATCTGCAACTGTTACATTTTTATTAAATGTAACATCAATGGATTCTCTGTGCCTCATGACCTTTTAGAGGGGGACTCTCTGAGCCACTCAGGTTAGCCCTACCATTGCACAATCTTCAATGGACTATAGAATTGTACATTGAGTTGGTCCTGTTACTGTGTGGCTCAACCTGTGGGTTTGGCAGACAAGGAGCTCCACAGTACCTGCAGAGTCTGAGCTTCACGTCAGCCCTGCCATACAAGAGACTGTCCCGCCAGAGACCGTCCAGCCAGAGGCCGTCTGCTCAAAGCCCTCTTCACCACTGGTTCCATCCAGCCCAACCCAGCCATTACCACTGGTTGCATCCAGCCCATCCGAGCCTTCACCACAGGTTCCGTCCCACCCAGCAGGGCCTTCACTGCTGGTGCCATCCAGCCCAGCCGAGCCTTCACTGCTGGTGCACGTCAGCCACGCTTAGACTGTTCACATCACTTCTTCCCAGTCAGAGACTGTTCACCTCACTTCTGCCGATCCAGAGACTGTTCACGTCACTTCTGCCCATCCAGAGTCTGTTCATGTCACTTCTGCCGATCCAGAGACTGTTCACGTCCTTTCTGCCGATCCAGAGTCTGTTCACGTCACTTCTGCCGATCCAGAGACTGTTCACGTCATTTCTGCCCATCCAGAGTCTGTTCACGTCACTTCTGCCCATCCAGAGACTGTTCACGTCACTTCTGCCCATCCAAAGACTGTTCACGTCACTTCTGCCGGTCCAGAAACTGTTCATGTCACTTCTGCCAATCCAGAAACTGTTCATGTCACTTCTGCCAATCCAGAGACTAATCATGTCGCATCTGCCGATCCTGAGACTGTTCACATCGCGTCTGCCGATCTAGAGACAAAACACGTTGCGTCTGAACCAAAGACTGTTCCTGAGACTGTTCCTGTTCCCGAGCCAGAGTCTGTTCCAATTTCCGAGCCGGTGTGTGTGTTGTCTCTCCCTGATCCAGTGTGTGTGTTGTCTGTTCCCGAGCCGGTGTCGTCTGTTCCTGTGCCTGAGCCAGCATTTCTTTTTCTGTCTGTCCTTGTGGCCATTACTGTTCTAGTGTCTGCTGTTCCTGAGCCGGTGTCGCCCAAAGTGTCGTCTCTATCCTGGCCGCCCGATGGACTGTCCGCATCGTCCTGGCCGCCCAAGGGGTCTTCTCCGCCATGGCCGCCCTAGGGGTCTTCTCTGCCGTGGCCGCCCAAGGGGTCTTTCCGCCCCGGTCGCCCGAGGGCACTTCTCCGCCCACGTTCCATGGCCCATGGTCCATTCCCTGTGCATACCTGGCCCTCCGTCCATCCCCCAAGACTGCCTCCACTTCATCACCCTCCTGAACTTTTTTTATTTTTTATTTTTTATGGGCGTCGGGAGCCGCCCATAGGGGAAAGGCAATGTCACGGTGTGGGTTCATGTCTTGTTCCTGTCTGTCTTGTGTTCCCCCCATTGCTGTGTATTTGGTTCAGTCCTGTTCCAGTTTTCCCACTCCTCGTTTGTGTTCATGTTTTCCACCTGTGTAATTTGCCCAGCTGTGTCTTGTTTCACTCAACCCTGTGTATTTGAGCCCTGTGTTTTAGTTCAGTCCCTGTGAGTTATTGATGTTGTTATGTTGCCTGTTGCTGTCTTCTTGTTCTTGTCCTATGTTCCTGTTCTGAGTTTCTGTCCCTGGATTATCTTTTTGCATAATTAAATTTATGCTTGCATTTGGATCCTGCTTCCTCCTTCTCTGCTGATTCGTAACAACTACACGCATCAAAAGAATGAGAAGAAATAAGGGCGATGATGTCCTTAAAAAATTACAAGTTACATTATAGTGCTGCTGATAGTATCAACAGTTGAATGACACATGAATTAGCATGCTAAATTACTAGCCAAGGCCTGACAGGTATCAATACCAGTTTCGGCCATGGGAGGCGGTATGGGGGCAACATAATCACCAGCCAAACTGCAATAGACGAATTACTCGCACGGCTTGTGGGCATACATGAACCTGATGTCAATCGTGTGGAAAGTACAGCCCACTACGACATTTTAGTTCAGGGAAGAGAACGGAAGAATGGCTTAAGCCCTTGGCAAGAGACCCTTACCACCATCACAACCACCCGCTGCATGGAAAAATCGCGCTCAAAATCACAAATAAATAAGGATAAAAAAGTAGCAGAACCAGAGTAAACATTGGCACTGCTTTCCATCGCTGGAGACAACTGGACATGAAAGAAATAAGGTTCGAGCTCCGAACTTGCAACATTTCTTTTGGATTAGTAAGTAAAATGCTGTTAGTATTTTGCTATTTTTTTTCGTGAAGATTTTCCGGGAAGTTATAACATGAAATAAATCGAAGGCTGTTTGATAAAAGTGCTAATGTTAGCAATGGCTAATCATATCTGTTAGCGTTTGATAGTTTGATAGTAGATAGATCTGCACGTGTCTCACTGTGAATTTGTGAGAGTTGGCAGCTCAGAATGGCGCTAACTTGGTCAACATCAGCGAATGCTGTCTGTTAAATAAGTGTGATTCAAACTAACATTAAAAATTTTAATATGAACAAAACAAATTTAAACATATTTACTGGTAAAGGTGAAGGGGAGAAGCTTGAAGATGTCATACTTAAAAATCACTTGACATCAACCAACGTTCCTTTGGAGTCAAAATGTCCTCTATTAAGAGTTGGCTTGGCTTCGGCTATGGCTATGGCAGGGCCATTGTGAAGGTAGGGGCGGAGCATAGAGACTATGCCGTTTCTCGTTTGTTACTTGTTTCTTGAGGTATACTGCCCCCATCTGGCATGGAATGTCGCGTATGGTTTGATTTTTTTTTTTTTTGGTGGACATCACACAAGGCACTTTTAAGGTTAAGAAAAATAAAAATATCTAAGTTACATTATTAATTATGCTCTTAGAAAAATACAACATGTTTGCATGGCATTTTTTTGATCTTATGATAATTTCAGCATTTACTAGTATGCTATTAAAATAATAGTTGTATTTGTTAACAGTTAATGCACTGTGAACAAACATGAACAAACAACTGTATCTTTATCATTAACAACGATTAATAATGTAACAATATTTTTTATCAAGAATTTCATCCTTTTGAATTATTTTTCAACATAATGATTTTAGAACAGTTGACATTATGCCCCCCAAATTCAGAATTTTAATTCAGAAATTAAAAACATGTTTATTATAGAAGATGTGTATTCAAGTCATTGTACAGTATGTTTGAATGGCATTTTTCATATATTAATATAGAAAACAGATCCAGACAAAAACGAGCATCACAGTGACGCTCAGCACCCAGAGGCAAATGAAGAAGAGACTTGTATTCAAGCCCTTTCACATTGATTTATTACCCTGAGCACATTTGTTTTACATAATTCTGAAACTCACAAGCCTTGGACTCCATTCTGACAAATGACAACGATCACTGGAAAGAAACGTATAATATAAATACAGTCATTTTCATTTATTCACTTTCCTCAATTTTAAAATGTTGCCACATATAACAGGTCCGTATGATTGGTGTCCTTTTCAACACTGTCATCAATTTGGCAAACATGTTTTACTATATTTTTGCACATGATGAATGTTTACACATGTAGGTAAGGTCAGTGACCGGATCATGACAAATGACTTGCCTCAATGGCACTCGGCATTGTGACCACATCACGTCTACTTCACTAACACATTACAAGTATTACACATTATAAGTATGAGGAGTCATTTCTCAAGTTCCCCAGCAGTGACCTGAATGAATTCATCATTCACTTGTCTCATCTATACTCTCTGATTTGACTCTTTGTGACACTTTTTGTCTTGCTACTTGGAACATCGTACTCACACACACCACTAGATTCGCACCAGTGCATGCATTCATTGAGAACTGAAAGCACAGCAGGTTGAATCATGGCCAGAATTGTTCTGTTTCCAGCGACGTCAGAGGCACTGGCACTGAGCCATGCAATGCCCGATTACATTTTCTAAGAGCAGATCTCAGCTCCTTCATTGGTTACAGCAGAAAATTGAGTTTGATTAGATCAGCGATGAATCACATGGCAGTTTGATCAGACACGTCTTGCTTTACATTGAAATGCTGTATACTTCAACACAAAAGTCTGGAGGCTTATGGCAAGTATCTTGCAAATATAAGGAATGATTTGCACTCCTTCAGCAAAAGGAAACGATGACAATCATTGATGATTTTAATGTGTCAAGAGTCAAGACAACAACGGATGCACAAAAATCTTTTCTTTTTTTTTTGTCATTTTTGTCTTATTTTCCAGTACAAATATCTAAGCATTCTTAAATCAAAGTCCAGTTACTTAAGAAAAATTACATACGATTTTCATTATGAAAAAATGTATTTAAATTAAGTGAGTTAAATGCTTAAAACAAGAACAAATGTGGGGTTAGATTTTTTTTATGTATTATTATTATTATTACTTGCAGACTTTTAATAATAATAATTGAAAACAATTAAACAATAATTGAAAACAAGAAAAAAATTAAATCAATAGTGCAATTGAGTTAGACTGCTTTATTAATCTACACCATAATGGCATCTCCACAATGTAAAAAGCACTCTGAAGGACAGACCGTTTTAGTCCATATCCAGAAGTTAACTCTGAACACAGATTGCTTTACTCCTTGTTGAAAAGTGCATTTATAAAATCAAAATTAGTCAGTCACAATTACTTTTGAAACAATTGTACTCACTATTATCATGTAGCCAACACTAATATAACAATATTCACGAAGCCTGAAATATTGACAGTTTACAGCACTGCTTTTGCAAATACATCATTAGAAATACACAACTTAACAATTTTACAGTAAGTACTAATTTTTTCATATTCAGTAAACAGTGAGATAAAAACGACTCTTTCCTGGACACATTTTTTCTTCAAGAAATGTGTAATTGGTAAACCTTGAAATAATCAGAGTCACCTTGTAATCACAGATGTTTTTGTCTTTTTTTCTACCACACATTGCTTCGGTTAATTTTCAATCTCACTATACAGTGGTGATGCTGCCTTAATCATGTTGAGATCGTATTGGTTTATGTAGTGTCTGCTGTCAAGAAGAGGGCAGAATTACCATACTCATTTCCCATCTGCTATGATAATCAAAACAAAATTACTGCCGATAGATTTAATCAACTGTCGAAAACAGACTCTAGAATTACTTGAAGACAAAATCCTCTGTATGATGGTATTTTTGAATGCCTTTAATGGTTCAAATAAGTAACCCAACAAACTCCTGTAACAGCATTTGAATGAAAAATACTATAGTCTAGGAAATGGAAATGTTTTGCAGAGAAAATACTTTTCTGCTGACATTCACATTGATGTAGGACATTCATTCATTCAGGTCAAAAATAAAACTGGGATAAACTGGCATTTATTCTGGAACTTCAAAAAGTAAAATGGAGTTGGGGAGTAAATAAGTAAAAAAATACAAAATAAGTAAAAAGTCTCATTGATACTTTCAGAACATTCTTACCAGTTTGAATATACACTCACCTAAAGGATTATTACTGTAGGAACACCATACTAATACCGTGTTCAACCTCTTTTCGGCTTCAGATCTGCCTTAATTCTACGTGACATTGATTCAACAAGGTGCTGAAAGCATTCTTTAGAAATGTTGGCCCATATTGATAGGATAGCATCTTGCAGTTGACGGAGATTTGTGGGATGCACATCCAGGGCACGAAGCTCCCGTTCCACCACATTCCAAAGATGCTCTATTGGGTTGTGATCTGGTGACTGTGGGGGCCATTTTAGTACAGTGAACTCATTGTCACGTTCAAGAAACCAATTTGAAATGATTCAAGCTTTGTGACATGGTGCATTATCCTGCTGGAAGTAGCCATCAGAGGATGGGTACATACAGTAGGGGCCATAAAGGGATGGACATGGTCAGTAACAATGCTCAGGTAGGCTGTGGCATTTAAACAATGCCCAATTGACACTAAGGGGCCTAAAGTGTGCCAAGAATACATCTGGTAAAAAGGCATGATGGATCCATCTTCTCAAACGGTTTACACCTAATTCTGACTCGTCAGACCAGGCAACATTTTTGCAGTCTTGTTCAAAACTGTCCAATTTTGGTGAGCTCTTGCAAATTGTAGCCTCTTTTTCTTATTTGTAGTGGAGATGAGTGGTACCCAGTGGGGTCTTCTGCTGTTGTAGTCCATCCACCTCAAGGTTGTGCGAGTTGTGGCTTCACAAATGCTTTGCTGCATACCTCGGTTGTAACGAGTGGTTATTTCAGTCAAAGTTGCTCTTCTATCAGCTTGAATCAGTAAGCCCATTCTCTTGACTGATTCAAATCTTCTTCTAGAATCAAAAAGGCATTTTCGCCCACAGGACTGCCACATACTGGATATTTTGTTTATTTCTACCATTCTTTGTAAACCCTAGAAATGGTTGTGCTTGAAAATCCCAGTAACTGAGCATATTGTGAAATACCCAGACCGGCCCATCTGACATCAACAACCATGCCATGCTCAAAATTGCTTAAATCACCTTTCTTTCCCTTTCTGACATTTAGTTTGGATTTCAGGAGAATGTCTTGACCAGGACAACACCCCTAAATGCACTGAAGCAACTGCCATGTGATTGGTTGATTAGATAATTGCATTAATGAGAAATTAAACAGATGTTCCCATTAATACTTTAGGTGAATATGTGCTTACTTACTAAACCCATTTATTAAAACTGATCTGCAAAAACAGCTTGTTCTGTTCTTCTAAATCACTGTGAATAAAAAGTACAAAATAGGATAGGCAGAAACAATTATTCACAAACGCTGTGCTTGTCCTGGCTTTTGCTCTGCATGTCCTTAACAGAGAGCTGAGGTTTATCTTTAAAAAGATTCCAGTGTGACTTTAACAGTTTCACAACAAATTAATCTGTGAAGCTGTCACAAGATAACGTAGGCTGGAGGAAGGGGTAGTTAAACTATACTAGAAAAACCTGAAAGGAAAGTAAGTGGTTTATTCCACATGCAAACAGAGAGAGTTAAAAATGGTAATGAAAAATTAAAAGATGGTTTTGGCACATAAAGTAAAAAGCATGCTTGAAGACTAAGAGTAAATTAGCTTTAGGCCAGTGAATCACAGTGGTACATACATCCAGCCTCGTGAGCGTCAAATGTTAAGCTTCTGTCTGTCAAACAATTTGACAAAAGTCAACAATGATGAACAGGGAAACCAGAGTTATTTACTACATTTTCTGTACAGTGAACAATCAGATAAATCTCATTTTAAAAGGCTCATTTTACCCCGTTTTGGCCCAAGTTTAAAAAATATATATATGGTATTAAAAAAAGAACTCCCACCGAAATTTATTTCAGCATTAAGAGGGATTTGTCACACATGAGGTATGTTTAATTTTAGTATTATGATGTGCCTGTGCTGTGCCTAAAATCCCAGATTGTAATCCAGAAACAAATAATTATTTTGGATTGTGGCAGTTCTTGATACTTTCAGATTGTATATAAAATTAAATAAAATGATGTAGTGTTAAATCCCAGATGTTTACATCGGTATACTGTAGTGAATACACAACATGATTCTGTTTACACATAATTTTACATCTTAGTTTAAATATGTATTTACAAATTGCAGTTTACAAGACTACAGATGATAAACTCCCAGATGTGCCAGAAAGTACATTCATGTTAACAGCAAATGACTGTTCAAAACTTAATTGTGTATAAAATGGATTTTACTCACATTTTTAATTTTAACAATGTTTATTTATTTATTTATTTTTCATGAAATAATAGTCTTTTTTAAGAGGTAATGAGCCTGTTATGTAGCCTACATCATTGTAATCTAAAAACTGGCAGCCCATTATTATTCACTTCTATGAAGCCCTTAAAGAGAAGCTCCTTCCATGCTGCATTCAGACACTTTCTCTAAATCTTCCATCACTAAGTCTTGCTCGTTGACATGGTTCATCCTCCTTGAGCTGTTGTTCTCCAGGCTATTAAGAGAGATGGGCTCTGTAGAGGGTTGTGGGTTTACCGGCTGCACAGAATTACCCTGCACCCTGTGAGAATAGGTCCGATGTTGACCACCGACAGGACACAGACCGAACTTAAAGATGGCCTGAAATCCACGGCGGAAGTTCTCGTTGAAGAACCCGTAAATTATCGGGTTGACACTGCTGTTGAAAAAGGCTAGCCAGTGGGCGAAGGGGTAGATGTAGATGTTAATAAGCCTGTACTGATGTTCAGAAAGTTGAACATAGTCTGTTAGCATCATCAGCGTCCACAGAGGCAACCAGGACAAGATGAAGAGCAAGGCCACAATGAGGAGCATTTTGATCACTCTTTGTTTTTTCTTCGACACAGAGTGACGGTTATCGTGGCCAGGTTTGGACCCTGCTGGCATAGCCGTTTTAAACAGAGTGATCCCAATCCTTGCGTACATGATCACTATGAGGGACAGAGGAGCTAGGTAAATGTTGGCAAACAGGACGGTTGTGTAGATCTTCCTCATCTCCTGGTTGGGCCAGTTTTCCCTACACCAGTAGAAAGGACTTGTTCGGTTGCCATCTCCCAGGAACACACGGATAGTTTGTTCTTTAGTCACTTGAAGCATGACGCCTGAGGGGCACATGATGGACACTGCCAAGACCCAGATTATCACAATAATGAAGGTGGCTGTTGATATTGTCAGTTTCTGCTTGAAGGGATATACAATACATCTGAATCTGTAAAAGAAAGCAACACGTTAAACATGTAACAGCTCAATGAAGAAACATCTGTTTTATCATGCAGTCACACTAATGACTCTAATGGCTATTTCAGAGTTTCTTCTTTTCCTTATTTTTGGAGATGAACAGGATGACAGTTTTTCAAAAGATGCTTCACTCTCATTTCCTGTTCTGTCAACTCAATATGTCTTGGTTATACTGTATAGCTAACTGATAAAATGATCAACTCTAACGGTTTTATTGTAGGGTTAGTTCACCCAAAAATGAAAATTTAGTCATTAATTATTCACCCCCATGCTGTACCAACCCAGTAAGACCGTCTTTGGAACACAAATGAAGATATTTTTGATTAAATCTGAGAGGTGGATCACTGCTACATAGGCTGCCTAAGGAATCGAAACTTGATGGCCCATAATGTCAATGAAGAAACTTGTTAAATATTCCATGTGACAACAGTGGCTCAACTGTAAGTTTATCAAGCAACGAGAATACTTTTTGTGCAAAAAAACAAACAAAAATAACACGTTTATTTAACTATTCCTTTTCTTCCTTGTAGGCCTGAGACGAGAGTTCAAGAGATTTCCACGACGCATGCACAAGAACTGCGATCTCCATCAACTACTTCAGTTCAGTTCTCGCGCATGCGTCGTAGAAATCTCTTGAACTCTCGTCTCAGGCCTACAAGGAAGAAAAGGAATTGTCGAATAAAGTCGTTATTTTAGTTTTTTTTTTTTTTCAAATACAAAACATATTCTCATAGCTTGATAAACTTATAGTTCAGCCACTGTAGTTACATGGAATATTTAAACATTTTCTTCATTGAGTTTCTGGGCCGTCAAGTTTCAATCCCTTACCTATGTGGTAGTGGTCCACCTCTCAAATTTAATCAAAAATATCTTCATTTGTGTTCCAAAGACGAACGAAGGTCTTACGGGGTTGGTACAACGTGGGGTGAGTAATTAATGACTTAATTTTCATTTTTGGGTGAACTGAACCCTTTCAAAAGATTGAACACAATGAAATTAAGTTTGGGTAAAATGGCAGTTGGCTCGCACTATACTGCCACCCTCTGGATGTAAGAATTTTTTTATTTAACATAAATGGTTTGTGTTTAGACAACCTGTTAGGATTTCGTACTGTTAAATTGAGACATAACTACATAGACCTTAATATATATATACACACATATATATATATATATATATATATATATATATAAACATTTCAAGTAAAAAAACTATTATTATAAGTAAGCTAAATATATTATGTAATGTGCACAACATTCCTAGTTCATTTTGAGTGTAATTTAATTTATTTTATAGATATGAAATTAAACAAACTTTTCTTCAAATAACTTGCTGCACAATGAGTTTACTGTTAAAATTTTTTACATTTACATTTTTACAATTACATTTTAATAAAACATGGAAGAAAAATGTATTAGTCCTTAAAAATAGAAATTCTCTGAGTATTTGCTTTTCAACACCAGTTCGACCATATTCTTTCCCCAGCTTTGTGCCAAACAAAATTTGTGTGAAGTTAGAAGGGTGAAATCACAAAAAAGAAGGGTGATAAAACCGTTCCGAGATGATGCCGCAAAATCAGCTGTGTGTGTTCACCATGGAAACACCATGGAAACTTCACTGAGCGGCTATCGTAATTTCAGGCTACATTGTAATTTATATTTTAATGGAGAGTAAAACAAAAGGCAGAACACCATATAATCTGATAGGTAGCATTATTTGATAGAACGCCGGCACAGTAACTTCATATTGATGCGTGCCGTAACTCAATATTAGCATTTCAAAACAAAGCCAAAGTGCAGTAACTGCTGTTATGGTGTTCTGCCTTGGTTTCTCATGGCCTTTTGGAGTTACGGTTGAGACAACCCATTATTTTCTCGGAAAAAACAAAACAGAATTGAATCAAGATACTTATCCACATGATAAAGGAGGTCTTGATTGTGCCAAAAATATCAATAAATCATTTTCGACCCAAAATAAAAGTTAAGGTCTTTTGCCTTTGCACGACTGTATTGATATGCCTGGCCCTCAAAGGCAAATCTCAAGATTCGCCTGTGACGTGACGGTATTTGAATTTGCAAATATGTGTCCTTCAGATCTATTGACATAAACCAGTCCTCTTGGCAAAAAAAATCTTTTCCTGGTTGTGAGCATTCTGAATTGGCATTTCACAAGCACTTTGTTCAGCTGTCTTAGATCTATAATCTGAGACCCCCGTCTTTTTCGGTACCAGAAAATATGTGCTGTATAGACCCCCTTTGCTCTGAGCTTGAGATAAAGGTTCTATGGCCCCTTTGCTCAATAGTTTCAATATTTCGGCTCAGAGTAGATTCACTGACTACTTCAGTTTTTCTGTAGTTTCGACTTGTGCCATGTAGCAGTGAACAGTAAATAGCCTTTTTTCATAATGTTCAGCACCCATTCTGGTATCCTGGGAAGCTTTGCCCATGCATTTGCATGAACAGCTAGGGGTAGAATGAGATCTGGGCTCTGGCCGCAACATAGTGGCAATCAGAGAGCTTTAGTGTGCTGTAACGTAAATGCTGTGCTTGCAGCGTTTGAGGCGGGCAGCCTGGCAAACCTGTGGGCTTTTTTGACATAAAAACACTACACACTGACATGCAGTGTGTGTAGTGTTTGTGGGGACTGGGTTGTGGGCACATTCACTACATTTAATGCACAATCAGCATGAGTCGATTTTATTTGTGCGAGCGCTGTACTGTGGTGGGCTGTGCTTGTGTGTAGGAATGAACACTGGGTTGTTGGCATTTTTATTACACTCATAACACCATCGGCCGTGGCCACAATATCAGAAAATACACTATGTGATTTATCTGGGTTCGCCGTGAAAACGGCATTTGTGTGCAGGCAAGCGGGCCATGGTACCGAGTTGTTTACTGCAAAATATAAACTGGAACAGTCGCATTTTCTGGACCTGAATGAGCAAAAAGTTTTGGTGGAAGTCTGGCTGCAGCAAAACTTAAAAACCTTGCTTTTCCTAGAAGAGCTAAAATGACTTTGAGGCCTCTGGCTTTATTTCAATCTTTTGTCAGGGCCCACCGGAGGGCCCAGCAACGGTGAGTGAAGCCATGTTCCGCTGAATGGCCTGAGCAGCGGATTTCTCGGAGCGAAGACCCAGGTCCGTCAGCGCTCCTCCAATCCGGCACGCTGATAGCTTCCAGTCCTTCCTCATCCAGTTTGAGATCGATGGGCCGCTACAGCTTCTTTGACTGAAGGAGGAGAGTGGTATCCTCTGTCTTTAGCACCATCCACAACGGAGAATGCTGCTGATGCAGTATGTGGTCTCTTTGCAGGAAACATCCATCCAGTCTGTTGTGCGCGGGCACCACCCACTCAAGGTCATGGCTCGCCACGGTCTGTGAGAGCCGCATCAGCTCGAATTCAAATGCTGGCCCGTTTCCCTGACGACTCACTGGCCTCCTCTGCAGATGCAGCCATCTCATTGTCAATGGCAAAAGCTGTAGCGTAAGGCGGGCAGGAGAAAGCTCGGAGACCAATCGAGTATGGTGCGGCACTATAGCGGGTGGAAGTGCAGACTCTGAGGACTCGCCTGACATTTTTTCTCCGTCACCATGGGCAATAGCTCGCAATGATGGAAGCGAGTGCGAGAGCTGCATGATCCTTACCCAGGCAGGAAACGCAGATGACATGGCAGTCCCCGTCGCTCAAGTCACAGCGGTGAACACACACCCAGAAGAGTAAAAGGACAGAAAACGCTGGAAAGCATAGCAGGTACTGCGACTGAATGTGGCCAGATGAAGGCCAGGGGCTTTAGATACAAAGGCTCATCCCACAGAAAGCTTTTTCTCACAAAGCTTCTTCACTCCGGATTCAGCGATGTCTGAGCTTCGCTGAAGAGATGAAAAAGCAGATTATATCAGCCCATCCAGCTCTATTTGGACCCAGGCCATGCCCGTCTCGGAGGGACGTTACATAGTGGGCCCGGAGCACCCCCACTGGATATGACGTCACCAAGGGCCTCTCTCAAAAGGCTGCTGCAGTTACCACAGAACAGCCAATAGGTACGCGAGCAGTCTTGCCACAAAACAGCCAATAGGTACGCGAGCAGTCTTGCCCATGCATCTGCATCTGCCGCGAAAATTAATTAAATTAATTCAAAATTAAGGGTAATTTTTGCCTTCAATATCTGGTGGAGAAGAGGTTTTTTTCCTAGCATAAGATATTACGCAGTACGAGAGAACCTCTCGAAAGAGAACTTTTGACACTATCAGAATTTCGTCTGATGTAAAATTGTATTGCAATGGTCATTAATGTGGGTGAACATTTCAAACTAACAAAGACTTCAGATTTTAGCCAAGTATCAGAGGATTTCTTCAAGATTTGCACAATTGGCCTCAGATGGCCAAAACGTGGCAAAACTAACTAACTAAATAAATAATAAAATATTCGTACAGTGTTCACCCGGCTTTAGTTGACAATTGCATTCCCTTTATGCATACTCATTTATATACATAATGCACTCTCAAGTTTTGACTTTTTAACCTTCAAAGAAATCAATTCTGGCCCATTGTATATTTACAGTATTATTATTACAGCGTATTACAGGCACGTTGGCCATGATTTTTTTTTTTTAGGTCAATGACTTGAATGACAAAAACATCCTTCACATTTCATATAAATGGTCAGAATAAAAAAAAACATACTTGAAAACTGAGGTCAGACTAAAATGTTTGCCTTAATGAGTATATAATTGATTTCATGCACTACATAGTATAGGATGAATTTAAAATAGTTAAGCGTTGTGGTGTATGAAGTATTTGGTATAAAGCCTTAGTCAATAAATAGATATCCACACAACAGTATATTGATAGTCAGAACAATCAATTACAAGCTACAGACAGGCTACTCACTATGCTGCAATGAAGGAATCATACAGACAGAAAACATACAACAAAAGTGTAAAACATGGCCTCAGATGATTACTTAACACAATTAAATGTGATTCCATGTGTAAAATGTAAGAGGAGATGAGGGTTAATTTAACACTCTGATTCACCGTCTGGTAGTATTGAGCAGGAACAGATGCACTACTCGATGCACACAACACACACACACACACACACACACACACACATATTTATATAGACACCCAATCCAGCTGTGATCGTTTTCATTTCATTGCTTCCCCCAAAGGCCCCATGTCAGAATCATATAACAATGACATCAGGTGGGCATGGAAGCCCAGCTGTCCAATCCAAAAACAACAGTCTGGACCTTCCAGTGGACTAACGCCTGTTTCACACTTACTCAATTTGGAGTGTGTACTGTATATCGTGCGAATTTTTTCCCGTACCCATGTTGGCAGGTTAGAGCTTTCCCACTGCACGCGGATGTGGTCGGGCAATGCGCTCAAGGAACATGTACAGCAGTGTAGCAATTTTTTCCTGTGCTACATACGCTGAATTTAAAGGGACAGCTCATGGTTTGTGGTCAAAATGAACATGATCGGGGGTGCGATGTGTGTCCCAGAGGCCGAAAAACTGCCAAAAAATCCCATAGACTTAACATTGCGACAAACTTTGACAAGTCATAGCTCAGAGCGAGGATTTCACAGAAACGTGTGATTTACCACATTTGAAGAGGCTGATTCTGTAAGAACATACCTCATAATGGGGTAAAAGTTGCACCCCTGGTGGGCAGGAGCTGCCTAAAGTTTTCCCCATTGGAATTTTTCTAGTATTAAATTCTCACTTTTCCCAGAAAAGTTTGGCGCACTCCTCCTCCCACAGCTTTTGTCACAGACCCATGAATGAGGGGTCAAATAGTGCGGCCTATTGAGCAGAAGTGTCATATGAGTTTTGTAAGGGATCAGGGGTACGGTGTTCCGCCTCAGGGCCGAACGAACAGCCGAAAAATCCCAACTTAACATAGCGACAAACTTTGACGAGTCATAGCTCAGAGCAAGTATTTCACAGAAATTTGTTTTTTGGCACATTTGATGAGCCTGACAGACTTTGTAAGAACATCCCTCTAAATGGGGTAAAAGCTGCACCCCGGGGGGTAAGGAGCTGCCCAAATTTTCCCCATTGACTTACTATGGTGTAGGACAGCCCATGAAATGCATGCGTTTCTCCTACTATGGTGAATTGCACAGAGATTTTGTAATGAACATAAAACTGAATAAAACATTGGCCACCCCTGAAAGCTTATTGGCCACCCCTGTGGCCACCCCAGATCTGATAGGTAGTTGGTCAAGGTCGTCGACACAAGAAACAAGAGAAATGCTGTCAATCAATGATGACAGCTGATCAACTGATTTAGGGCCAGTTTTTAATTTTTAACTAACACAGTAATGGTTGTACTGAGGCTGTGAGAGCTGATTTCTGCTCAGCGGACATTTGGCCATGCAGGTGAGGTGACCCATGAGATGAGCGTGCTGGCTGCTGCTGCGTGAAACAGGAGGACGGTCACAGTTACAACAGCAACAATACAACACAGATAAAAATGCTGGAATCTGTAAATTGAGAGGTCTGGTATTTGAATGTTTAGTTATATCGTAGTTCCCTCTGAATGTGTGGGAAAACTGAAAAAGTCGAACTACACTGTACTAGCTAGCTTAGCAGCCTGCAAACCAAGTTAAGAGTGTAGACAGTTGAAGAGGGTGGACGCGCAGCTCTTAAACCTGCTTTTGCAAACATTTTTTTTTTACATATTTGTTAAAACTGTCATTATGTCCTGACAATAGACTATGAGACAGATAATCTGTAAAAAAAAAAAAAAGAAATCAAGCTCCTCTGGCTCCTCCCAGTGGTCATTTTGCCATTTACAGAAACACACCGCTCCCGGTCAGAAACAACCAATCAGAGCCAGGAGGAGTGTCTTAGCAGTGTCCTAGCAGTGTCTCTCACAGAGGAGCGAAGGCATAAAGGAACGACGGCATAAAGGAGCGACCACAGTGGAGAAAGGAACAGGCCTGATTTTACGTTGTGATTTTATGATCTATTTTGGGTGTTGTCCGTGAGAGGCTGCTGGCTTATACTTTAATTTTGTATTTGTTTATTTATTATTAAACTTGTTGAACGTTCGCCGGTTCCCACCTCCTTTGTCCCCATAACAACTGAACCCCATTACAAATGTACTAGCAAACCTTATCAAGCATTAGGCCTACATATCGCTAGAATAAGTATTTGAATTATATCACATAAGTTACGTTATTGTTACATTATCTAACTAGCTATTTAAAATTCTAGAAAGGGTGCAACATTATACATTTATTTACATTACATGTATTGCAAAATACGTAATGATTTGTGGACCAATAGCCTGGTTAAGGGTGCATTCACACCAGGAAAGTCCGATAGTTCACTTGCTTTGATCCAGACCAAATAAATTATTTTTTATTTATTTTATTTTTTTGAAACGGTTCGCTTTCACACTGCTCTTTTTGCAAGTGAACCAAAATTTGTAAAAAAACAAAAAAAAAAACACATGTGCTAAGGTCGTCCATTCATTGGACAAAGGATTCTCAAGCAGGGAAATCAGGAAGTGCAAAAAAGGCTCAGCAAGAATATCTACAGTACTGTTTTTATCTCTGAGCAACATCTCAACTTTGCGTTACAAGTGACACTGCACAGAAGATGGATAGGCTAATGCATAAAGTTTTCATTCATAGAGAGAGGAGCTATGTTCACACATTCAAATAATGAGATTCTTATACTGCTAACAAGTGCTGTCAATGTTAACGCTTGCGATTAAATTTGTCCAGTTTAACGTAAATTAACGCAGCATCATCCTTGTATTGTCACTATCTTTACATAATTAACTGCAAATGCTTTTTTTGCATCTATGCGTGATTAGACTAAAGAGAACGCTCTGTATGTGAATGTCCTAATGCACACGTTCATTCATTCCATTCCAGGCTCCACTGTGGGGGAGGAGCTGTGGAGGGATGGCTGTAGCACAGCAGACAGCAAGGGTTGGGACCTGTAAGTTATGCTTGTTAAAACTTTTAGGCTAAGGGTGTTTTCACACCTGAAAGTCCGCACCAAGCTCCAAACCAAAATTCACGTTTTTTATATATTTAATACTTTCAGAAAGTTTTGGTTTGGTTTCACACCGCAATTATGCGAGCACACTAAAGAACTTTACGCAAAATACTTGCGTACTGTCGTCATCATCTATGTGGGCAGCATCTTGACATTGATTGGTTTAGTAAATGGACGTGTCTGACGTGTGCGTCTTGTCAATTCGGTGGCTAACTTTGACAACATGAACGGACATGCATTTCGTTGCAATTCTATTGTTATTTTTATGGCATAATTAAAAACCTGCAGCACCAACTATACAGAAGGCTAGTTCAAATTCGCTTTACTGTGCGAACATTTATCGTCGCCAGCAGGAAAGGAGGAGAAGACTGCAAGTTGACTTCTTGTTTATGTCATCAGACCATCCTTCTATTAAAAAACTTGGGCTAACCCAACACAACACCACAACTTCTGCATTCAGCGAAGTTTGTCATCCATAAGTCCAAAGTCAGCCAGGAACCTTGGAGTTGTGATTGATGATCAATTGAACTACCACATTGCTGAGACCTGCCCGATCCTTCAGATTTACCTTATACAACATTAGGAGGATCAGGCCCTTCCTATCAGATCATCCTACACAACTCCTTGTCCAATCACTAGCTCAATCCAGACTGGACTATTGTAATGCTCTCCTAGCAAGAGACAACTACATTAGCGCTTGAAAAACTATTAAAGGTGCCAAATGTTACTTTCTTACAATGATTACAATGATTCACTTGTAGGGTTCTGCAAAGTCTCTGGGTCGGATTTTCTGCAAAATCCATCGGATGTGACTTGCATGTGCACTCCAGAGCCTGTCTCTTTTTTTATATACAGTCTATGCGATAGCACTGCTAATGACATAGAGTCTGTTAACACCAAAAAAACGACCTGCCTTCAGCGCAACACAGATTACAAAACAAACTCCAAATAAATACAAAAAACAAAACTGAACAAAAATTTATCTGCTGCAGCTCGTCAGGCCAAACATGAATCGGATCAACTTCATCCTCTTCATCGGCAGAGACCTCTGCTATTTTTATTGTGAAATTACAAGTTTTCAGATGCTGAAATAATGGTAAACTAATGAAATAGCAAGGTAAACTACAACATATGAGAGATGAAATGGATACAAAAGACTGTACAAAAGAGGTGCTTTAGGATGTAACTTATTTTATGTACTGGATCTACTGTCTAACGTTACTCATCCCACTACTATCATATTGTTTATAAAACACATTTCCAGACACATTCAGTACAGTAATGTTATTTCCTGCGATCTTACTGTTACACTGAAATTGTTTGGTCTAGTTCACTAACCATTTTCGTTATCATATTATACATTTACCAAGTTTATATTGCTGACTGTGAAAGATACACGAATAGTTAGTGAAATATCTAATGCTATATAACACCACAAATGTAATGTTATAATGGTACGAGCATAGAGCATTAGGTCAATGTCAAACTGATAAAACTAATCTATTATTGTAACACTGCAGTGGGAGTTTACATGAGTTTACAGCATGTTGGGTGATGTTTTCTCTGGTGTGTTAAAAGTCTCAGTGTGGCCGGCGAGTACCTTAAGTGCTTGCTTTTGTGTTTGAGCACCGTGAAAGCGCACAATCGCTCTTGTAAAAATTGGTTGCAATCTGAAACATCACCAATAGATGCCCCTAAAGTTTAATGTGAGTGGGAGTTCTCCCCATATTAGACAATCTCTGGTTTTAACTTAAGCATATCATTGGTGCATAAATGTGCCCTAAATGAGGAGACTAAACAGGCACAGCTGAACACAATTATTAACTAATGAGGAAACAAACTACAAACTCATGCAGGCTTAACTGGAACTAAATATAACACACTATACGTTACACCAAGGGCAGCAGGACAACTTTAAGTATTAAAGGGTTAGTTCACCCAAAAATGAAAATTAAGTCATTAATTACTCACCCCCATGCTGTACCAAACTCGTAAGACCTTCGTTCATCTTTGGAACACAAATGAAGATATTTTTTATTTAATCTGAGAGGTGGATCAATGCCACATAGGCTGCCTAAGGGACTGGCACTTGACGGGCCCATAAAGTCATTAAAGAAAATGTTTAAATATTGTGCCTACAGTGGCTCAATTATGAGTTTATCAAGCGACGAGACTACTTTTTGTGGGAAACGACTTTTTCTTGAATGACTTTATGGGCCGTCAAGAGCCAGTCCCTTAGGCAGCCTATGTAGGTGTGATCCACCTCTCAGATTAAATCGAAAATATCTTCATTTGTGTTCCGAAGATGAACAAAGGTCTTACGGGGTTGGTACAGCATGGGGGTGAGTAATTAATGACTTAATTTTCATTTTTGGTAAACTAACCCTTTAAAATTAAGACAATTAATATATCCAAAGAATTTAACACTAATCTTAATTAAAATGCACACACTATATATATATATATATATATATATATATATATATATATATATATATATATATATATATATATATATACTGTATATAAATTCATAGTTATTTTATTTAATACATCAATAATCAGTTTGTTAATAAAAAAAGTTTGAAAAAAAAAAGTAGCTTTGTCATTATTACTGCAGAAATGCCAGAATGCCATTCTGTTATTCTATATCATTTGATCTTTTGAGAGTCCATCATTATTGCCTTAGCTAAGGGACAAGATGATATTATCATGACATTACCTGTCAACCGCTATGGCAACCAAGGTGAAAACTGAGGCCGAGACTGATATGCCCTGGACCATACCGCTCATTTTGCAGACCATGCTCCCCAAATGGCCAACCTGTAGAGAAGAGTGAGATCACATACTAAGAGATCCTGGCTTAATTATACAGGCATATATACACATTAATTGGATAACATTAATATCTGCTAAAATGATTGTAATTGCATGAGCTTACAATTATAAGGTTCTATCTCCACTTTTGGTCGAAATTGAGTTTTTGACATAATCTGATCCATTAGGTGTTTATTAATGCCTGTGTGGTGTTATTTTTCTAAAAAAAAAATTAATAGATAAAGCTATAATAGAAGATTATACTACATAACAGTTTTGCAGCTGGGATGTAAAAACTTTGATGCTCAATATCTCAGAACTACCCAAGAACGGAGATAGAACCTTATAATTCTAAACTCACGAATGGTGTCCAGGAATGTATGCACTGCTGAACTTTTGTAGTGTTTTCAATGATGCAGTTTATGTTAAGTGTCATTTGACATGCATCTATCTGGCACGCATTGAGTCACCCAAGTGCCTGTGGTACTATATTTCGTGGATGGTATTTTGCTGACTGACAAATTGCCACTTTATTTAGGAAAATCAGAAATACAGATATTAGAAATCCATTTTTGACTGAGATAATGATTAACATTTTGTGTGGAAACTATGACTGATTGAAAAAACCTTATAAACCTAAAACAATAATCTAATTCATAGTAAACGTTGCTGAATATCATTTCAATTTATTTGGCAAGTTTTGACTTTAAAATTGACTGTGGTTTCAACAAGGTAGTGCTGTGTGCCAGAACAGCAAGATGCCTTCAATTTTGCCTCAGTATACAGCATGTGGGTCAGTTGCTGCAATCATACTTGCCATCTGGTGGGATTTGATGTATTTTGTGTATGATTGGAGGAGGTTAATTTTGGCTTAGGGAAAGGCTTAACTATATTTCCCCGGTGGGGGTGGGGAGTGTGTGTGTAGAAATAATTCATTTGTATGTTATAGTGATTGTTCAAACAGGATATGTTCTTGCGTCAGTCTGAAATGCAAAGTTGTGTCATGAAACTCTAGATAGCATATGGCAAGCCATTTAAACATTTACTAGTACTAGTATTTACTTTTTAATACTAGTACTTATTCATTAGATACTAGTTCTTATTTATTAGATACTAGTACCTATTAAAAAGACACTAGTACGTATTCATTAGATTATAGTGCCTATTAAATTGGTACTGGTACTTGGTCATTAGATGCTAGCAGGCGCGCAGGAAGCTGTTTCATGCGAGGAGGGCTGAGGGCTGGGTTGAAAAATATGACGTAATTATGAAAAAGAAAAAACAAACATGAAATTTCTGTGTACAGTAATAGCTACGTGTTGTAGCCATTAAAGTAAATATATTTTGTATCATATTTATGTTTAAATATTACAGACTAATGATTTTTTTATAAATAATAAATGTTGATTATGAAAGTGAGCATGCAGCATGAGAAAGATATGATGCATCATCAGATGTGCAATATGTCGGGCGGGTTTTTTTGTTTATCGAAATAAGTTCTAGTATCTAATGAATATGTTCTAGTATCCATTTAATAGGTACTAGTATCTAATGAATAAGTACTAGTACCAATTTAATAAGCACTAGAACTTAATGACTAAGTACTAGTAACCAATAAATATGCAAGAATAATGCATTACCAAAAAAAAAATTGAATTAAAGAGGCTATATGCAGCTTTTTCCCCAAAATAAACATAACAATAGCCTTTTTATTTTACCATTTATGACTCAAACATCTCCTGATGAGCATACTGACACCTTGTCCGCTCACAGTGGGTGCACCTATAAGCCTGTATCCTATTTTTCCTATTTTCTGTCGGGTCGGACTTTTCCCGCGCTGTCTGCGGATGTGACGTCAAGCGCGTTCATGTTGCGTATTTTCCGCAAAGCATCCAGGCGGCGCTACATTTGAAAAAATGCAGCGCGTCAAAAAGCTGGGCGATGTCATCTTTATGCAAATGAATAAGGTCCTCCTCTATATGAGTTCACATCTACCAAAGATTTTTTTTTTAGTTTAACAATGTGTTCAGTTGTACATTAACAGTGCAGTCGATGCTATTGTTTACATCCGAGTGCCTCCATAATGGCCGCTCATCCGGGTTACCGCCCAGAACGTGACGTCGGTGAAAACCCTCAGATCACTCTGCCAGCCCACCACTGCTAGTCAGCAAGTAGCCTACACTCACAAACAGAACACTTATCTCAAACAATATATGTATTTAACAGTTCTCACCTCTGTAAACATAATGTTGACCTCCTTGCAGCAGATGACTTGTGAAGTGTGCACGTATGAGCGCGCGCCGCGAGAGCGAGCAGAAAGGAAGAGCAGTTCTGTTTTTTGGCCACAGGTGTCAGTCACGAGTTTAAATTTCAGGAAAACGCATGTAGCCTCTTTAACAAAAGTTCCCTTTCAGGGGAACTTCAAGCTGCGTCAAACGCTGTGGGAATGCCCCTGCATTATGAAGCACGTATGGAATCAGCCTAGCCTGACTTTGTCATACTCATTTTCCTATCGGAAGATGAGTTTGAAACCCCTCCATCTGGATTTGATTATGAGGCATGTCTTAACCTAACCAGGAAAAAACAACAACTCTGCACTCAATTGGATAGTCGGTAAACCTACAACCAATCAGAGCAATGCAGTTAGTCAGCTACTTTGCATACAGTTGTCAAATACAGAACGTAGCCTAACTTCACTTATTTTAGAAGTTAAATAACGAGTGTTGCTTCTTTTACTTATGAGTGCTGATGAGTTTTTTTTTCCTTTATGAGTGCGACCAAAGGAGAAACCACAACGACCATAGGCTTTTCATTACGTCCCATCTTCTTAGCGACCGTCAGAGCCAGCTGATAAGTTACACTTTTCCCGAATCATGTGGGACGGCAGAAATATCTTTCCGATCGACAAATGCCTTGATTGCAGTTTTCTGTTTGTATATTAAAATTAATGCGCTGTCGATTTATTTCAAAACAGACGTGACAGTAGAATCTATACATCTCAATTCTCCAGCTGCAGTCATCTCTGAGGGAAGACAGTTAGTGCTCTTTGAAAACGTGATGATTACGTCCCTGCATATCACCTGTCCATCATCGTATAAAGCCCGCCCTGGCAATTTGATTGACCCGATGATTTCTGAACCGATCATAATTACTCCTCAATGGATCGAGTCCAGAGCCGAACTTTCCATCCAAAAAATGTTGTGGGCAGAGTTCGGGCTGGCAACCAGGCTAGAATCAGCCCAATAGAGAGACGGAATGTCATAGGCGGGTGACGTCATCGATCAGGAAACTATAAAACACCCCAAAAACACAAAAGCATCAGCTTCTGTACCTTTAGTCACGCTATATGTGAATCTGTCTGAGTGTAAACACTGTGTCTGTCTTTAGTATTTGCTAGGCAGGATTTACCACATTTACACAACACAAACTATTTTGTATGAGAGACTATGGCGTGCGAACAGCATTTAAGAAGTGTGTTCCTCCCTGCTCGCGCTAACAGGCGGTATACACATTCTATATGCATGCTCCCGCGGTTTGAGTCCCGCTTCTGCAGTTAAAATTAAAATTATAGTTAAAATTAATTTTAACAACATGAAAGAGAAAAGAAAAAGCTTTGTGCTAGATGCTCTCTCTCCCCTGTGGGGTTATTCAGTGTTAAGTTAATACTGTCATTGATAATTTCAATGACAAAGCAGGCAGCAGCTTTTAAAAGGTTTCTTTCATTTAAAGTTTCCGGCTATCAGCTGATCGCATAGACGCAGCAAAGCAGAGTATCACATCTTGCGCTCCCCTGCTGGACAGTGGGACCAGGCGGGGTCCTCACTGCCAAAGCTTTGAGAAAAAAAAAAACCAACAACAACAAAAAATAAAACAATAGAACTGATTTGAGGATCGTTATATTGGCTATTCTGAGGGCAGTCCCCACCGAGGAAGAAAGGTATTCACCTCTTTTCCGGTGCCCATTCTTCCTCTTTGCCCTCAGGGGCCTATTCTGCCAACCCCTCCTTCATGCCGGGGTGCAGACGGTCCCAATAAGCGTTTTCCCGAGGTACGCTCGCCCCCTCTGACACTGAGGATGGTCCCCACTGAGGGAGAAAGGTGTTCACCTCTTTTACGGTTTTACACAACACAAGTAGTTCCTGAGGTTTGCCTTTGAGGGCGAGGCATTCCAATATAGGGTTATTCTGTTCAGTTTAGCTATCTCCCCGTAATTTCACGAAATGCACGGATGCAGTACTAATGCCTCTGAGGCTTCAGGGCATTCACATTCTCAATTTCATTGACAATTGATTGATTTTTAGCTCAGACGGAGTAGATGGCAGTTCGGCATCGAGATGTCGTCCTCGCGCATTTGGGATTTGGTCACCCACATCGCTTTGAATCTTCAGCCTTTAAACAGTAAAGCTAGGCCAACTACTCACTGTAAAGCAGTATTAGATACATGAGACCACTGCGGTGGTGGCTCAGGACCAATGGATTCTCCACAAGGGGAAAACCACTCCGCATGATCAAAGTCACACGGCGCTGCCTTCGTGCTCTGGTCTTGTGGAAATAAACTTGGTTCCTATCCAAAGATCCTGTGTTGGGGGCTCTTTGTCGTCATGTAATGCTAACGATGGATGCTTCCTTCACAGGGTGGGGAGTGGTCATGAGTGGTCGTCCACCCTAAGGTCTGTGGCAGGACCATCATCTGTCATGGCATATAAATTGCCTAGAGATGTTGGCAGTGTTTCAGGCTCTGAAACACTTCCTAGCAGACCTGAGAGGTCATTGTGTGTTAGTTCAGTCAGACAACACTTCGGTGGTCGAGGCCGAGGGAATGGAGACTCCACCCCCGAGGTGGTGGAGCTCCTTTGGTTGAGTTTCGGTCGTGCCAAGGCAGACCTATTCGCTTCCAAGGAGATATTGAACTGTCGTCTGTGGTTCTCCATCAGTTATCCAGCCCCTTTGGTGTGCTTTTTCCCCCAATTGCTCTACTACCAGGAGTTATGGAGAGGGTTTGCTGGGATGGGGTCAGCCTACTATTAGTAGCCTCGTTCTGGCCGACCCGAGTATGGTTTGTGGACCTGGTTTCTCTCCTGGACGGTTCTCCTTTGGAGCTCCCGGTCAGGAGGGATCTACTCTCTCGGGAGGGCTGCATGATATTTCACCTCCGCCCAGAGTTATGGAAACTGTGAGGGGGCCCAGCTCTTAGATTCCGGTCTCTCAACCAAGGTTGTTGAGACCATCCTTCACTATAGAGCTCCATCCACGAGGAAGCTATAAGCCTTAAAGTGAAAACCAGGGCCTGTATCCCTAAAGAATTCTTGTGCAAAAAGTTTCTCCTCAGCGGCCAAATTCTAAGAAAATTCTCAGTCATGACGTTTTCTTAGAATTTTCCCTGAAAAGTGACACCAAAATCCCAGTTAATATAAAAGCTATTCCTCAAGATTCCTAGCGCTTAAAAGGGCTCCTAAGGCGAGATCTGCTAAGAGCAGGGAAGAGGACTTTTAGTGGCTTAGGAGTTCCCCTAAGCAGCTGCACAAAATTTCTTTTTTCCTTTTTCTCCATGTTCTGTGTTTGTAGGATATTTGTTAACAAGCCTTCATAAATAGACCAGCCAGCAATCACAGACATTGATAAAAGCTGAGCCGTGTTACCCTTGTTAAGACCACACTGAGTTGTAGCGTTGCAATTTGTACTTCATTAAGGACAGCCCCTTGAGATTGGCCATCTTGTTTTGAATGGGGTCCATATGGGAGTGAAAGTACAAAATATGCCCGCTAGGATATTAATATGAGCAAATAAGACACAAATCATTTTTTTAACTTAAGCTTCAGGGGGAACAGTCAGCAATTCAGCGGGCGGGAACGCAGAACTCTAAGTTACCTCCTGACACTTATTTTATTGAGTTCATGAGATAATCTTTTTGGAAACGCATCCAAGTAATGCTTTACAATATTAGTTTTCTGGTTTTCTTTGACTAATGAAAGCTGGTATCAACAAGGCACATGTGAGGGGTTGCAGCTCGGGACTACTTTGAAAAGATTTTGAAAAGATTAGCAGTGCAGACTTTTGAATAATACATGAATCAGGGGATTTTCATGAAATGACTACATTTTTTAAAGTTCGAAGTTGTAATTTTGGTCTGTTTTCAGATTTTGGGAGAGAGTGTTGCCAGCAAAGACAGGGCGGGTGCAACTGCCACTTCATATCCTGAAGATGATGGAGACATATCTACAATGGACCCTGAGCTAGTAGTGGTCCATCGTGGATCACAGTGCAACATAAGATGTTTACATCGTTCATTAGGTAGTTATACCTAGTATTCACCATACATGCCATATACAATCACAAATAAGGATTACATGTCAATTTTTCATGATCTCCATGGTTACTATTTTGTAATTTACACTTTTCAGACAGTAAACATTACAAATTATGAACTTCATAATGTTAGAAAGAGTTGCATTAGATAGTGCATGTGTTGTTACCAATAAATGTACAATGGTGAACAATTACTTAGATTAATCTCTTTCATCTAAGCTGTTCAGGTAAAGCCTCAGATGGTGGATATGGGGACTCAAACTGAAAGGTTTGAGCATTGCAGATCAACTCCACTGGCCAGTCCTGAACAAAGTAATGATGAATGGTCATTTTCTGATATCATCAACCATTCCGGGGATATGTCATGGAGTCCAGGGGAGGAGATGTTGAGTGAGTCCTCTGAGGAGGAACCAGAAGAGCTGGAATCTCTCAGTGACCCAAAGTAAAAACCTTTTAATTAATGGAAACTGTTTCTGGTTGTGTATCAAAAATATCAGTCAGAATTAATGTTTTTTTTCTTTTTCGTTTTTTTTCTTGTTTTCAGTGCTGTTGACAAGTTTATTGTTTGCCAGAGGCAGTTGCTGTCCTTGTTCACAGTTTGCCCTACATGCTGTGGGGAAACCCAGGGACACATAATGCACCCGGAAGGAACCTTCATAAAAGTTAAGCAGGTAATGTCTTAATTGTCAACTGTCTGTGAGGAGCTGAATTATAGATTGTGAATGTACAGTATGTATATTAATTATTTGTGTCTTAACTATACAGGCATTTCACTGCCTCATCTTAAAGCTGCTTGAGTCTTGAATCTTCTCTCATCTTTCAGGCCTGCAGAACTTGTGGTTATGAGCGTTACTGGCAAAACCAAGAAAAGGTGCATCGAAACATGCCTGCCTGCAACGTTTTACTCAGCGGTGCCATACACTTCTCAGGTTGCATGGCTACTCAGACCATCAGGATGCTGAAGCTGTTTGGACTGCAGTGCATAAGTCCCGGCACTTTTTCCGCATCAGTGCTATTACACTATCCCTACCATCGTGTAGGCCCGGAGGAATGAGCAGAGGGGGATCATCCTGTCTTGATCCTGGTGGGTGACTGCAGGTAGAATGATCCAGCTCACGTCACTGACGTAGAACAGGTCAGTGTGTTTTTGCATTAACCTCTAAATGTAACTGTTTTTGACGTTCTTAGATCAGATTCTCCTGGACACTGTGCTGGTAGTTACTCCTTGATTGAGGATCGGATTAACAAAGTTTTGGATGTTCAACTTGTCCAAGTAAGTTGATGTCACACAGAAATCTTGTGTCTTATTTAGTTACTGATATTACTGATACTGTTCAGTAATAAGAAATTGGTTTTACAGAGCTCAGAAGTCCCAAGAAGCACTTGGTGTGAGCTAGAGGGTCTAAAGCGGAGTATGCAGTCCCTGATGGACCAAGACATGCAAGTGTCTGCTCTTGATAACAGACAGAAATCGGCAGGTAATGATGCTAGGAGAGATCTAAAGCTGAACAGTATTGACATGCACAGTATCACTCAAAATAAATTCTAAATTCTATAAAATCAATTTGTGTGTTCTTTGTTTTAGGTGGTCAAGTGGGTATGTGAGAAAATGTGTTCAGAAGGAACTAGGCATTTCTCTGATGTCTGGCATATTGGGAAAAGTATGTATCTGATGTTGGTAGTTCTATATAACAGACTAGTTTTTTGTAGTTAATTTCACTTTCCTAATAATTAGGTTGCTCAGCTATGTTTGTCTGCTCTGGAACAGGTATACAGAAAGCACTGGATGCTGCTGCAAAACGAGAGGGACTGTGAGAATCTGAAGCTATGGAGGTCAGCCATTATCAACCATCTCTACTGGACCGCAGCTTCCACCCCTACAGGAGATCCAGATGAGATGCAGGTGAAATGGCAGAGTATGATAAATCATGTACAGGACATACATGAACACAGCACTCCTGCATTTACCAGCTGCGCACATCCACCGTTGGAAGGAGAGGCAAGAAACAAGGAGTGGCTTGAACCAAAGTACAACATAGTAGCCTATGTTAAAAGATGTCAAATGTTTTGAAGCTAAACTTTTTTCAGTGCTTGTTAAGTTTAATTTGGTTTTATCAATATGTAACCCCATGTGTACTAATAATTGTGTTATGAAATGCAACAGACTATATGACAGAAATATTTTATTCAGGATCACCAGCAGCCATTAAACTGGAGAGTGTAGCTGCCAGGAAAGCACTGGTAAAAGATATTCGACAATTGTCGCCTCAGCATCAGACATTCTCCCTGGAGGCCTATCATTCCCTCATTCAGCACTTTGCTCCCAAACACACTGGCTTTTCTTTTCTTGGGATGTACAGCAGGTAGTGTTATCACTTAAGTATTGATAATAATAAAATTAGTTTTTTTTGTGCTGGGCAACTATTAATCGCATCCAAAATAAACGTTGTTACATAATGTGTGTGTACTGTGTATAATTATTTTTTATATATAAATACATGCATGCATGTATACATTTAAGAAAATGTTATTTATATACAAAATTAATAGTATATGTAAATATAATATTATTTATAAATATATAAAGTATATACATGCAAATGTTTCTTAAATATATACATATGTGTATATTTATATATAAATATAGGCTATTATACACAGTACACACACATATATTATGTAAACACAAACTTTAATTTAGGATGCGATTAATCATTGCCAAAAAAAATAAATCAGGATATTGCAATACTTTTGTAGCAGGTAAATGATGACAGAATTAATATGGCTAAAAATGAATGGAGTCTTGTATAGCAGACCAAAGTGTTATTGATTGATAACAGCATTACATATTTTTTGGAAAAAAAATAATTGCAAAGTTGAGTCATTGTCTTAGACCCATTTGAACTGAAAACATTAATGTCATGTATTTCTGTTGCATTTCACTGCATTGGGTTAGCTTTGGAGACCTAATGTTCTATCTACTTATCTCCTACATACTTCTCTTGGCAGCCCTACATTTCAATAGTAATGGCAACAGAGATGTAGCTCAAAACCAGTGAGGGTGAGGCACGCTGACGCCGTTCGCTCACCCGCGGTTTCGGAAAGGCGGCTGGGTAGTCCACCCCATTAAGGAGAAACCATCTTACGGTTAGTAGTTTCACTTAGTTTCTCAATATCTTTTTTATGCGAGTAAACCATGTTATTAAATGTGTTCTAAACATCTCTCCTCAAGGATACGCAACAAAACGTATGGTCTCTCTGTTGTCCTCTGCTGCCCTGCCCCCCCCACCCTCAATTCCCTCCAGAAGGTTCCCAAGGATGAGGCAGTCAGCCTCCACCTCTGCACACACACTCGTGTTTTAATACATAATAAAAGATAACTTTGACCAATACAGCTTGTTTCACTATGAATTTATTAATCGTCTTCCAAGTGGGGCCACTGGAAACCTTTGTATGTTTGTCCCTCCTCTGCAAACTGCCTCCTTATTGCTGACACAACACATGAAGGTATAGCATTCCTAATGTCTCCGGCCTAGGATTCCGTACGCCCAGCGGACAACCTGCTTGTATGCTGTGTATCGGAACTGCCTGTGGTTGGAGATTGGGACCTAATTACATTTTGATCATACCATGTTTTCATAGTAAACAATTCCAATGGTAAATATTGAATGTCCTGTTGGCTGATATTCTACTGTACTACACAACACCAAAGATGTTTTTATAGTAAGTATATGGAAACCAATGAGTTTAAAAACAGGATTTAATATTTTGGTGTAAAAAAGCTGGTTCTTTAAATTGCAGTGTGAAATAGTTTTTGCTCAAAACATACTCTGGCCTGCTGGCTTGGAGAGGGTCATGCTCTTGTCTGAAGTTCAAGTATGCTATCTGCAGCACAAAAGAATTCATACAGGATGCTTCAAACCCTGGATGGAGTGTCAGGCAGGTAATGTCTTCTGGGGGATCTAGGTTTTGGACAAGGGACCAATAGGCGTCGACCTCCCTACAGCACACACTCTCCACTGCTGATGGCATAGCCTCACATCTACCACACAAGCACCAGTTAAACAAAATGTGGCAAGATAAGCTTGCGCATTTATCTGCATGCCTTACACCCAGTCCACGTGACAATAAAAGATCCTTGAAACAATGATTATTTTTACATGAACATCATATTCCCATCCTAACCGGAACCCGAACTGCTTTCATACACATACTCCGCAGTACATGCAAGCTCATTTACATAATGTCCGTCGGAAATACGGGGAGTAGTATAACAGCCGACTAAGTTCGGAAAATCTGGGATCTAAATTAAACATTTTAAGACGCATGTTGCAAGCATAGATGGTGACAATATACAAGGATGCTTGAAAAAAAAACTAAGTCGACAGCAATATTGCTAAATATATATGATTTATTAAAGATACTGCAATGTGATAAACATGGAGACAACGTTAGCCACAATTAGCTATAGCCTGTGGTCACTCACCAAGACACCTGACCAATCCTCCACCGATTCTGCTCACACCACAACTCTATCTCTCTACTCTGTCCATTTACCCTTCCCCTTAACTCTGCCTGACCCCTCTCTCGCCTAGGTGGCTCATAATTATACGGCAATGGCCCATCAGAAGAGTTGACATGAACCCCGACTGCAACCTCTTCATTGTCTGACTCCATTACGAAGAGATGAGATTTACCGGCCGTTGCGTCACATCCGATCAGAACGTTTTCGACAGCGGAAGTAATTTTACCCACACTCTCTTTTAAAAAACTTTTTTAATGCACATTTATGATTAATTTCTTCACGCAAATCAGAGTTCCTACACAATTTATCAACATGTCTATTCACAGGGATCTTCAACTTGAAAGATGGGCTTTAACTGAAAATAATCTCTTTGAGCCTCTGCAATCAGGCTTTCGTAAATTACATAGTATAGTACAGAAACAGCTCTGGTTAGGGTCACCAATGACTTGTTAATTTCCTCAGATTCTGGCTGTCTTTCAGTTTTGATCCTACTTTTTCTCAGTGCCGCTTTTGACACTGTTGATCACTCAGTTTTAATTATTCATCTTGAAACTGTTTTTGGGGTTTCAAATACTGTTCTTAATTGGTTTCACTTCTACCTTTCTGATCGAAAGCAGTTTGTTGCCATGGGTGGGATAGTGGGTGGGAAGCAGTTTGTTGTCATAGAAATTTAGATCTGAGGTTAATGTGGTGCAGTCTTGCATCCCTCAGGGGTCAATTTTGGGTGCAAAATTTTTAAATATTAAATATTAAACTACTTTTTAATATTTATGTTTATTCTCTTGGCCAGTGTGGCAAGCAGGACGAGGCAGATGGCTGTGAGTTACCTTAAATATGAGATTTTATGATTTAAATTGATACTATATATGAGGTGATAGTATCTCCAGAAACACACACAAAAAATATGTTTAAAATATTGACGTAGCTCTATTGCCCGTCCACGGGGTTGAGGGTTACTGAAATAAACGGTTATGGGCATGTAGAAATTAAAGCTGAAGCTCCAATCTCCTCCCAAAAAAAAAAAAAAAAAAAAACACTTAAAACTTACAGCAGCATGATAAAAAACTACCTAAAATGACAGAACTTATGGAAAATAAGTTGTGGTTGTCTCAAGAGAAGCCAGGTTATCCCAGTATATTTTTCTGGTGATCTGAAAAATTGAGATTTAGCAATATCGCTGGTAAAATGTGTATATTATTATGTCATTATGAACTATATGCCTTTCTTCACTGGTGTTCTAAATGGTTTAAAGCATGTGTGTAACATTAGCAACACCTTACTTGCTGTTTGACAATGTAGTCCAAGATTAATCATATAAATTATTAGTCATATGTGCGACATTGTAGAGATAAAACGTGTTACCATTCTGATACATTGACTTGTAGACAAGCCTAATTCGCTCTTCTTCTGAATCAGTTCATGGTTCAAACATACAGTATAAGGCTAAATAAACTAGTATTGCAGCATTTACTACAGTAAAGTTGACCGAGTCGATCAGGTAGCCCAAGCTGCTATGATTCAGAGGAGGCGGGGACTAACGTGCATATAATTAGGGTGACCAACTGTCCTGTTTTCCCAGGACATGTCCTGTTTTCATATAACAATATAACCATTTTCTATCCATACAGAGGAGGCATAACCTACTTTAAATGTATTGAAATTAATAAGGTATCTTTGAGTTAACTTCGAGATATCATTTGAGTAGGCCCATCTGTTTGCCGGGCCAGAGTGTCCTGGTTTTTGGTAATCAAAATATGGTCACCCTATATTCATGGACTGCGTATACAAAATTAAGCAAGTGCAGATTTACTGTCACAGAATGCTCTACAACATCTTCTGGCATCAATTGATCCCTTTCTCCTGAGTATTAAGTAATTAATTTTGGTGATCAAACATGAGTTAAATGGTAACATTGACTACTGTACATGGTGATTTAAAAAGTTTATAAAAACAGAATTTAGAATTTGAGAATATGAGTTTTGTAGCTTTTAGTCAGTCATCCATCTATATTTGAGGTTATCTATATTACTGAGGCCATTCATACCCCTTCTGAAAAAGTGCGGTTTATCACACTTTTAAAAAGAGCACTTGTCAGAGAAATAATATACTTTAAAACAATATACTTAGGTGCAGACTGAACACTTGAACTAAATTAATGTATTATTTAAAATTTATATTAAATGAAGGAAATTCGTGCTGCATGATAAATCAGTCCATTGATTTTCTCAGGGTTTGTAAGGCAGAACAAGTAAGGCACCAGGTGCTGCAATTATCTAGCTCTGAGAGAGTTAGATATTTTAAGCATTGATGCTGAGGATTCCCACCTCACTCCTCCTGCATATAAGGAGCTGGTGGAGTTTGTGACTTTAGCTGTTGCCAGGTTAAATATCGACTGACCAGCCAAGAAGCGGTACATGCATCCCAAAAGTAAATTAGATGTACGTTTCTATCCCTTCAAGTCACAGCCTCCTAGTTGGGTCTGCCGGGGTGTTGAGATAATGAAAGAAGCCAGTCTCTTATTGTGTGTATAGTGCACAATCATCACACTTTTACATCGAATATTAGACTACAAAGAGCATAGTTATAGGGGAGATGCCTAAGGGGGAAGACAGAGACACTGGCCTGCTATCTCTCCTCTCAAATCGTCCCTAAAAGCCCCGATGATAACCAATCAAACCTTTGGTGGGTAAGGCTTATCTCAGCAGCTGGTCAAGCTGTAGCATGTCTTCAAACAATATCACTGCTGAAAGTCTACCAGGCTGACCTGTTAGGAGACCTGGATGAGGGTGGGGGTATTGGCCCGGATGAGAGTTAGCAAACTGCATCAGACCTTATGTGGCGGCAGTGGCTCATGTAGGTCATCTACAAACCGGAAGGTTGGTGGTTCAATCCCCGGCCAACAAACAGCATTACAAAGATATCTTGTTGGGTCCTGCACACAGCTGAAAAGGGTTATTCAGTTCGGGTCTCACCTCCCCAGATTTATTGGGGTCCTGCCCACAGTGGTAGGCCCCAAGCAGGTTCTGGTCATCAAAACTTTGTTGGGGAAGGGAGCCATAGAATGTGTACCTCCCCCGACAGAGAAACCCGTTTCTACAGTTCCAAAGAATGATGTGGATTGCGTCCAGTTTTGGATCTGCGTCATCTAAACCAGTCAGTCATGCAACTATAATTCTAAATGTTGACCTTGAGACAAATGGTGCCAGAGATCAGATCTGAGGACTGATAACAGCGTGCAAGATCTATCTATCCCAAACTTTTGTAAAATAAAACATCATATTGTAAGCATCATCCATAAATTAGGAAGGGCATGGCGGCACATATCTTACATTTATTTATTCATTTATCAATAGGTCTCTATCCAATCCAATCCACTTTATTTATATAGCACAATTTAAATAAACACTTCGGTTTCCAAAGTGATGTACACCACAACAATAGGAAAATAAAATAATCATAAAATACAATAAGCACAATAGAAGTTATAAAATAAGACAACAATAACAACATTAAAGGTGCAAAACACAAGTATCTGAGTTTTTGCAGAACTACACCCCCTCTGGCGACAAGCGAAACTGCGTGCGCGCATGGAACACACTTACACGCACGTTTGCACAAGCTGTTCATAACCAAAGGAGCATCAGCCGCACACTGTGCGGCACACATCTTTTGCTACAGTCATAATGAGGTAATACAGTTATAAATCTGCAAGTCATTAAAAATATATGAAAGGAAAGGCATTCGAGTAAATTACACATGTATGTGTGTGTGAGGGGAAAACGGGGGTAGTAGAAAACTTCAGTTTTTGTTTCATCTATCTCCATGTTGAACTATTTTATGTGCTTACTGTATCCACTTATGATTGCATTATTATTGGAAACACGTTCATGAACAATATAGTGTTGTGACGGTGAGGATATTTTCTCAGCCGGTTAATCGAATGTGTGACAACACCAGTAATACCAGTGTCTCGCCGGCAGGGGCTTTTAAATCGCAAATTTAAAGGCAGACGTAAAATGCGCACGTTTTCACGGGCATACATAACAGTGCGGTAGTGCGGGAAAGAACTGTTTTGTTATTGTGCCCTGAATATGTGCTAGTTTGAAAACGAAACTAACTTTTACTTTTAAATTAGCGTCAATTCATCCTTCGCTTGGAGTTTGATTGACAGACGTGATCTGACAGGATCAGTCAGACAGCAGTCAGGAGAGTAGATTAACGTCGATGGAACTTGGCTTTATCAGGCAATCTGTCATGACACATTAAAGAGCCACAAAACGGTAGGCCTATTTATTGTTTGATTTTCTTTGACTGACCAAATTTGAAAGTTGAGACTGTTTCATATTAAATATTCCCTGCTCAGTCCTGTCTGTCAACGCATTGTCAGTGTCCTCTATTTTTCACTGCTTGAGAACATGGGTTGAATCCGAAATCGCCCCCAAAACCCTCATTTACTAGGCCTATTCCCTACATTAGTCCACTAATACTGTTCACTTGAAGGAGTGAATGAGAAGGAGTAAGTAAAAACGAGTGAGCGAATTCGGACAGCCGTTGCTGACAGAGACGCGATCTGACACGCGTCCCATTTTCTCACAAATCTCTATGTTCATTTAAGACTGTTCTTATGGACATTTTGGCATAATTTGTGTGTTATGGTTTGTTCAAGCCCGAAAGAGAACTCGAAACAGACGCGCTTCTTTTTTGTCTTTTCTGTGGGTCGTGTGTGTGTTAATAGGCAGGATTTAATGACTACTGCATAATTGCGTTCAATATTTTTAAGGCTTTAAACTTTTTTTTACAACCGCGGTGCCGTGGTGGGCATGTCATGAAACCGGTGTTGCGACTGAACACCGGTAACACCGGTAACACCGACTACGTGAGCAAGCCTAGAACAATATGAGTTATCGTATAAGACCCGTTTGAGCGCTAGAGCGGACCGGAGATTCTCCGTTTGTTGAAAGCTTCCGATGTTGACTCTCGTCTTATTCCGACGCCTGGGACTAGACAGACGGAAGTTGTATTTCTCTTTGTCTTACTTGGAGTTTAGAACTTACGGTTTGGAATGAAAAAGTCTCTTTGGGGCTGTTTACATCTGGCCACAATGCGTTCTCAGATCGGATAGCTATCTGATTTATCAAAACGATGTCATTACACCTGGTCACATAAATGTGTTTTTTGCAAAACGGATATTAATCTGATTCTCAATTCCCGCGCTTTATACAGATTTAATGAAGTGCACATCACTGAAAGCAACAGATATGAGCTGCATTTTATTAATCATCTGCTAATTTCAAAATCAGCAAAGACAGCAATAAGAGAGAGCGGGAACTGGTAAGATCATTTCTTTACTTTTAATGAAGATGGTAGTGTTAAGCGTCTGCGACTTACTTTCACTTTAATTTGCGACAGATTGCGGCTCGCTGGCTTTATGAATAGATGCTCAGCTGCTCATCTGAGGTGATGTGCGTCGTCATATATGACTAAAAAAACATGACATATAGCCTGATTTCAACAACCAGATGCATTTACACACGCGGCACAGACCATGTCCTCAAGTGGTTTGAGTGATAGGATTCAAATCTCGATGCATCTTGATGCATGTAAATTCTCGAATGCGTTTCGGAGGGCAACCTGGTCTTTTCACGATCGCTATCCGATCACAGAAAACGCATAAAGTGCGTGTAAACAGCCCCTTTGAATCCATCTTCTACTTTTGTGGAAAGTTGACTAAAGTTGTGTCGCTCGAGTTGTCTTCTCTGATACAGGGAATGGCGGTGAATACACTAACCTGCAAGACATTGACACATAGCCAGACGAGCGTGAACGCGCATGACATCATGCCCAGTCTCAGATTCGAGCCCGAATCCCTCTTATTTATTTTACTGTACAGGATTATAGAGGCGATCGCAGTGATCAGAGAAGGGCTCATTCAGCTCATCAGGCGATTGTTTAAGCATGTATGGGTTCGAAAACGGCTTTTTTTAACATATAATGTTGCACAATGCACCTTTAAATCAAATCAAATAAGTAAATAAAATAAAATATACTGCCACACAACACATTTAAATCCTCAATCACAATTACCTGGTGTTAAAAGCCAGAGTAAAAGATGGGTTTTAAGCAGAGATTTAAAATGAGACAGAGAGGAGGCTTGTCTAATGGAAAGTGGCAAAGCATTCCATAGTTTTGGAGCAGCAGACCTAAGAGAGCGGCTGGGAGTGTAACGGTGCAGTAACTCAGCGAGGTAAGGTGGGGCAAGGCCATTTAAGGCCTTAAAAGCAAATAAAAGGAGTTTAAAATGAATCCTAAAATGAACAGGCAGCCAGTGTAGCTAGAATAGGTGAAATGTGCTCAACTTTCTTGTGC
This sequence comes from Hybognathus amarus, assembly GCA_030378365.1. NCBI lineage: Eukaryota > Metazoa > Chordata > Actinopteri > Cypriniformes > Leuciscidae > Hybognathus > Hybognathus amarus. The sequence continues at coordinate 17,123 of JAQIUQ010006983.1, read as the reverse complement.
CAGTTAAGAGACGAGCAGCAGCATTTTGAACCAGTTGAAGACGGGCAATGGAGGACCCGCTCACCCCCGAATAAAGTGCATTCCAGTAATCCAGCCGAGTGGTCACAAAGGCATGAATTACTGTCTCAAAGTGCTGTCTCTGAAGAACTGGTTTTATTTTTGCCAGCTGCCTTAACTGGAAAAAGCTAGACTTTCACTACGGCTTTAATCCGGGTGTCAAACTTAAGGTCAGTGTCCACCTTTACCCCCAGATTTGTAATAATTTGCTTACGATACAGTGCTAAAGGACCTAGATCAATCAGGGGGTCTCAGATGTACCACTACCGCTAAAGACCATGACTTCTGTCTTTTTTTCATTAAAATGTAAAAAAATTAAGAGACATCCAGGCCTTAACGTCATGTAAACACTCTAGCAATGGCTTAACACAATGGGAGTCAGACTTACTGAGAGGGACATAGATCTGACTGTCATCTGCATAGCAATGAAAATAAATACCATGCTTCCTGAGAATTGAACCTAGAGGGAGTAGATAGAGGGAAAATAAGAGAGGGCCAAGCACAGAACCTTGTGGCACCCCCTGTGACAGGGGAGCAACGGAGGAAACATATAGTCAGCAAGGCCAACACAGAAAGTTCGCTGGGACAAGGAGGACCTGAACCATTTTAACGCTGTGCCACTAATGCCCACCCACTGCTCCAAACGAGTAATCAGGATTTCATGATCCACCATATCAAAGGCAGCAGTCAGATCTAAAAGTACAAGGACAACACAGTGACCCGAGTCAGTAGCTAAAAATATGTCAATAAATGTCTTTTAATGTATTTTAAAAGAGCTGATTCAGTGCTATGAGGTGGTTTAAAACCAGATTGGAAAATCTTAATTATATTATGTTTATTTATAAAGTCCATGACCTGGGAATAGACAACGCGTTCTCATCCTTTAGCGTCATATAGAACGTTATATGACAAAACGGCGTTATACTACGCACATGGTACCCTTTATCGTTTATATAACACGCGCTGTGATGGTTAGGTTTAGGTGTGGGTAAGGGAGTCTCATATTACGCTAAAGGATTTATGACGCCTTGAGTTCGCGTGTTATATAAACGATAAAGGGTACCATGTGCATAGTATAGCGCCGTTTTGTCATAAAGCACTTTATGTGACGCTAAAGGATGAGAACGGGCTCGAATAGACAATCTTTTCCAAAATTTTAGAAAGCAAAGGCAACTTGGAAATAGGCCTAAAATTACCCAAATAATATACAAATACTCCAAAATCCAAAATTTCATACTCAAAAATTATCTATTTTAGAAAAAAAAATTACAAGAAATTGTTCAAGTAAAGGCTTAATTGTCACAACATGCACACAAGGTAAGGTCCAAGTGTAGTTTAATGGCGTAATTCATACTCATAATCCAGCTAGGCAAAAGGTCAAAATCCATGCAAGACAGTCCAAAAACCAAGAAACAACTAAGATTGTAACAGAGAAGTGCAAAATGACATTAAACAAGGAATCCACAACAAAAACAGACAGGGTTTAAATAGACAAGGTACAAACAAGGTGAGTGGGAACAGCTGTGTGCAATGATCAGTGATGAGTTCAGACCAAGATAATGGGAAATGCATGGGGAAGAGGACTCTAGTGGACACCCAGGGAACACCACATTAAGTGACATTAATTTCATCATTATACAATATATGCTGGCATCAGGATCTAAGGACTCCTTCAAACTACAAACTGGAAGCCTGGGGATTGGATATTACCGGGGATTTTCAGTTGGAGGACAGGGAAACACAAGAGGCTCCAAAACAATGAACACACGTCTGAAACTGCTACAATATAAGTGGTTGATGCGGATGTATATAATTCCAGTTGCACTGCATAAATATAATGAAAATGTCCCTGACTCTTGCGTCACTGCGTCGAAGAGAATACGCGCTGTCTGGCCACACGATACTGTTGCGCATCTTTCTGCGCGTCGTATGTGCATGAATGGAATGAATGAATGAGTGTGTGCATCAGGACATTCACATACAGAGCGATCTCTTTAGTCTAATCGCGCATAGATGCAAAAAAAAAATCATTTGCAGTTCATAAAGCATTTGCAGTTCACCACCTTTTGGTGGTGGTTGACGAGATTCCCCCTTCTACTGTATGTAAAGTGCTTTGAGTGCCTAGAAAAGCGCTATATAAATGTAATTAATTATTATTATTATTAATGTAAGGATAGTTACAATACAAGGATGATACTGCGTTAATTTATGTTAAACTGGACAAACTTAATCGCAATGAATCACAATTAAATGTGTTCAGTTCAGGCATGAATCGCAATTGAATGTGTGAATATAGGGCCCTCTCTATGACTTAAAACTTTATACCTTATCCGTCTTCTGCGCAGTGCCACTTGTAACGCAAAGTTGAGATGTTGCCCAGAGATAAAAAACAACAACAAAAAAAAAAAAAACAGTAAATGGTCGAATGAAAAGATGCATGAGAGATGAGAGTTGTCGTATTTCCCGCGTTTAATAGATCCACTCTGTGAAAGCGAACCGTATCAAAAAAAAAAATAATAATAATAATAATTTATTTGGTCCGGACTAAAGCAAGTTAACTATCGGACTTTCCTGGTGTGAATACACAAGAGGAGGTATAGAATAGCAATGTAAAATACTGAGAGGCTATTTGGGGGTCGTTCTTGTTTTCTGTTATGGAAATGTATATGTCCATGTGTTTAGTTTAAAAGCAGAAACAATAATAAAAACAATACAACACGGCGTCACAAATCTCTTTGTCTTTCATATTTTATTTTAGTGCTAAATTTGTCAAACAGGATGTCATTTGACAAATAATCACACTGAAACAAACATGCAGCTTCAAAAACAAGAAGCTGGGGATTCAGTGACATAGGTGTCATTTTATGTAGTACCTCCGTCAGCTAATAGCACAGGCTTCAGACACCAGCACACACTAAGAGCATTCCCATAGTGTCAACGTCATAACACAGCATTGAGCTCCCTTAGAAAGGGGACTCAAAAAATTCACAAAAGTGTTGTGATGTTAATTGAAAAAGATGCACTGAATTCTTGCAGTTCTGATCTAATACATTTTTAAAATTGCAAATTTTTGAAAACTTAATTTACAACCTAAAATCAACCTTGGGATGGAGCATCTCACACAGAGATGTTATAGAGAAACATAATTTGTAACTTTACAAAGACTGGCAAATAAAATTATTCATTTCGTATTTCCATCCTAGTGATGAATCCCCTTCCTCACAATTTTTTAAAAGAAAGTAAATTAAGTTTTTCAATATAAAAATTAGACCTTTAAGGAAAAAGCTGCTGGATTGAGTAATTTTTCAATCCCCACTTTCCACAAATGACAAGATAATGTAAGTTTTAATCTGTAGTGTAATTCACATTCTCTTTTGCTGTTTGTCAGAAAAAAAATTTTTTACTATATCAACAGTTATATACCAACAGAGATGATTTTGCAGGGGCGGACTGTATGAAATGGACCTGAACAACAAATGTTGATTATTAACGAACTGTAGTTTTATCATATATCTACATCACGCACAGACATAGATGCATATAATGACATTGGTCACCAATAAGGTGCATACTAAATTTGGTCCGAACAATTTCAGTACATTGAACGATGGTACGTCCCCATTAATTATTTTAGAATGTCCTCAACACACTTTTTCCAAAGAACGCATTTCACGCTCATAATAACCTCATCCAAAGTAAACAGGCTGCAGCAGGATGCATGTGAGTGGCAGACGTGGCAGTGCAGATTGCGCTTCTCTCCACATTTCCCATACTGAGCCTACAGCATTTTAGACTTTTGGTTTGAGGAAGTTCCACTCAAAAAGATTAAACATTTTAGAACACTAATAGTGTTCTAATATATATACATATATATATATATATATATATATATATATATATATATATATATATATATATATATATATATATATACATATAGCTAATCATAAAATCATAAAATTCCTGTAACCAAAATGGCATATTAAATAAATATGTGTGATAATAGTTCTAGTAGGCAACATTCTTGACTGTGAGTGAATATAGTCAAGTCACCTTTATTTATAGCGCTTTTTACAGATTGTATCAAAGCAGCTTCACGTGATAGCATGAAAATTAATACAACAAAGTATGTTTCTAGAAAGAAAATTGCATCATCGTCCACCTTAAGTAGGCTAAGGCAGATCAATGATATTGTTGAATATTAAATGTCCCCAACTGAAGCAAGCCAAAAGCCAAGGCAATATAGCAGCTGTGTTGTTACACACATCAAGTGTATGACACTTGGGGTCCTTTCATTTTTGTGCTGGAGGTAAATTACCACCTCAACTTAATTTATATACACTCAAAATTGATTTACATACAAGTAATGTTCACATAAATATAGTGGCAGTAGATGACAGAAATATAGATTATCAATTACGATTTGGTATTATCCATTCTCATCTAATTAACTAACTTGCTATGGTTACTTCATATTCACCAGAGAAATTAGCAATTTGTCAGAAAAAAATTGCATAACTAGCAACAATCTCATTATCAAGATGCAATGGCATTTTATTTTAGATTCAGAGCTGGATCTTTTTTAAGCTGTTATATAGCTCATAAACACATCTGTAAGATTGCAGTTAAAGCAATGGTACAGTCTTTTTGAAATGAACAGACTATGAAAGAACAAACTTTATCTATATCTTTATTTATCTCAGCATGCATAATATGTAGCAGTTTTGTCTTGCGGCTATGGTTATGTGATACAAATACAAGAACATATGACTATATTTCAGAAACTGATGGTATTACTAATGGGTGGCACCAAAAAACTTTTTTATAGTCTAGCAGCATGTTAATTAAATGTTATTTTTATATGAAAATTGTGGTCCAGCTAGTCATGAATAGCTTTTCAAATGGTCCTAACTTAAATCTGTCATTCGAATGGAGAACAGCATCCTCTACTGCACAACATACATGAACTTAGTGTTAACTGAAGCCTAGAATACTACTATAATACATGGTCACTTTTCTGGTCACGACAGCCCTACGGAGATTCATAAATGTCAGTTGAAAATTCAAGCATGTATAACCTTAGCTAGAACAAGTGACTTTAAAGAAGATGCAAATAATTACATGTATGGTTCCTGGCATTGCACTGACCTGTAATAATGTTGTCAAGAAGAGTTGTGGGCATGCAGAAAATCCCAACAAGAAGGTCACTGATGGCGAGGTTGAGGATGAAAAGGTTGGTGACAGTGCGCATGTTTTTGCTCCGCAAGACAATGAAGCACACCACTCCATTTCCGACCATGCAGACCAGGAAAATGAGAAGGTAGGAGACTATAAAGACTGCTGCTACTGATGACTGATGCAGGTAATATCCAACATATGTAATGTTGTTCTGAGGTAAGAAGAATTCACCAGTGCCATTGAGAAAAGTCCAGTTACCATCATCCACAAGGGTAAAGTTCAGGTCCAGTGTTTCATTCATTTTAGATCTGAGGATAATAGAAAAGAGTTGAGAGATGGGCTATTTTCCCACAGCTATCCTCAAACAATATCAAGCCTTTGTCTTTCTGGTATTGTCTCCTTTTTTTTCTTTCAACCTCTCTCACATGCAGTTGCAAATGAACAAATCTTTGTATCTATTTGTCTCTCCAACTTCCAGCTGTATAATTAACTATGCATATTGTTAGTGATAGATTATTGACAAATAACACCCTACCATAATAACCTACTTGGCAAATATTATATAATCTACACTTGGCCTCTGTGATCACTCAAAAATGATAAGAATGTAGACACATCAACACTTCAAATGACTTTGAGTCTAGTTATATGTAATCTGAAATATGTTATTGGCTACTTGTATCAGGAGTTCATTTGTGAAGCACACTTAACAGTCAGAAATCATCTAGTTGTGAGATACATCAAATAATCATCTGCACTCACATTGTTTTTATATGATATGAAACAGAAGTAAAGTTTATATTTATTTTATTTTCTCAATTAAACTATTGTCACACATCTGACAGAGCATAAATAAAATGGAATACAGCTTTAAAGTGCCAATAATAGTCCGTTTTATACCAGAAGATTACAATGAGAGTATTTATACTGTATGGGCTTCAGCAACTTGTGATGTACTACAATGCACAGTAGCAACTAGACCTAGTCTGTTAATCATGATTGCATCTCATTTTTACCACAACATTGCGCATTGTGTCATTTTTAAATATATTAACCAATAATAATAAAAACATACACAGACAGAGTCATGTAGACAAACAGGCAATTAACTTTCTTACCTTTTTATATAGGCTACCCAATTTCCCCAAAGTACTACCTGTTCCCAGGTAAAAACGAACAACACGTTCGCCTGGTCCTCCACGGAGAGACATAAATAATTGTTTGAAAGCTTTTTAAAAGAGTAACATCTGAATTATTGTTTACGAATGAATTGCCTTTCTTCTCAAAGAGAACTCCGACATATTGCGTGCCATAATTCGTAGTTTCAACAAGTTTTGCAAGCGAAGCAGAGCTGCCGGTGTCAGTTCCACACTCTTCAGCGGACTGTCAGTGAACAATGCGCGGGCACGATGTAGAAGGGAGAGAGAGACCGGCGGAGTGATGATGCGCTTTTAAGCGTCACAGCGCGCATGGTGATGGACACAGCATTTAATGGTGCTCTTGGCTCTACTTGCGTCCAGTGTGATAGTTTCAGCTTCGGACTACAGGACACATAAACAGTTCAGCACAAAGTGTTCTTATTATTTATTTTCCACTGTGAAATTTTGCATTGAAGCTGAAATACGTGCTTTAGCTATTTAATCAAGCCGCGGTATTTCTACGCAATTGATTTCAATTTAATTTACAATTGTATTAGTGCTTTTCAAAATTCTATATAATCATGTTATCACCGTTCGTATATTTGCATAGCTATGTGTATCAGCAATAGGGGGCACCATTCACTAGTGTTTGTGAATAGGGCACCCATTCCCACTGGTCTTTCCTAAAGGTATAATTCCCAGAAAAAAATACATTTTGTCATTATTTACTCACCCTTATGTTGCCTCAAGCCTGCATGAATTTCTTTATTCCGTAGGTCACAAAATAAGATCCTTAGTGGAAAGTTGGGGGACTGACAGATCAGTCACTTTCACTGGATCTGTTTCCAGATAATTAAACTGAATGGTTCCACCAAAGGGTGACATTTGCTTGTTGTAACTTTTTTTCTTTTTAGTCTTTTTTTTCAACACTGAATCTAATACTACACATTTAACTATTCAAAATGTGTATTGGACAATCTCAGGCAACTTTATTTATTTTCCACAAGTTTTCTATGCAGAAGATGGATCCATGGTTTCAGTCCTGTTATCGAAATGTTTAAAAGCATGTAAATTAATTCCTTTGTTTTCCCCACAAGAAAGTGTTTATTTTAAAGAAATTGTTAATAATAAATAATTAAATAATTGATATTTGTTACAAAAAAAACACTATTAAGGCAAGGTGTATTTTAATAAAACCACAAAACCATTTTTCTAACGCTTTAGATTACAGCCAGGAAAGTACTGTGATTTTGTTTTATTTTTTAATTTTTTTAATTAAAGCGATTTAAGCGTAACTTCAGTAATTATAGTGTACCAATAACGGACTTACAATATAAGCATAAGGGAACAATATTTTAAGTTTGGGGAATAAAGGGCTAACCAGGAGAATTAAAAAAATATATATATTTATATACTGTAAGTATTATAGAACTAAGGGGTGCTTATTCTACTATTTATGATATAAAAATCTTACATTTGGGAGCAATTTAGCAAGAACATACCTTTTTGAAATAATTGTGAACAAGTACCTACTGTATAGGCTTTTTAAAATTTACAGGCAATCGTTCTGTGCAGCGCTGGTTGTCGAACAAGCCTAAAGGGAAGACCATAAGTAAGTCCTCTCATTTTAATTTCAGTATATTTGATGAAATTGTAACTATGACTGAGAAGGTCAATAATTTAGGTTAATGTTATACAAATTATTTCTTAGATTGTATTTGTTTATTTTAAAAATATTCACTTTTGGTATGCAAGTCATTAGAATTTGCTCCATGTCCTTATGCTATTAGCATGTGTGCTATGTGTGTCACGGTAGACGTACTCACTGGTTTCTTCTAGTCTTGTGTTTATGTTGTATGAGTGCACGTATGTAAGGGTGTATGTCATTACCTGATCCACTCCAGCTGTTCATCATTACTTCACCAGCTGCAATTGATCTCACCACTCTACATATACTCACCTCTGTTCTATCATCCTTGTCAGATCGTTGTTTGAAGTTATCTTCATTGGCCTTCTGGTTCCGTGTTCCTGCCTTGTGTTCCTGTTCCTCGTCGTCTTTGTGGATTTAGTTTGTCTCACCATCTTCACGTCATGTCTGCACTTCACCAGATCTGACCGTCGAAGATTCCCTGACCAGGGAATAGAAGCAGGAAAGCGCGTCTCCCTCAATCCTAGAGGAGTTCATCCATCATCCGAAGAATGGACTCGCAGGAAAAGGAGATCGGCGACACGGGTCACGAGGTACAAGCCCTGGTGACGCAGGTGTCCGAGCTTACCCAGCAGATCCAACGCCTAAGAGCTCCCATTGCGCCGCCCACACCAGCCGTTCTTCCCGCACCAGCAGGAAACCCCTCTCAGTCAGAACCCCGTCTACCAGTTCCAGAGGTCTATTCTGGTGAACCATCTCATTGCAGAGCATTTCTGACCTGATGTTCAATGCATTTTGCACTGCAACATCGTACTTTCAACAATGAACAGGCCAAAGTGGCTTTTGTATTGACTTTGTTGACAGGAGAGTGGCACTTTGGGGAAGGGCGGTGTGGGAGAACCAGAACCCATGTTTTACCTCGTTCCAGATACTCGCCGCCGAGATGAAGCAAATCTTAGACCGGGCTGTCTCTGGCAGAGAGGCAGCCAGAGCATTGGCTGAATTACGGCAAGCAGAGAGGTCAGATTTCCAATTTTTCTATTGAATTCCGGACTTTGGCGTTTCCGATTTTCGGAGTGTGGATGGAATGAGGAGGTGCAGTGGGACATGTTCCTGCATGGGTTAGCTGACCACATCCAAAAGAAGATCTACGCCCTGGATCTTCCCACCACACTTAATGGACTCGTTGATTTAGCCCTGCGGGTGGACGCTCGGTTATCAAGAATCGAGCGTTGAGTTCTGTCCACCTGCATGCTCGGGGTAGTCGACGGTCCACAATCTAGCGGCAGGGACTTGGTCAGTCCCATCTACAATCACAAACCCATGCAGGTGGGTCGAGCTTGGCTTTCCCGAGAGTAGAGGGAGAGGCGGAGGTCCCAGGGCCCTTAACTTTATTGTGGAGGTGCCGGACATTATGCATACAACTGCCCAGTAAAAGGGCCTAGCCCGATAGTAAACTTCTATCAGGTGGGATCTCCGCCAGGAAGACCTCATCAACGACTACATCTACCTCCACCCTCATCTCGGTAAGACTTAGATGGTCAGTCCACCAGCTCGATTGTCAAGCACTTTTTTATGTTTCCGAGGCTAAGAGTAATTTCATGGACCATTATTTTGCACGCAGATTTCAGATTCCCCTCAAACCCCTCACTCACCAGATCGCAGTTCACGCACTCAATGGTCATGAGCTCCCCACCATTTCCTTATCCACTGAAGACATCACCCTCATCACCTCTGGCAACTACACTGAAATTATTTTGTTTTACATTCTTGACTCACCCCTGGCACCTGTCGTCCTCGGACACCCATGACTCATCCGACATAACCCCGGAGTGGACTGGCTTCATAGATCTGTGCTGGAGTGAAGCAAAGAGTGTCATAAGTATTGTCTCGTGTCTGCTTGTTCGTCTGTTCCTGTTTCTGTGTTTAAGGAGGAAGCAGGGGATTTGTCTAACGTGCCAGCAGAGTATCTGGACCTAAAGGTGTTCAGTAAGTCTTGTGCTGCTTCTCTCCTTCCGCATTGAATCCAACACATAAATTTAGGTTTAAGGTAGGCAGCAGAGAATGGGTTTTTGGCTCGTAAAGTCGGCACAGCCGTGCACTCCCTTTCTTTGCGGGACGATGGAGGTGGAACACAGCCTCGGAGGACCAGATCTCTCCCGTCCACCGACAGATAACAGGTGGATAACAATAGCAAGCAAATCCTCCTCCCGACTATAAGGCAGCAGTTAGCAAGCTTTCTCAGTTCTTCAAACAGCAGCAGATCACAGATCGGACACAGCAGTCAGCAGACTCTCCTTCAGAGCAATGGTTCACAGGATTTCTCAGCTCGTACAACAATGGTTCACAGGATCTCTCAGCTCGTACAACAATGGTTCACAGGATCTCTCAGCTCGTAGAACGGCAGCAGATCGGCAGAGGTAAGACCAAGTCATTGTTTTGCAAGTCACGAGTAAGTCTCGAGTCTTTGCATTCAAGTCCCAAGTCAAGTCCCGAGTCAAGACAGACAAGTCAAAGTCAAGTTGCAAGTCCTCGAGTTTAAGCTTTAAGTCTTAAACAAGTCATTAGTGCTTTTGCACAAATTACTGTCTCAGTGTTAATTACTATAGTAAATGAAATGTATACTAATTTATATCAGGAAGGCTTTTATGCCTAAATGATATAATATAATAATATAATATTACCATATTTATTCAAACTTAGTGGATGTTGATTGGTTGGTTGTCTGATTGGTTGAATGTGAAGAGTGGCAATGCAGATTTAAAAATAAAAATAAATAAAAGTAACTGTTCATTGGAAAAATTAATCGTGATTTGCTACACATTAAGTTTAAAATATTGAGTCCCTGGTTAAATTATTTTGTTAACGCGACAGTAATTGTATACTAGAACATTCCTATTTCCATGGCAAGTATCAAGCGTCACGTGGTACTTTTTGGGGGTACATGCCTGTCATTTACAAAACGTAACGTAAATCCATCCATTTCTCCCGAAAGACATGAATGTGAGTGGCTGGTAAACAGGGAGAAGACTTTATAATTATAGGGTAAAATGTGCGTTTGTTGTGGGGGAAAACTAACATGTCTCAAAATTACATTTGAAAGCTTTATTATTTCCGCTTACTTAGACATCAGTGGGTTTTTTTTCTCTCAAATTATAAATGGTTCACTAGTAAAATAGAAAACATTATTTGGTTGAAAACTGTCTGAACGTGTGATAATAAAAGACAACTGACACGCGCTGCTGAACGCACTCTATCACGCGCTCTCTGGCTCAGTGCCAAACGTGCGAAAGCAGGGCTGTGATCATGCGTCAATGATACAGTGCTATACTACAGTCAGTGATTATTACAACTCCGATCTGTGGTTTTAAAAGTTAGGTCAAGTCTTTCCAAGTCACAGGGCTGAAGTCCGAGTCAAGTCTCCGAGTCATTGTTGTCAAAGTCCAAGTCCGAGTCGCAATTCATCTTTGAATATGTCAAGTCGAGTTGCAAGTCATCAAATTTGGGACTCGAGTCCAAGTCAAGTCCAAGTCATGCGACTCGAGTCCACAACCCTGCAGATCGGACACAGCAGTCAGCAGACTCTCCTTCAGAGCAATGGTTCACAGGATCTCTCAGCTCATGGAACGGCAGCAGATCGGACGCAGCAGTCAGCAGACTCTCCTTCAGAGCAATGGTTCACAGGATCTCTCAGCTCGTAGAACGGCAGCAGATCAGATACAATTGTGAGTATGAAATCCAACCACTACTAACCAGCTTTCAATTACGGCTCTTTTTACCAGCACACAAGGCCGAGCTTCTCCTTTCTCCAATGTAGTATCAGGTGGTTGGGAACCTGGACACAACTTTACAATGGACAGATCAGATTAAATTGTTGATGCCCCACTGGTTGGGCTTCCCCAAACAAAGGATTATAGAGTGATGGTAATGATTTGATCTCCCACACTCATGCATGCATCAATACTATAACTCTTTACACATGCTCACTTCACACATTCAGACACTGCAATGCCACATCACCTCCCGTGAACAACAGGCCCTCACTCCACCTTTGCAGGGTCAGACAATCCACAGATGGCTTTTCACACAGGGGTATCAGGTTTTAAGAGCAATCCTAAAGATTTGGAACAGCGAGCTTTTCGCCCAATTGACTGTGAGATACAGTTTCTCGAGATGGTCGAGTAACACGGTCCTGTGTTCTATGAGCTCTGAATGAAATCGAGCTAAGATCAACCACTCGTCCAAGTAGTACAAAACTCAAATGCCCCGAAGTTTCTGGGGTGCAAGTGCCGCATCCATGCACATCGTAAATGTATGGGGTGCCAGAGAAAGGCAAAATGGTAGGACTGTGTATTGATATGCCTGGCCCTCGAAGGTGAATCTCAAAAAACAACTGTGATGTGACGCTATTTGTATCTGGAAATAAGCGTCCTTCAGATCCTATTGACATAAAACAGTCCCATTGGCAAATCTGTGCAAGGATTTTCCTGGTTGTAAGCATTCTGAATTGGCATTTTATTAGCATTTGTTCAATTGTCTTAGATATAATGGGTTCGAGACCCCCATCTTTTTCGGTACCGGAAAATAATAAATTGCTGATTTGTAGCTACTGCTAAAAAATTAAATTTAAAACTCTTATGGAAATATCGTAGAAAATATAGAAATATAATTTTCATCTTTTAGATTTAAGATAACCAATATGTCTTACTGTATTGTTTTTGTTTTCACATGCAGATTGACAGCTCAGTAGTTGCAGAAATAGATGATGCCACTATGACTGCTTATATTCCAGCATATGGTGATTTATTGCTTCAAGGCAATTCTGAAAAAAAGACAAAGGTGATGATCTGAGACTGTCCTTATTTGAAAAACTTAGAAGAAAGATGTGCACAATGACGAGCAATAAAGACACAGTCACACAGATCAAGATTTTGAGGAGGATCATTCTATGCAGCCAACAAAGATGCATCTGAGAAATAACAAAAGGGCCATGAAGATGACAAGGTAATAGAACTAAGATGGATACATGACAAGAAACACTATTCAATCACAAGCTAAAAAGCTATTTTTCCCCAGTGAGGAAAAAGGGAAAGTGTGAAGAGTTCAGTCACAACATTGTTGACTTTCAGGAAGCATACCTTGATGAGGGTGTTAGTTTGGGAGAGCTCTATGAGACACTTAAATTGGGGATTTTAAGATTCTACTTGTTCACAGAGCACCTGACAAATGGAGATGAAGTGTTCATGACAGAAGGAACTGATGAACAGACAGATGCAGCAAGGCTAAATGAGCGACAGAAAAACACAACAGAAGATAATGAGCAGCTGACAAAAAAAAATGCCAGTGAGAAGGCACACATTGTGGAAGCTTTTGTCTCTACTGCTGTAGAGGTAGTTGATCTTACATCTTTGTGTGATACATCAGAGGTCATCTTTGGACCTTTGCAAGGTGGACAATTTTTAGAATATCTTGATGACAATCTTACATGAGCCTATAGAAGAGGCACAGATATCAACGCCTACAGCTCAGCTCCTGTACATTCTGACAGTGCCTGCTGGCCCATTAAGTTCTGCTTATGAACTTTTTAATGTGACAGTGAAACTCCAAAGGTCAGTCTCTTGCAGGAACTGATTACCCGATTCAAGGATGAAGTGATGATGTCCTACTCTGTGAAATACATGAAATGGGGGCAGATGCTGATGGCGTGTCCTGGGATGTATATGCTGCCTTCAGGACATAGTTTTTAGACTGTGCAGCAAAGGGTGCAGAAGTGAAGGTGTCATGATCACTATCCCCAAAATGGCAAGAAGAAGAATGGAAATCTGTTGGCAGGATAATGGTCAAGGGATTAAAAGACCATGGATATTTTCCTTTTTGGCTGGCTCAAGCCGTTGCAGCAGCAATCACAATTGGTGAACACTAGGGTTGTACTAAAAAAAAAAAATCTTGGTCGACTTGGAGGACCGAAATCTAAAAATCGACTAAAAATGATGTAAGGAAAAAAAACAATTGTGTAATATGAATTTGCAACTTCTAAAACAATTTCTTCAGTCACCAGACATCAGACAGCACCAGATATGTTTGCAATAATGTCATTTTGAATGTCGTGAGAAGTGTGTTGCATTGCGTGGAACTGTCTTTACATCACTCTAAGCCACTCTAAGCTTTGTAGAGGGTATATTCAAACAATGAAAGGAAAAGTCCATACAATTAAACATACAATTACGATGAGTAAGGCTGGATACAATTTAAGTTAAAACGGCTTGCCATAGACATGGTTGAATTCTTGTGGTGAATCATTTGCCACTCAGCGAAGCACAGATGCTTTTGATAGTCTAACAGAGGGTGTCCTCTGTTAGACTATCAAAAGCATATCTGTGCTTCCGCTGAGTGGCAAATGATTCACCACAAGAAATTCAACCATGTCTATGGCAAGCCGTTTTAACTTAAAATTGTATCCAGCCTTACTCATCGTAATTGTATGTTTAATTGTATAATTAGAGAGCAATACAAATGAAATCTTACTAGTAAGAATGCAATTACAGAGCTCTCTAATTAAATTTTTACTAGTAAAAAAACAAATTCAAGATATGTAAAATTGGCAGAGGTCTATAATTGAATTAAAGAGCTCTGCAACTGCATTCTTACTAGTAAAAACTGATTTAGAGAGCTCTCTAATTCAATTCTTACTAGTAAGAATGCAGTTGTAGAGCTCTGTAATTAAATTAAATAGCTCTGCAATTGCATTCTTACTAGTAGGAATCAAATTAGAGAGTTCTCTCGTAATTGCTACTAGTAAGAATTGAATTAGAGAGCTTTCTAATTGCAATTGCTACTAGTACGAATTGAATTGTAAAGCTCTCTAATTGAATTCTTACTCATAAAAATGAAATTACGATGAGTAAGGCTGGATACAAATTTAAGCTAAAATGGCTTGCCATACATGTCCACTATAGAGGAGAGATAGTAGCGATTCCTACAGTAGCTAACTGGTTGCTGTTAACTAGGGTGGAAATCTCCTGTCCACCTTCAGTCTGTTTTCAGTCTCTTTCCAGAGAGCCATACTTGTCATATGTTCTTTTGCCGCAGCATGTTTGTTAAGGCCTTGTCCCGCCTCTACTGCATGCTTCAAATGACTGAGGCCCCTTACAGTGAAAGTGCCATGCCCTCTGGGCATCAGGGCTCATTCCACTAGAGGCATGGCCTCATCGTGGGCATGGTCCAGCAGCATTTCCATTCAAGACATAATGGGTGGCAGCGGGATGGGCTTCCCCTTCCACCTTTGTCAGATTTTACAATCTGGATGTACCCGCCCTGCAGGCAAAGCTACTAGCAGCCTAGTATGCTTCAGCTCTTATGTTGAGCTGCACTATTGGGAGTCACACTCATACTACCGGCGTGCCGCTTGTTCTTCCCTTTGTTCTTGCTTATGTACTACACAATCACCGGCCCGCTTGCTGGCCCTTTTATGTCACGTACATTATTTTCCCACTTATAAGGGTCCCCCAGGATCCCTCACCCAGGACTCATTGTGGATGCCTAGCGCACGGCGTTGACCAAGTGTTCCCGTAGCGTAAGCTAGCTTACGCAATACGAGAGAACCTCTCGTAAGAGAACGAATCAGTTACCTAACGTAACCTAGGTTCGCTCTAGATGAGGGAACGAGTATTGCGTTCCCGGCCGTGCTTGCACTACCGGTGTCTCGCTTCATTCAATGAACACTGGAAAACAGCGGGAAACTCACCTATTTATAGACTTGGGCCAAGCCGTTTGGCGGGCTCTGACGCAATGAGAGCGTGCCTGCTTCTCATTGGCCACGAGTTTAACCGAGTTCCCTCATAGGCTGTAGCAGTTCTCCCTAAGCGAACCAATGAGCTGCTAGCTAGCCCGCTCATGGTCTGCTGCACTGAACTGTGTTAACAATGGATACAAAATTAAAGGATAATTTTTTGGCTTTAACTTCTCAGAAAAGATTATTCTTTTCCGTAGTGTAAGCTAGCTTACGCAATACTCGTTCCTCATCTAGAGAGAACCGAGGTTACGCTGAGGTAACCGAACTCGCTTTCTCCAATATATGATGAATGTGTGTGGTGCTCCGTTCAAGGCTACTGATTGTTTGACAGTTTGTCACAGTGTTAAAAAATTATGAAAAAAAAATGCAGCTACTGTATGTACAATGTGGAGATACTTGGGGAACACAAAGGCAAAGGTTTGAATCACAAACACATACTGAAGATTTTTAAGTGCACTTTAGGATAACTATCTTCAAAGGATGACTCTCTTGGGGATTCTACACAATGAGAAAGAGAATGAGAAGTATTTCTTTTTTGCAAAAGCCTTGTGCTATGTTCAATAAGAAATAATGCAGCAAACATGACTCACAACTGCTTTGTTAGTTTCCCTAGCAGTACTTTTAATTTCTGCTTGTGTCAGTATTTTGTAGTAAGGCATATGTCCATTGATGTTTAACATCTGCTGTGAATTTGTGTTCTTTATATAGAAAACAC
Source organism: Hybognathus amarus (assembly GCA_030378365.1). Taxonomy (NCBI): domain Eukaryota; kingdom Metazoa; phylum Chordata; class Actinopteri; order Cypriniformes; family Leuciscidae; genus Hybognathus; species Hybognathus amarus. Next base: position 594 of record JAQIUQ010006983.1, on the reverse strand, counting down.
GCTGTGCATTGAACAATTGTGTGTATCATAAACTATTCATTTTCTAGATCCTTGTGAAAAGACAGACAGGAATTAAATTGGAATTTTAAGAGCTTGGAAACTCAGGTGGTATAAGCTGAATTAAAAGCAGTTTAACAGTAGCATGAAATTAGAACATCAAAATGATAGGGTGGTGAAGATCAGTTTTGCTTGTAATTTTTGTGTACATGGATAATGTCCTTCTGATAGCTGATACCTCAAATCATCCTGCATTCATAGCTTCTATAATAAATAATTTGAAAAAAAAGAATATAATCAAACTTTATTTACTTGACTCAACATGATTTTGGCATACAGTCAAATTACTGGATATCTCATTATGATCAAGCCTGTGTGACAAAATAGAATAATTGACTTATAGTAGTCTTGACTTATATTGAATTATAAATAGTTTTTAAATGTTTATAAAGACCATCTCCACAGGACTTGGACACACCTGTCGGACAGGTGTCCAAAGGCTGTCCTGTCGGCCAATTACGACCCGGGGATTCATTTTACCGCCCACTCAAATACATTTTGTGGCCTGCCATGCATCATTTAGAAATCAGTTTCACA
>JAQIUQ010006982.1:255000-365239 GCA_030378365.1 Hybognathus amarus | reverse complement strand
CAGTGTTTCATTACATATTGCTCCCACCAAACTTACCCTTCATCCATCCATCCACCCATCCACCCATCTATCTATCTATCTATCTATCTATCTACCTAACCTACTCTACCCTTCATACTATCTCATCCACCCATCTATCTATCTATCTATCTATCTATCCCCATCTGCCATCCATCCATCCATCCATCCATCCATCTATCTACCCACCAACCTATGCCTATCATACATCTCATCCACCCACCAATCTATCTGTCTATCTGTCTATCTGCCTACCTACCTACCTACTGACCTACCTACTTACCCACCAACCTACTTATCCTCCACAATACATTCATCCACCCATCCATCCATCCATCCATCCATCCATCCATCCATCCATCCATCCATCTATCTACCTACCCACCAACTTACCCTTCATACATTCATCCACCCATCCATCCATCCACCCATCCATCCATCCATCCATCTATCTATCTATCTATCTATCCATCGTATCTATCTATCTATCTATCTATCTATCTATCATCAATAAATCTACCCATCCATCACAAACCTAGCACTGCAGCTGCACACACACTCAAAACTGCCAGGAGTCCAGGGAGAACAAATTAGTCATCGATTATGTTTCTCTATCATACAAGTCAGTTCTGTACACGTCACACTTCACTGAATCCAGTGGCAGCTTTATAAAGACCATCTGAGAATGACAAACAACCAAGCCTTGCTACTCCTCCCCGGAGTGAAAGAGACCTGTCAGAGAGCAAATGCCACACCACAGCCCATTAAACTCTTAATCTGAACAGCACAATGAAGCCGACGTGTTTCCCTTTCATTACATTTCTGACTACAAGCACAAATTAACAGAAGAGGTCAGGCACTGCAGTTTCATTTTTTATGTGAGCATCAGTTTCGGTTACACTTACTGTTAACCATGATGACCCGGGCCTGCAGCTGTGTGTTCCAGTCATTTTACTGTAAATATATATACGGTCTGCGAACTCATTCTGATTATAGCTAAGTAATAGAGCTGAGTGGACGAGACAAATGATTTATTTGCATTTGTATCATCTCATCTCTCAACAGTCATTTTCACCCCTTCACTCAGTGTCATTTATTTTCAGGACTGATTTGTTTTTTTTAAATCTCTTTTTCTTTAATCAATCATGCGAGTGTCTTGGATACACGGCTGGATTTTTCACACACACACACACAAATACAACACTGTGCTCTATGAGTCTAGACCCCATCTCAGTTAAAGCCTGTCTGTGATCCTGCTTTACCTAACTGTCTAAACACACACACACGCAATCGTCTGCCTCCTGGAGAAATGTGGACTTCTGCACGAAATCTGAAAGCCCTGATCCCCTCGCTCTCTCTCCCTCACGCATTGAGAGGACAGGCACGCATGCATGGGCTTACACACACACGCACATGCTGGCCTGAGGGGACGATGTCTGCCACCAGTAGGAACGTGTTCCCGTGACTGTGATGGCCCTGGGGAGGCCTTGCCCCTGGCACTGACACTTCCACTTAGCACTCAAACACACTGGCATACTCACACACATGCCAAACACACACACACCTTATAGAGCTGGATGGATACTTCAAGGCAGGAAAGGCCCTGCTTCTACATGTCTTCTCAAAAGAAACATTTCAAAGTTCATTTTATGTAACATTCAAATGAATAAAAGACTCTTTTAGATTCAGTAAACTTATTTGACTGGGCGGTTATGCCGGTGAGACATTTAAAATAGCCTGGGAAGTCAAATGAAGGTGAAGCGTGTAATTTCTGTGCTATTAGCAGAATTGCAAGCATAATGACTTCAGACAAGCCCTTGTTTTCAATTATCTGACAAGCAGGTCATCCCAAATATTGAAAACACTAACACAAAACGATTCCTTTCAAAGCTGTTTGTTTTGCAGAAATTACACACTTCCCACTCAAGGTCATCATTTTATGTCTCTTTAATTGATATGATGGCACTTGCCACAAGATGAATTAAACATATGACACATAGTAGCGAGGGTGGAAATAACAGAGGACTTATCAAGGAAAGAGCCATGAGTTAATTTAACCGGAACCTTTCAGCCCACACCAACCTTCTCAGCACACCAAGAGCGGTTTATGTGGCATGGGCTTTAAAAACAGAGCCCTAATCTTTTTTCCACTCACCCCTCCCCTCTTCTCATCTGCCCCCCTCAAATCTGTGTCAGAAATGGGTCAGTGTTACAGGCACGCAACATACCCAATACCTCGGCAAACTGCCAAACTTCCTCCAACCGCTACACAGAAATCCTGTTATAATTGAAATTAGAGCTTTTTTCTGATGCTACTGTTAATTTGGGACACAAGCATTTTTAAATATATATTTTGTAGTTAATATTTGAGCATTGTCTGAACTGCCAAAAATGTAACGTTTAAAGGTACACTGTTAGAAGAAAAGGTTCTATATAGAACCTAAAAGGTTCCATAGACGCTACGTATTTGGAACCCCTAAAAGGTTCTATACAGAAGCCTTTTTAAGGGTTCGCGATGCGAAACCTTTAGAGTTCTTATTGAGAAACACCCTTCTAGAGGTTCTATATGGAACCTTTAGGGTTAATTCATTATCATTTGTTTTGTCCTTTCCAGATTAAATATTTCATATTATTGACAAACATCAAGACCCTAAAATGCGTTTATGAATGCATGTGAATGATCACCAAAATTCAAGATATGGGGGTTAAAAAAATGTATATGTTTAATCTACCGGTCAAAGGTTCAGTCGGTAAGATTTTTTATGTTTTTAAAAGAAGTCTCTTCTGCTCACCAAGGCTGAAATTTTTTGATAAAAAATACACAAAAAACAGCAATATTGTGAAATATTATGACAATTTAAAATGACTTTTTTATGTTAATATATATTAAAATGTAATTTATTCCTTTGAAAAAAAGCTGAATTTTCAGCATCATTACTTGCCAGTCTTTCAGTGTCACATGATCCTACACAAATCACTCTAATATGATGATTTTATGCTCCAAAAACATGTATGATTATTATCCATGTTGAAACAGTTTTTTTACATTTTTATTTCAGTGAATAGAAAGTTCAAAAGAACACTTGAACACTTAATGTAACTTTTGTTACATTAAACACTACCCTTTAAAAAGTTTGGGGTCTGTAAGAATTTGTATTTTATTTTTGGGGGAAATAAATAAGAAAATCAATACTTCTATTCATCAAGGATGAGTTACATTGATGAAAAGTTACAGTAAAGACATTTATAATGTTAGAAAAGATTCTAATTAAATAAAATGCTGTTCTTTGAACTTTCTATTCATCAAAGAATCCTGAAATAAAAATGTAAAAAACTGTTTTCAACATGGATAATAATCATACATGTTTTTGGAGCATAAAATCATCATATTAGAGTGATTTGTGAAGGATCATGTGACACTGAAGACTGGATAATGATGCTGAAAATTCAGCTTTTTTTCAGAGGAATAAATTACATTTTAATATATATTAACATACAAAAGTCATTTTAAATTGTCATAATATTTCACAATATTACTGTGTTTTTTGTGTATTTTTTATCAAAAAATTGCAGCCTCGGTGAGCAGAAGAGACTTCTTTTAAAAACATAAAAAATCATACCGATCTTAAACTTTTCCCAATCATATATCATTTTAAGTAGTTAATCAATATCACATGAAGAGTGCCATTTCAGTTTTTCTCCTCCAAAAATCCGCATGATTAAAATAAGCACAACAACAGTTTAATAAACAATATAATTACAACTACAAAATGTTGCAGAATAATGTAATATACGAGTAATAGCCTATAAAGAACCTTTGTGCCAAAAGGGTTCTTTCTTGTCATTATAGAAGCTTTTATGAGCATAGAAGGTTCTTTGGAGTTGACATAAAGAACCCTATGCTTCATATATAGAACCCTTTTTTCTAAGAGTGTAGGGTAGGCAATGTTTTTCACAAACACTTTTCGTTATAAGCCTACTGGTTGAAACGCTCTTCATATCCTGATTATTTGGTACCTATTTCAAACGTCATGACGTCAAGTAAATATGAAAGGACTTTTTTACTCCAGAAAAACTGGTTCCAGTGTCAATTTCTGCCTCTCATTTTCATGATCTTCTCTCATCTCCTACTAGCTAAGAAATAGTCTCAGACACCACTGATCATGCTATTTCCCTAAATTATGTTTCCAAGCAAGTTCAGTGAGTGGAGGCACATGAATGGGATGGTTCGTGACTGCAGCTTTGTGGATTTTTATGGTGATAGAGACCCCGTGGTGCTCACTGTACCATGAGCCGATGCTGAGATTCTCATCTGAACCCACAGTGCCAACACATTACATGACAGCGGGATGGCCGTTGACTGGGGAATTGGGGAGGGGGCGTGAGCTCTAGGGCTCGGGGCAGACGATGGCCTTCAGCAGTCATGGGTGAATTTGACGCCTGGATGAGTTCTCCCAATTCCCTCCATTCTCTTCCGCCTTCACACACACTTCCTCGCGTGGCAGGAGAAGAAGCGCAGTGGCTGGGAAGAATCACCTTTGCCCGCATGTTGATCTACAGCCCAACGCACATGGAGACAAACAAGCTGGAAGTGATGGGGGTGGAGTGCTGTTTTCCATTGTTCTTATGCAAGAGAAATAAGAAAACTTCTTTTCTTGCGAATGGCTTTTTCAATGAAGCTTTGAGTTTTAAAACAAGCTTCACAACTCATGCCATAATCTATACATAACAAGCCTATGGGAACAGAATACGAATTTACACCCGCCAACAGAGGGAGTTGAGAAATTATGCCAGCCATTAATATTTCTCTTACACTACTAAAAAATGCTGGGTTGTTTTAACCCAATTTTGGGTTAAAATATGGACAAACCCAGCCTTTTAACGTTTGTCCATATTTTTACCCAAAATTGGGTTAAAACAACCCAGCGTTTTTTAGAGTGTACTAGCACATGAAAAATATATAATTACACTCTAAAAACTGCTGGGTTGAAAACAACCCAAGTTGGGTTATTTTATAACCCAGCTGCTGGGTCAAAAAGGGTCTCACCCAGCGCTGGGTTATCTTAACCCAACCCAGTTGGGTTATTGATTTAACTTTGATAATGTTTGATATATGACTTTGATATGATGACCCATGGATATAATTTTAATGAATATAATGTTGTAACAATATGTTGCTTATTGATTTAACCCAACATGTTGGGTTGTGTTTTCTACCCAAAGTTGGGTAGAAATTACTAAATTGTTGGGTTGAACTGACTAAACAATGGGTTGAAGAATACAACCCAAATTATGGGTCATGGGTATATATTCGCATTAATTTATATTTAAATAAATTCAGTTCCTTTGTGGAACCAGAGTAAAATGTAGAGGTCATATATAGTTTACACTATAGTTATAGTTGTTTTAACCCAACTTTGGGTCAAATATAGACAAACCCAGCCATTGAGTTAAATGTTTTAATTTTTAACCCAACGTTTGGGTTTGTCCATATTTGACCCAAAGTTTGGTTAAAACAACCCAGTATTTTTAGAGTGTAGGTACATTTTTCCTAAAACACATTTAAAGCATAGATATAAAACATTTAAGAAGTTTAATTAGTAATGTTTTTAAAAGTAGTCTAAATCTTATGCTCAAAATTTGTCCACTCAAAATTCAAAGCTGAATTTTCAGTGGCCATAATTCGCGGTCTTCATCGTCATATTCTCTTAGTGTATTCTTTGATGAATAGAAAGTTCAAAAGATCGACATTTATTTGAAATAAATCTTTCGTAAAATTACAAATGCCTTTACTGTCACATTTGATCAATTTAATGATCCTTGCTGAATAAAAGTTTTTTTTCAACAATATTTTATGTATGACTCAATGAATAACAGGATCCCCCCTTAAGTTTAACTCAGAGACTTGTAAAAGCATGAGTCAGTCGCTATGTGAAAGGCTTCCTCTAATAAACGTATTGGTTGTGTGTAATGTGTCATACATGTGTCGCCATATGGAGTTCAAGATGGAAAACAATCCTCAATAAAACTCTGATGCCAAATTTTGACATCACGTGCCATTTAAACCCCATGCTTTTCATCCAGTTCCAGATAAAGTTACCAGCTATTAACTTATAATATATAATTTACACACCAAAGCCAGTATATCCATGCAGAGGAGTTTGTTTTGGGACCCAGCCTCAGATGCACAGCAGAGACAGGTGAGAGGCGAGAGATACTGAGGATGCTTTCATGCCATTGAACACGCAACATGTGCTGCCATTATCCCTCATGTCTCCTAAGGTTGAAAAATGTGGCTGTTTTTTTTTTGTCCCATTCATTATTTAGAGAGAAGCAGAGCTAGAGAGAGGCACCATAGTGAGACTCAGTGGGATCTCCATCATTTCTCTTGTCACAGTGGAGCCACTTGCCATGCTAACATCAAAAATGAATAGTGGAAAGGCTGAACATTTTAAAAAAGCGCATGTGGTTTAAAGCCAGGGAGGAGAAAAATCAGGAAGGGAATTCAATTAGAAAGAGTAGCCTATATCTGTTTGTTAAATGTCAGATTTACGTTTTGTTTGACATCTGAGAAAAACACGATTTGAGTGAAAGACACTATTTATGAGACATAATTAAATGAATTGTTTATAGCCCAAGGATAAAAGTTTTGAGCTTGTGTTCAGCACACCATGAATCTGGGCCAGAGAAAACACAATCCCATTAGGTGTTCATTTAACTGGGATACTCCCTATGGAAAATATCTAGCGCATCTTAAGGGCAAAATGTGTACATGTGACTTACGGTATGCCAGGAAATATATTTTCTGAGATGAACATGATCAGCGCATGTTGAGTTTCAGTTCCTTTGAGAAACCAGCATTCTGCATTTTTAATCCTCATTCTGAACCTCAGTCTGAAAAAATCTGTTTTAAGGCGCTGCTCCTTTAAGGGTTGCCAGTAAACGGCCACTGTTATGATTGGCTAACGTCAAATGCTCTGAACAAACATATAATTCTCAGACATGATCAGGTACGCCATTACAAATAATCCATCCATTTGTTCTTAATGCCGGGATCCTTCTGTAGTCTTTCCAGAGCATTAAACAAAATGGACTCTTCCAATTTTTTTCTTTAAAATATGGATCATGATTCTACCACGAAACGCATAATTTACTAATGGTTCTGACAAAATATTAATTACTGCAGTCAGTTAAACTATTCAATTAATTTGAGATTCATTTTTTCTTAGAAATCAGTTGATTCAATGACTCATGAAGACTCGATGATTCAACGCAAACGAATTTAACACTCACTTGTCGTCCCTACTGGTCTAATGATGTAATTGCTACAATCTTAATTTGAAGCGTTAAGTTAGTTTTAAAAGGTGATTTACTCTAATTTGATCGCTACCGTAGACTTCGGTGTTTATATCTGAACTATAAACTTTTACCTCAGATCTATTTGTCAATGTCTAGCTCTGGAGGCAAATGTATTTGCCCATGTGACATCATCCCCCAAAATTGTTGTGCTTATCCCATCAATCCCGCAAATAAGCCATTTTTGAAGCTTGATTAAATAAACCCTTTGTTTGTGATGATGAGGACGTTTTAAGCTATAAAAAATTGCAGGATGTTTTAATAGTACAAAGACCATGTCAAAAGATTGAGGCAAATTTGCTTAATAAACGTCTTTTGAACAACCCAGTGCAACATGACCTCTTCAGGACACAAAGGCTCCTGATAAATCAGACAGAATGAATGCTGGTCTTCTCTGTATCTCTCGCCAGCTGCCCCCGGAGCACAACGGATCACAAAATATCAAACTTCCCTCTCTATCACGCAGAGATGTAAAGTGTCTGTAATTATGATGGAGTGTAATAGCAACAAAACTGAGAACCTATGCAATTACATCTGCACGGCAGGGGTGTAAAACTGTGAAATTAATGTTATTTACCTGCTGTATTTCCAGGGGTAGGGGTATGAGGGGGTGTGTATCTCCATTTCCTCTTTATCAGCGCTCTCCCTGGGGATCTTCTCTATAGAATAGAAGAGGAAAAAATGCTAATTTTACTGACTTGACTTTACTTGGATAGAGACCATAATACAAACCATCACACATACAAAAACTAAGAAATAAAACTTGTATTACTGATGTAATAAAATGAAAGTTAACTGAAAAAATACATAAAAATGATAAAAACTATGACAGTATCTCAATGATACAAAAATAACATCACACATAACAAGAGCAATAATAAATGTAATATTATTTAGTCTCATTCCATACTTTCGAAACATTTGGCTTTTAATACAGTCGTGTTGTTTTCATTTTAAATCCTTTCCTCATAAAGAGATTAGCAGCTAGCCAGAGAAGCATAACAAAACATGCTAACTTAGCGTGAACACTAAAACTTACATATTTTCGTGAACTTTCTGATTGCTTTCACCAGTTTAGTGAAGAGACTCAAGTTACTACATGGAAAAACGTATTTACATACCCATTATTGTCTCCGTTTGCTACAAAAACTTAAATTTCGAGCCGTATAGCTTAAATCAATGCGCGTGAAAAGCACGCCTCAGAGGTGAAACTTAAGCGTTACGTAGTTACCACGACGACTGCGCAAGGTTCTACGCAAATTACGTAGAGACTGAAAAGAATGCGGAGTATTCTCCGGAGCGCATGAGAGTGATTCGCATACCCGACCCACGCATTGACAGGACTGTATTTATTTAAGGATCCTCCTTAGATATTGTCGTGCCCATGTTTCACTTATTTGACAGTATGAGTTATGTGAATCATGTCTAAAAAGGCTGATTAGCTCGACTGCTCATGCCTTCGTGATGCTCATCCGCATTTACAGCAGAATAGCACGGATGTGTGTGATAAAAATAAAACAAGTGGGCTTTGAGGGGATTTTTTCAGAGAAAATCCTCGAAACCCCAACCTTAGGTGTCTCTCTATGCTAAACCCTGGGAGACACGCAATGGGATTTACTCTCAAGCTCTTTCTGTGTGTAATGGCTCTTTGGGATTTTTATCTTGTCATGAGCTAATGATGGCCTACATAAATGTCGTTAATATACTGTTGCACCGCTTTGTAATCAGTTGATTATATGTGTGTTAAAGGGATATAGTTCACCTACAACTGAAAATGTATCGACTCTCACAAACCCGTAGGACTTTCGTTCATCTTCAGAAACATAAATTGATCTTTTTAATGAAATCTGAGAGGTTCCATTGACAGTCTACACACAACCTAAAAATGTGATGCTTCGAAAAGTTCATAGAGAGATTGTAGCCTAAAACTATATGAATTGAGCAGTTTAGTAAAAAAAATCCTGAAGAGACACGATGGCTAAATATGCTGAACAGATTTTATTTACATAAACATTCATCAGCAAGTTACAGAAGCTAAGTCCGACACACTGAGAGCCTGAAGCTCAAACGAGCTGCGTAACACCAGAATGAACAACATTTGAGCTTTTGTTTACCACAACAACCGTTATTTATAGTTGATGAATGCTTATGTGAATAAAAGCATAAATTTAATCTGTTCATCATATAAAGTGATCGAGTCTCCTCAGAAAATTCATATGGATTAGGCCTACTGTACAATCCCTTTATGATATTTTTAAAGCGCCAATGTTTTCCATTAAATATGTAGGCTGTCAATGGAGGAACAGAAAGCTTAGATTTCATTAAAATATATTAGTTTGTGCTCTGAAGATGAATTAAAGTTACTGGTTTGGAGTGAATGAGGGTGGGTGACTGAATTTTCATTTTTGTGTGAACTATCCCTTTAATCCAATAGGGAGCCACCACTGTTTAATGGCAGTGTGCCCGCGGGACTGGGGAGCTTGCGTTTATAGAGTTCATCCAGGCACGCTATGTGTGTGGGGAAGTGTGTAATGTAGATAGAACCTTGCCGAAAGGACAAGTCACTGAATGAGTGTGTTTGCCTGCGCTTAGGATATGACTGAGAGTTTGCGTGCGATCCTGTGCGTGCTGTGGCGTGAGAGTAAGAAATGGGTGGAGTCTAGACTAAAAATGAAAAGGCGCTCAAGCTGTTTTATTGATTTGTAAATAAGTATTGCACATGCTTCTATTAATATGGTTATGTTTTACCTTATGTTCTGATGTATTGCTGCATTTGTATGTCTCAGAACACTGTTTACCTGGATTGTGGATGATATTTTTCAATGTTTGTAAGATTTTTTTTATTTTATTTATTTTTTATTGAAGGATAAAAACCATTTGGAAACCTCAGAAAGACATGGCCAGCTATATAACATAACAAGCAAACAAGTTGCGAATTTGTGCACTGACTGTGACAGGCTAACTAACGGCTCATTTTCTGGACAATAGTGCTTTTTCAGAAAATAAAAATCCTAAAATGTAACAAAACAATGTTACGAACAAAACATAGCAAGTGGGCTACATCAATCTCCTCCTAAATGAACAGTTTACCCTTAAATGAAAATTAAGTCATTGTTTACTTACCCTGCTGTTGTTCTAAATGGCCACATGCCATTTAATATACCATGTAAGCTAATGGTGGTTTGTTTCTTGTCTGAAAATAGCATGATGGAGCTGACCATGAAATAATTCATATCATAAAATGTGTGCCATATGTGTAGGCTATCTATTTGTAGGCTGTCCGCGTGCATTAGTTATTTTTACATGCCGTTTTGTTTACTGATCTGTCATATATAGCCTACTAGCAAGGCATGTTTTCCTTTGTGCAATAAATAGGCTTGCTGAGGTTTGTTTTTTTGTTTCCACCACAAGTCTTCAGGCTCGTGCTCAGCCCTGAGGGATTTGTGCCTCCCAGGGAACCTAAACACCAAATGGTCTTTTCGCTGTCTGCACGCACACGCGCGTTAAACCCAATCTCGCAAATCAATTAAAGCTGATTGCCACTGTGTCGCTTCCATATCAGGCGATCGCGTGACTGCTGTTCACTTCTTGTACCAGTTCCGTGAGAGAGGGCTATAAAGTAGAAGACACCTGACATGCAAACCGGAAATAAACCCTGGTTTAAATGAAATTGAGGAATGTGTTGAGCGTGACGCTCCTAATATGATTTTACATTTATACCACCAGACTAAGATAGGCAACATTTTGAAGGAGCGAGCTGTGCTCGTGCGTGCATGTGTGTTTAAGGATGGAGGAAGGGAGATTTAAAGGCGCCCTCGTGAGTCGATTTGCATGAGAAACGCAGAAGCGCTCGGCTCTTCTCACGGCAGCGCGTTGTGTTACACATTTGAGCGGCGGATGTCGTGACAAACCCCCGCCATATCAGTTCATATAACCGCTGAGACCTGACTGACTGAAGTCACTGAACGACGCACAGTCACGCATCAAGCGCAGGGGGCGTGGCCTCAACATCCGCGTCACAACTGAAAATGCAACGTGGGCTGCTGCATAAGGTGTTAATTAGTGCATTAGGACAGAAAAGATATTATTTATAATTATTTTAATTCATTTTCAGTATTTGGAATTTGTTATATTAGAAATGATTCAGAATCTTATTTTTTTTTTACATATGTATACACACGCATAGCCCTGGCTGTAGGCTTTACAGTACAAGTCAAAAGTTTGGAAACATTACTATTTTTTAATGTTTTTGAAAGAAGTCTCTTCTGCTCATCAAGCCTGCATTTATTTGTTCAGAAAAAAACAGGAATATTGTAAAATCTTATAAAATAGAAAATGTTTTATACTTTAAAATATTATTTATAAATGTGATACAAAGCTAAATTTTCATCATCATTACTCCATTCTTCGGAGTCAGCAATCCTTAAGAATTCATTCTAATATGCATATTTATTATCAATGTTGGAAACAGTTGTGCTGCTTAATATTTTTTTGTAACCTATAACTTTTTCATTGACATTCACTTTCATTCATTTTTATTCACTGATGAATAAAAAGTTAAAAAGAACAAGACTTAGCCTATTCAAAATAGAAATATTTTCTAACTATGTAAATCTTTACTATCACATTTTCTATCACATCACATATTTGGTCAATTTAACACATTTAAAAGTATTAATTTCTCTCAATAAAGATGTTATTTGCTCTATTTTTATTTTATTATTATTTTATTTTATTTTTTACTTTTTATTCCTCAAAGAATCCTAAAAAAGGATATTAAATTAAAAAAAAATATTAAGCAGCACAACTGTTTCCAACATTAATAATAAATCATATGATTTCTGAAGGATCATGTGACACTGAAATGAAGACTAGTGAAAATTCAGCTTTGATCACAGGAAAGTATATTAAAATAGAAAACCATTATATAATAGAAAGCTTTTTAATCACATTATGGAATCGGTGTCGAATTACAAGCAGGTCATGACACCAAACACACCGACCCTGAAGACAATACACACGTGAGCTGTTGTTCATGCTGAGCAAGTACGTAATAAAAAAAGATTAAACAACAGGTCTGGACTCAGCATGGTGACCCTAGATAAACTTCAAAGCATGACATCAAATAGTGGATTTAAATTGTATTGTTCGTCTGGAGTATCTAAGCGGTTTCCCTCAATATCTAACCATATAAATAATCTGCCCCTAACCATTCATCTCAAATAACATGTAATGGGCTGTTTACACTTGATACTGTTAACACCATATTTTAGATATTTTTAAGTTTCACTTTACAGTTGCAAACCCTGTGCTAACGTTATTATTTGCATATTAATAAATAAAAGTCATAACGGTGACTGGATGCACAGAGCCTGTTTAAACAGCCAAAGTAAGCACTAGTTTATGATTAGTTGTCTTTGTAGTACAATTTACTATCACATTCTCATTGTTTCACAACGACACTACATTTAGTATTAGCAGAAGCAAGCTATGACCAGAATTAAATTGGCCGCAGCATGTTTTAAAAAGACTACCTAAGTATAATAAACTAGTTCATTTTCTGGTTGCTAAAAAGTCAAAACAGTCAGCCTGTGCAATTATCCCTTAAAGGAGGAGTTCACTTTTAAATAAAACTTTTGCTGATAATTTACTCACCCCCATATCATCCAAGATGTCCATGTCTTTCTTTATTCAGTCGAAAAGAAATTAATGTTTTTGATGAAAACATTTCAGGATGTTTCTCCATATAATGGACGTCAATGGGGTCCAAATGGTTCAAGGTTCAAAAGACAGTTTCAGTGCAGCTTCAAAGGGCTTTAAATGATTCCAGATGATGAATAAGGGTCTTATCTAGCGAAATGATCGGTCATTTTAAAAATAAATAACAAAGTTTAAGTTTTATAAGCTCAAATGCTCGCCTTGCTCTGTTCTGTGATGCACGTTCGTGACTCTCCTGTCCATCAAAATGAACAAATCTTTTTTCGAGTCATTTGGTTCATTCAATCGTTTCGCTTGATAAGACCATTATTCATCGTCTCGTGTCGTTTAAAGCCCTTTAAAGCTGCACTGAAACTCTCATTTGGACCTTGAACCATTTGGTCCCCATTGAAGTCCATTATATGGAGGAAAAATCCTGGAATGTTTTCATCAAAAATCTTAATTTCTTTTCGACTGAAGAAAGAAAGACATGGACATCTTGGATGACATTGGGGTGAGTAAATTACCAGTAAAAGTTTTTTTTTTAAAGTGAACTACTCCTTTAAATCCCTTCACATAATCATCTATAAAAGATAACCCTGCAACATTTCCACATTCATAAGCATTCATCCCTTTCTTTATCTCTCTCTCTCTCTCAACTCTCGACTGTTTTAGTGGGCCATTCTCCAGCCAATCCTCCCAAATCTGATCTCTATCAGCGCCTCTCGGTGAGGTTATCTTCAGACCACCCCTGATGAAGGCGGGAAAAGGGAAAAACAGTCCTCGGCCCTGAGAGAAAGAGATTCCTCTGTGAGAAGGCAAACAGTGAGCGACAATGGCTCCTTCTCTGCGATGGCTATTGTGTGGATGTTTACTATGAGCTCTGAGAGAGACTGCTGGGAAAGACTGTTGTGGAGAGAATCTAATCATGCGTTTAAATGGGAGAAAGGGGGAATTAAAGGGATTGATTGAAGCCGACAGTAAGGAAGTGGTTGTGTGCGTCTCTCTGATTAGAAGTTAAATGTGACATGAATGTGTGAGATGATGCATAATGAGAAGGCAGGTTTCGGTTTGCGCCTCGGTGTTAAATATAACTGATGGTATCAGGACACAAAGACTTTTCATGATTGTTTCTGTGGAACAGGTTTATCTTTGTGGACGTTAAGGAGCACATTTGCATCTATGAAACAGTTCAGTTTAATATTTCACAAGGCTCTTTGCATGTAATTTGACATTAATCAAGACGTTTTAGTATCATAACTTCTCATGTCCTCCATTCAAGTCTCACTTTTCTCGTTGCAGAGGAGAAATGAAGCTTCCGTGTGACATTGCATGTGACCCGTGATGTGGTTAAGTTGTTTGATTAGTTTGCTGTTGGGCATGGTTGAGTTAAACTCCAGTTTCTAATTAGGAATTGGTTTCGAGCCCAAAGCGTCCACTTCACACTGACTACACCAACATCTACTATATCGGCCAAATGGAAATGACAAATGTACGTTGAATAATATTGCTCATTTCTTTTACTCCATAAACGTTTTGAGAGAGTTGCAATGTCACAATGCCCAGAAATAAACCCATTGTTTCAGACTTAAGATAATATACGTAATTAAAGCACTGCTGGAAACACTGCTTGCAACTCCAGCCAATAGCAGTAAAACGCCAGCTCAACATATGAACATGAGGGGAATTTTAAAGGAGTAGTTCACTTTAAAAAAAAACTTTTGCTTATAATTTACTCACCCCATGTCATCCAAGATGTCCATGTCTTTCTTCCGTTGAAAAGAAATTAAGGTTTTTTGATGAAAACATTCCTGGATTTTTCTCCATATAATGGACTTCAATGGGGACCAAAACGGTTCAAGGTCCAAAATACAGTTTCAGTACAACTGTAAACTGTTCAAAGGGCTTTAAACAATTCAAGACAATGAATAAGGGTCTAATCAAGTGAAACGATCACTCATAAAAAAAAGTTTAAGTTTTATAAGCTCAAATGCACACCTTGCTCTGTTCTGTTCTTGCTCTGCGTGCTTCGTGACTCTCCTGTTCGAACTCGTTCATCTAAATGAAGATCAAATCTTTTTTCGTGTCATTTGGTTGATTCAACGAACGAAATCAATGAATTGACTCGGAAAAGTCATTTTGATGAACGAGTTTGAACAGGAGAGTCACGAATGCGCGTCACAGAACAGAGCAAGGCGAGCATTAAGCTTATAAAACTTATACTTTGTTATTTTTTTTAAATGAGCGATCGTTTTCGCTTGATTAGACCCTTATTCATTGTCTTGAATCGTTTAAAGCCCTTTGAACAGTTTACAGTTGTACTGAAACTGTATTTTGGACCTTGAACCGTTTGGTCCCCATTGAAGTCCATTATATGGAGAAAAATCCTGGAATGTTTTCATCAAAAACCTTAATTTCTTTTCAAACTGAAGAAATAAAGACGTAGACATCATGGATGACATGGTGGTGAATAAATTATCAGCAAAAGTTTTTTTTATAAAGTGAACTACTCCTTTAAGTTCTCAGCCTTTTTTCTCTCCAAGGCGGATTATGAGGCTTCTTCTGCTTGAATTGAACAACACACACACACACACACATGCATAGAATTCCGGTGACGCAGGTAGTGTTCACTGTTGCCGTGACAACCTGCCCGGGCTTGTTCAGGAGTAGGAGAGCCGCTCTCTGACGTTAGATCAGGTGAGTGCACTTTGTCACCTGGTCCCACTGCCGGGTCGCCTCGCACGTGTGGTGCAACAAATGTAACACACAAATGCATTTGCTCACCTATAAAATATGATTGAGGTCGTAACTTGGAAACACTTCTTTTGTGTCCAGGCCTCCATGTTCAAAGCTTGATTGGATTAACGATACGCTCTTTTTTATGTTTCCGAACACATTCGAAAGCAACCAAGTCATGCATTTTCCTCATGGTGGAGGGTTTATATAAATAAGGTGCTGTGTGTCTCCAATGAAAGCTGACTACCACTGACTAAGACTCAGGAATGTTTTAGAGATCCCTCAGGTTAAGGGAATTCACAGTCGGCAGGCCAACACTTGACACAGCGGCATGTATTCTGTAGCCTGGAATCCGGCTGGGCTTTCAGGCTTTAGGAATATGCATTTAGGGGACAATAATTAAATTTTCAATAATTAAATAGTTATACAATAATTAAACAATAATTACATTTGATTAACCCTTGTGCATCCTTATGGACATTTTTGTCCTTTTCAGTTTTGTTTTTTTGATCACTTTGCCTGTGTTAAAGCTAACTGCAAAAAACTTAGCACAGGTGTGTATTTTTATGGGAATTTTACTATTTTGCAGTCATTTTCCTAAAAAAATATTTTTTGCATTATGTACAAAAAAATATTCCCTCTCAGCACCTTTTGGACAAAAATGTCCCCATTGAAACCCATTAAAACTGCCAGTTTTAACCCCCGGTTCAGTTAACTATAAAATTATGCAATCTTTGTTAAAAGGCTTTCATTCTGTTGGCAAGGCTTCAAAATTTTATTTTTTACTATTTTTTATCAGATGGTGCCATTTTTTTTTTTAAGTTTGGCCAATTGGAACACAACCTATTTAGATGTATGGCTTTGAACTCAGTTTTGAGTTCAAACTGATTTATAAAATATATATTTTATATAAAATATATATTTTATAAATAATTTTCATAAACGTACACTTATATAACTTTATTATTTATTTAATTCTTTTTTTTTTTACTTCAGTAATAATCTGCAAAGGGTCTTCTTTAAAATGATACCAAACTTAAGTTTGTGCTCCAAAGCGTCACATTTTTATGACAGTTTTTTTTACATTTTTTACCTATGTGTAACTTTTTTTAATTGATGCACAAGGGTTAAATTTTCACTGACAGCCCAAATTTTGCCTTGTATTAGCCTAGACGTCTGGGCTGTGTTTGGACGGCTATTAGACATCTTTTAAACTACTGTCCTGTCATGTTTTTTGCTCCCTTATGTCTGAAGCTCTAGCAGGCCAAATGCAACGGCAAAGGGAAAAATATCATAAAAGTCCTATACCCATGCCTGTGCATCGTCATGAGCACTTGGTTCATGGTTGGGCAGGGTTGTTGGTTGTGAGAAGCCCCCTGGTAACATTTTCCTGACTGGGGCAATGGGAGCTTCTGGAATATGTTGGATGCCCAAAGGAAGGTCATAAAAGAGGAGGGAGGTGTAAAGCCAGGGGCAGCGTACGTGCCGCACAGCTTGAGACTGGTGCTGGAGGTGGAGACGAAAGGAACAGGATGCTGAGCCCTACAGGAATGCATACGCCCTGCCAGTGTGTGCATAACACTCATCCCTCCCTCCCGCCCATGACCATGCTGGAGAGAGAGACCAGGAGAAAGAAAAAAGATGGACACTGAGAGGAAAGGATCAGGGAGGAACTGCATTTTGGAGCATCTCTCGTAAAGGAAATGATCTCCGCAGATAAAATTGCAGGGTAGGGTCGACTTTTGCATCACAGTTTCTGGTTATCACAACAATCAGGGCTGATCAACAGGCCACCAGTGTGATTCATTGCATTTGGAAAAACAAAAAAATATGCTTTGCAGGATGTTCCTGACACACTAAACACACACAAAATAAATAATTTGGAAACGCACATCTGTGTAAATACAAACTTTTTAGAGCCATTCATTTCCCACACGCTCACAGACAGTCAAATAGTTGGACGCAGCTGCTCATGCTATTGTCCACATTTTAGTAATAGAGTTATTAAAGGAATTCACTTTTCAAAAAAACTTTTGCTGATAATTTACTCACCCCCATGTCATCCAAGATGTCCATGTCTTTCTTTCTTCAATCTAAAAGAAATTAAGGTTTTTGATGAAAACATTCCAGGATTTTTCTCCATATAATGGACTTCAATGGGAACCAAATGGTTAAAGGTCCAGAAGACATTTTAAGTGTAAACTGCAGACTGTTGAAAGGGCTTTAAATGATTCCAGACGATGAATAAGGGTCTTATAGAGCGAAACGATTCGCTCATTTAATAAAAAAAGTAACAAAGTTTAAGTTTTATAAGCTCAAATGCTCGCCTTGCTCTGACTTTCCTGTTCAAATTCGTTCATCAAAATGAACGAATCTTTTCCTCGAGTCAAATTCGTTCATTTGAGTTCGAATAGGAGAGTCAGGAACGTGCGTCACAGAACAGAGCAAGGCGAGCATTTGTGCTTATAAAACTAATTTTGTGATTTATTTTTTAAATGAGTGATACGTTTCGCTTGATAAGACCCTTATTCAGTCGTCTGGAATCGTTTAAAGCCCTTTGAAGCAGTTTGCAGTTTGCACTGAAAGTGTCTTTTGGACCTTAAACCGTTTGGTTACCAGTAAAGTGCATTATATGGAGATGAAATGACAACTATTGGCCGAGTAGAAGAGCCTTAGCAAGAAACTATATTCTTATGTGATCATAAAAGCGTTTGGTTTCACTCCCGAGATGTATGCGTGTTCAAATCCATCAGGCATTAAACATCTCTTTAGTCTCCTCACATTTGCTCCACCTGTATACACTATCAATGAGCCGCACTTATCCACCTCTTTCCTGTTCTCCATTCTTCCCGCTGTCCTCGACTTGCCTTGCCGCCCACCCTAATCCTCCAGATGGAGATTTTATGAGAGAACAGAAAGCACAGACTCCACAATCTGCCAACAGAAGTTGAAAAAGTACTATATAATCATCATGAATGCACTAATGTTTCAGGACAGCTTACTTACCGAGTGAGCAATCCATTCACATGTATTCCACAACAGCCAAGATTTACTGGAGCGTGTGTAAGTGAGCTATCAGCATAAAGCAGAGCTCTGGACTTGAAGGTACTTGATAACCCGTTGGCCTCTGGATAAAGCTGCCATATATTCGTCAGTCCAATTTAGACTCCTATCAAGTTTCTGCCCTGCAAATGAGTCCCTTCCTTGATAGCATTGGTTATAACCTCCCTGATCCCCCTATCTACTTCCTGACCTACTCAAAAACCCAATAAAGAAACGGATAACGATAGGTGGACGGCCCTGAAGAAAATGTGAATGAATGACTCCGTCGAATTGCCAAGCCCTTCAGAATGCTCTTTCCCCGCAAGAAGAAAAAGAGGAAAATGGTGTTAGATAAAAGAAAACGTGCAAAGAATCCTAAGCTTGACCATGCATGGAAAACTGGCTGTTATTAAAGGCAGGGGTCATGGTTTTAAGGTCACGCTAAGTTCAGGGCACAATCTCCTTCCCATATTAGGGCCGTCCCTGTTGCTCTTAAGGGCTTATGGCAGAAATTTGAAATGATGAAAAAAGTGAGCAGGAATGTTCATTGGTTGCAGCTGGGCGTCATTGAAGCAATATGGAACTGGGTTTGAGCAGGAAATACGGGGATTCACGCATCATAGAGCTCGTTCTGCTTCCCCCGAGCCTCTAAGAAGCAAACAAGTATTTGAAATCAACATAAGAAGTCAAACATCTGAAATCACGCACATTCTTTGCACACCTTAAACAAATAAGTGCAATTATTTAGCAAGCATCTTAGTCTTGTCATCCACTGGTAAGCTATTCAAAAGGGCTCGAAACACCGGCTTTGAGGGAGAAAGGTCAAGAGGGAGCCGGGAGAAAGGGAGAGAGGAAGAGTAACAGACCTGACTGCCAATTCCTGTTTACAGGGTCACATCTCAGCAGGTTGTAATCAGTGCCTTCCCTAGAGGGGAGATCAGTCTCTGTCCGTTTCCCCCAATCCACTTCAGTTGTTCCAGCCCTTAGGACACAACACGATAGGAGCCAGGGATAATTCCACAATGGAAAAACAAACAGCACCTGGATTTTGTACAGGTTCCAGGGCAAACCGATGATGCACTGTGACTCAATTCAATCGAAAATGACTCATGATGACACAAGTGCAAAGATGTGTATAGTTCAGAGCGAGAAACGAAAAGAAGGGTTGGAGTAGGGGTTGGGTAGCATCCTTTTCTTTCTAGTACCCTGGGATTCATTAAGCATGAAGCTTAGGAACCCGGTGTCCTCTGGAGAGAAAGGGCAAGTTAAGAGAGCAAGAGAACGAGCTTAAAGAACAATCAAATGTTGATTGATAGAAGTCGACCATTCTGTAACAGTACAATCCCTGCCATGAAATGTTAGCATTTAGTGTCTGACTTAATTCCCTTTCACTTCCAGCTTAGTTTAGCACAGACTATTTCCTCTGAATGCCTTCAACATTGTGTTTTTCAACTCGACTAGATGAACAAAGGATCAGTCTCTATTTTCATTTTCACGTTGGCTCCGCCCATGCAGCGACGTCATGAGAATTGTTAGATAACCAGCGGTTATGATTGGAAAGGTCAGAGGCAAATTTGGTGTATTGTTAAAGGAGAACTCTGGCTCAAAATGAACCTTTGGTCTAATAAAACATCGGTACCTGAGTTGTCCGTTCTCTGAGATTTGTTTTCATGATAATCGAATGTAAAGAGTTTTATCTGTAAAACTGTTCAGCATATAATGCTAGTAATGGGGGCATATAATAACTTATTATATGCCCCCATTACTAGTAAAGAGAAATCGCTAGTTTATACCACTAACAAGGCTCAAAGTAGAGCCTCACACTAACAGAGTAACATAATGAGTGTCCATACATGCAAAACGAAGCAGTCTTCGATAAGTCGAACCAGTGAGCTGAACTGTATGAACGGCGTTCGTGGTTCGACTTCTGAGACCTATCAAAGATGGCGCAGCCTGTATACACGAAGTGAACTGTCTTTTAACGCATCTTCTTACTAAACGGTCTGGACAATTACAAAGTTCTCAATGCTTCGTTTTGCATGTATGGACACTCATTATGTTACTGTGCTAGTGTGGGGCTATTTTGAGCCTTGTTAGTGGTATAAACTAGCCATTTCTTTTTACTTAGTACATGCCCCCATTACTAGCATTATACGCTAAACAGATTTTAGAGATAAAACTCTTTACATTCAAAAATCTCAGAGAACGGACGAACTAGGTACCGATGTTTTATTAGACCAAAGGTTCGTTTTGCGCCTGAGTTCTCCTTTAAAGCTGAACAAATGAACAAACACCAACTAAACATCAGTTACATTCTCTTTAAATTGTTTTTATTTACTTGTTACATTGACTAACATAAATAAACAATTTATTTATGAACAAAAGGCACACAGTTTCAAATATAAACAAGGAGAACATATTTACAACTTCGAACGAATAGCAAGTATGGAACGTGAATGGCAGCGATGGGAAACGGTGAGTCTTTTTGGAAAAAATTATAAGAATGTGAAGCTGCAGCGACAGCTTCCGAGTCCGAACAACGAGTCGCCTCTTACTGAAGCGTGTCCCAATCCATGGTCAGCCAAAAAATCCATAGCGGAGACACTCGTCCACACATGATTCACACGCTAAAATGTCCAACACAGAGGAGGGACAACATACACACACACACATACACACAATCCCCATTTGTATTCACAGGGGTGTGAGAAGATGGGCACTGAAAGGTCACACAGAAACCCTCACACAGGATTGAGGGCGGGAACCATATCCAAATGTATCCCATATGATCCATGATTTCCATTCAGAGTGCCGACGCACAACCACAACGAACTGGCCGAAACGTGCGCACAAGTCTCAAGTCTCGTGTGCAGGTATCCAGATATCTTCAAATAGCCACTGTATTGCTCACCTCTTCATACTGAATGATGAAGTATGGATAACTCTGATCATCATTGAAGATGACAAAGATCTGTGGGTCCATCCAGTTGTCCACGCAGGAGTCAAATAGGTCGCTGGAGGCGTCTCTCGGGTTCAGAGGGGGTGGGCGGCACATGGAAGGGTTGCCCACTGTGAACTTGCCTGTCAACACCTTGCCCAGGAACATGTAGTGCACACCACGAGGCGAGCGCTTGGAGAAGTTGTGGGAATAGACAGCCTTGCGCGCAAAGTAGCTGCCCTGGCCGAACATGGTGGCGTGTTTCCGCACACGCGCGGGTCAAAGTTGTGCTTACAGATGCCGTCCACAACATCCTGGGACGTGCCGTGGAACAGGTGACGTTTCGTTCAACATGCGGTCCATCTCAGACATGCGACGTGACATGTACTCCTTCTTCCTGTGAAGAGAATGAGAAACAGACATTTTAATCAAACAAATAAGAGGACAAAGGAAAGCAGACAAAGATTGGGATTCAAACCAGTTGGCCTGTAACTTTGTTAGGAAATGCAACATAATACATTTTTTATTCAATTGTAAGAACGATAATTTCGCAAGCCAGTAGATGGCCGATGTAAATTAAAAACATGCAAAACATCGACGTTTGTTAAAACCTTCTAAAGAATCAAATGAGGCATAATAAGTTTATCAAGCATTTTTTAAAAAAAAGAAAGTTGCCGAACAACGCCAGCATTTTGACCATTTTCACCGCCCACAAAATATTTTGTTGTGTGGATCTCTGGACATGCAATATATCAAAGGAAAGAGATGATCCTCTACTTTTAAACAAAACCCTGCTTATTCTAGCCTCATATATTCCTTTTTTATCTATCTGGATGGGATTCAGGACGATGATCAAAGCTCAAAGCTTCACAGTCCTGTTGCTCATCCTTAGTCGAGATTTTATTCAGGAACATAAGGCAGTTTTGATTAAAATATGCGCCACCTTATTAGCTGGTTGTCCTGCTACAGTTCAGTGCAAAACGCAGCTGCTAGAGTTCTTAATAGTTCAAAAAAATATGATCACACCAATTTTATTATCTCTACACTGGTTACATATTAATGTCCGTATCAATTACAAAGTATTACAACTGACCTATAAAGCCCTAAATGGATTAGCTGTGAAGAGACGACTGCGCGGCGATATGTAATGCATTTACGAATCGAACCCATGACCTTGGCATTGCAAGCGCCAACGCTCTACTATTTGAGCTACAGGAAAGCTCACAATATATATTGTAAAAAGCGCTATTCAAATAAAATGGCCCTAAACCTACCCATCTGGAATCTGGAAACCTACCCAGATCTGAGGGGTGGAGATGGGTAGGGATCCGCTTTATTTTACATGGATGCTTACAAATGCTATCACTTGTTTCTGCTTTTTCTTCACATGTTTTGATCTGGAGATTCTCTACTCTTTCAGGAGATATGTAACATCGCCCCTACACTATAACAGTGAAAACACAGAAAGACAGATATTCCGTCAATGGCGGGGAAAGAGTTAATAGTTGATACTATTAAGCCAACAGTCCAGTCAATAAAACACTAAAACTAAAATCAATCATTGCTGGAAGTGAATTTAGGCATCACATTATAATGCATAATATAAAAATTTATATTTTGAAATTTGCCAAAGATCGCATTGATATAACAGTGTTGTTAATTACGCAAGGGAAAACAAATACTATTACTCTCCCTATACAACTTCATGGCTAGATTGACAGGTGTGGCAAAAAATTTAAATTTGTGAACCCTGAAGTCAACAGTTACAGCATTAAAACTATTTCAAAATAAAAGTTTCTGTTGTGCCAGAGCACGGCAGCTGTCCTCGCACACAAAAACAACAAAACAAGCTCAACTTGAGTTCTCAGCCTATCATCTGGTCAAATGGAAACAGAGAAGTGAGAGAGGATGAGTGAACAGATGAGCGCCAGGGACCCGAGTGAACCCAGTCAGCATTAGCCCGAGTCTGTGGCTCTATTGTTGTGTGCCGAGGGAACGCGAGGTCAGCTTGGATGAGAGAAACTTCTCTGATCACTTACCGACCTCAAGTGACCCTACGGACACCGACTGACACGCTCACGGGGAGCAGCGGCTCCGTATGCGTCAGTGAAGACATCACTCGTGTTGTTTCAGCTTCTCCTTTCATCTCCTTTAAGCTCTTTACACCGAGCCACTGCCATCAGTCTGATTTGTTCTTTCTATTACTGATGCAAACAAATCCGCTTTCATGCTGCTTACCCAGTGACATTCTCTCGTTGGCCAACACCCTGGAAACACTCAGACTATTGTACAAAAGATCCTCACCTGCACAGGCATATGAATGAACACACCAACCTTTATTCCTCCAGCTCTCTTTCCCAGGCTAGTACAATGGGTGCATGCCAGGAGCAGACTAATTGCTGGACTATGGGAGATTCATTGCATTGAATCTTTGAATGATATTCAAGAGTTTTGTTTAAGACACGTAGAGCACGTAAATAAGATAACCACACCTGTATATTCAGCTCCCCAGCCATATACAGCATTTCAGATTTACTCTTCACAGAAAAGCCAAGAAAAACTATACATGGATGTTTTGCATATTGATATAGTCTGTTCCTAAATAAAAAAAACTCTTTTTAGGGTTTTTAATAAATATATGTATATTATTTTACAGAATTTGATAATTTTACTGCTTTATTATACTGTGTATATTTGTATGTGCGCATGTTTGTACAGTAGCTCCTCATTGCAGTACACAAGATCGAGGGCGGAGTTGATCCAGATCTAAGGGGTGGAGATGGTAGGTATGGACTGGAGTTAGGGGTAGGATTAGGGATCAGGGGTGGAGATGGGGTACTAGGATTAGGGGTGGGGTTAGGGATCAGGGGGTGGAGATGGGTAGGATTAAGGGTGGGGTTAGGGATCAAGGAGTGCAGATATGGGTAGGATTAGGGGTGTGGTTAGGGATCAGGGGTGGAGATGGGTAGGATTAAGGGTGTGGTTAGGGATCAAGGGGTGGAGATGGGTGGGATTAGGGGTGTGGTTAGGGATCAGAGGGGTGGAGATAGGTAGGATTAGGGGTGTGGTTCAGGGATCAGAGGTGGGGATGGGTAGGATTAGGGTGTGGTTAGAGATCAGGGGTGGGGATGGGTAGGTTTAGGGGTGTGGTTAGGGATCAGGGAGAAAGATGGGGTAGGATTAGGGGTGTGGTTAGGGATCAGGGGTGAGGATGGGTAGGTTTAGGGTGTGGTTCAGGGATCAGGGTGAGGATGGGGGTAGAGTTTAGGGGTGTGGTTAGGGATCAGGGGTGGAGATGGGTAGGATTAGGGGTGTGGTTAGGGATCAGGGGTGAGGATGGGTAGGTTTAGGGGTGTGGTTAGGGATCAGGGGTGGAGATGGTAGTGAGGGGTGTGGTTAGGGATCAGGGGGTGAGGATGGGTAGGTTTAGGGATCAGGGGGTGGAGATTGGTAGGTTTAGGGGTGGGGTTAGGGATCAGGGGCGGAGATGGGTGAGGATTCAGGGGTGTGGTTAGGGATCAGGGTGAGGATGGGTGAGGTTTAGGGATCAGGGGTGGAGATTGGTAGGATTAGGGGTGTGGTTAGAGATCAGGGGTGGGGATGGGTAGGTTTAGGGGTGTGGTTAGGGATCAGGGGTGAGGATGGGTAGGTTTGAGGATCAAGGGGTGGAGATTGGTAGGTTTAGGGGTGGGGTTAGGGATCAGGGGCGGAGATGGGTAGGATTAGGGTGTGTGGTTAGGGATCAGGGGTGAGGATGGGTAGGTTTAGGGATCAGGGGGTGGAGATTGGTAGGTTTAGGGGTGGGGTTAGGGATCAGGGGCGGAGATGGGTAGGATTAGGGGTGTGGTTAGGGATCGGGGGTGGGAGATGGGTAGGTTTAGGGGTGGGGTTAAGGATCAGGGGGTGGAGATGGGTAAGATTAGGGGTGTGGTTAGGGATCAGGGGTGAGGATGGGTAGGTTTAGGGATCAGGGGGTGGAGATTGGTAGGTTTAGGGGTGGGGTTAGGGATCAGGGGCGGAGATGGGTAGGATTAGGGGTGTGGTTAGGGATCAGGGGGTGGAGATGGGGAGGATTAGTGGTGTGGTTAGGGATCAGGGGTGGGGATGGAGGTTTAGGGATCAGGGTGGATGGGTAGGTTTAGGGGCTGGGGTTTAGTGTGTGGGTTAGGGATCTCTGTTAGTATGTGTCTCTTTCTTTTTTCTATGTCACCTAGCATAACCTTTTAGTTGTTTTTAAAAAAAATTAAAAAAGAGAGCCGCTTCATATTAAAGGAGAAAAAAGTCTGAAAACACCAATGCTAGACTTCCAAGATTTAATATACTTAATCTGTCACCCATTATCATATTCATGTCCACTGTGCGTTTAAAAACAGCAATCACTCCAGAATGCTTACTAGACACGCTGAAATATGCAAGGATTAATCTGAATTGGTTGCGTGCTTCAGATGAGTCAGCAGTAACTCTCTCTTCCCTGACTCATCCTTTTCTGTGACCTAGCGACCGCAGCTGAGAGGGACCAAACCGTATTTCCATGACAATATCTTGTTCAAGTACAGCAAGGCTTCACCACTGAGCACCCTTTCCTCTCTCACCCTCTTCCTCTCTACATGTTCACACACTGAGAAGTTCACCTCATGGATCTACCGCAAAAACACAGCTGCTTCCGACCAACAAGAAACTTAGAGAAGAAACCGTTAGTGCGCGGTTGACACCTAGCATTGCTGAATGCAAACGCTCAAAGACTCAAAGCACAGGGAAACTGGGGAACGTCCACAATTCACTTTACAGAACTTCTGAAACAAAGATCTGCCAAGATAACCTGTTTATTGTCTGCCATCAACCAGCTCTGTAAATCTCGAGTGTTGCACCAAAACACTGCGCTGGCCATGCAGACACAGTCTAAACAACTTTGCACAAAAAGGATTATTTGAAGCACACCTTTTGTACTTCTCCCATAGGAAGGGGTTTTGGACACTGAGAAATCTTCCAGGATGCGGAAACTGGGTCTCCAGACACGGTCTCGTGGAAGAGGCTGTAACGTTGTTGGTAGCCTGCGGTCATCCCTGGACGATCGGGCACCTGCAGATAGTCCTGACTGGTGTTCATGGGCTAACCAAGTCTCTAGGGTACACTTTGGAGGGAGTGCTCGACGTACGGAGAGAGAGGCTGGTTTCCAGAACTTTCCAGGGAGGAGAGAAATGTTGAAGGAAGAGCCACCGAGAGTCCTAAAGAGGAGAGGAAAACATGGGGTCATAAAGAGATTAAGGGAAGATCACTATACAGGGCAAGTTCCGCGCTAAGAGAGAATTCCAAAAAAGCGCAGATGGGAGTGGAAAGTTCTGCATGTGATCTACTGATGACACGCAAATTAAAGAACACAGAACGCAACCGGATTGTTTCCATAATTACCAACACGATACAGCAGAGCGAATTAAGACATGCTTTTTGGGCGTTAAATAATGATGCAAATACTAGTAAAGTGACTTAAATAATGGTGCAAATACTAGTAAATTGACTGAAATAATGGTGCAAATACTAGTAAATTGACCTAAATAATGGTGCAAATAAATAATGGTGCAAATACTAGTAAATTGACCTAAATAATTGTGCAAATACTCAGTAAATTGACCTAAATAATGGTGCAAATACTAGTAAATTGACCTAAATAATGATGCAAATACTAGTAAAGTGACTTAAATAATGGTGCAAATACTAGTAAATTGACCTAAATAATTGTGCAAATACTAGTAAATTGACCTAAATAATGGTGCAAATACTAGTAAATTGACCTAAATAATGATGCAAATACTAGTAAAGTGACTTAAATAATGGTGCAAAATACTCAGTAAATTTACTAAAATATTGGTGCAAATAAATAATGGTGCAAATACTAGTAAATTGACCTAAATAATGGTGCAAATACTAGTAAATTGACTTAAATAATGGTGCAAATACTAGTAAACTGACCTAAATATTGGTGCAAATACTAGTAAATTGACTTAAATAATGGTGCAAATACTAGTAAACTGACCTAAATAATGGTGCAATTACTTGTAAATTGACTTAATGGTTCAAAATAAATAATGGGTGCGAACACTAGTAAATTGACCCAAATAATGGTGCAAATACTAGTAAATTGACTTGAATGTTGGTGCAAATACTCAGTAAATTGACTTAAATAATGGTGCAAATACTAGTAAACTGATCTAAATAATGGTGCAATTACTTGTAAATTGACTTAATGGTGCAAATAAATAATGGTGCAAATACTAGTAAATTGACCTAAATAATGGTGCAAATACTAGTAAATTGACCTAAAATAATGGTGCAAATACTAGTAAATTGACCTAAATAATGGTGCAAATACTAGTAAAATTACTTAAATATTGGTACAAATAAACAATGGTGCAAATACCAGTAAATTTACCTAAATAATGGTGCAAATACTAGTAAATTTATTTAAATAATGGTGCAAATAAACAATGGTGCAAATACCAGTAAATTGACAAGCGCAAACCTTAGACAATCACCTTGCATGATTTATTTAAAATACTCTCCTCTCATAAATTTTTCATCTGAAAGGAAAACTCCTACAAATGCATGTGCAATAATAAGGTCAGACACAATTTCACTGTGTTTTTAGTAAATCCTGACAGTAGTTTTATAATGCAATTTTAAATATGATACACCGGTGTTTTGCCAGATTTAGTTGATCTATGTATCATCTTTTTACTCTTTTAATTCTTTTTATAACCGTTTTTAATTTTCCTTGCTTTTATTTTGTGTTTTTAATCAAATTCCTTTCTGTGTAAAGCACTTTGAATTACCATGGTATATAAAATGTGCTGTATAAATAAACTTGCCTAATGCTAAATGAGGGTTTGTGCTGGCGTAAAGCAGTTAGTAAATCTGGCCCTAAATGATGCAACACATAGAAATAAATGAATAGAAACAAGACAGCTGAATTGTGAAATGAATGGCTACAGAAATTACTTTAGTGTAGCTTCTGCATTGTACCATTACCTCACGAGAGATAAACTGGGAAAATTTAATCTCAGAGTGTGTTAAATGGAGGTCAGGGCTCAGTCCTGTGACTCAACATGACACTTGTTATCTAGCAGGTGAACGTTATCCCTCTAGCCAGTGTGACTACCTTATGAGTCATCCGTTAACTTTATCTTGCGCTACCTTCCTCTCTCGACTTGCTTCCTGGTGCAAGAGCTGCAGGAGTTCAATACAACAACCATATAGTGACGAGAGGCATTGTGTAAAAGCGAATGGAAAGAAACGAGGGTAATCTTATTGAAGAGATAAGCAAATTCTTTTGGGAAAGGGTCTGTTTGTAAAGAGAGTCAGTGTGTGTGAGAACGAAGAGGGAGATTTATGCTGCTTGCCGAAGCATTAATTCAGCGGTTTGGCCAAAATTGTCAATCGCACTAATGAGTATGCACCCCTGCGCTCGGGACAGTGTGTTCTCTGACGCTGCAGGACCCTTTAGATGACATGCTTCTCGTTCTCTGCATGTGTAAGAGCGTTAAGATGGACAGCATGTCTGATTTAAACATCAGTGGTAAAGAAGGTGATGGTGAGTTTATTTGATTTTCATGAATCAGTTTTTGAGTACATGTTTTTAAAAGCCTCTTCTGCTCAAGGCTGCATTTATTTGGTCAAAAATACTGTAAAACAGTGAAATATTATTAGAATTACAAATAACTGTTTTCTATGTGAATATGTATTGTAAAATGTAATTTATTCCTGTGATCAAAGCTGAATTTTCAGCATCATTCTTCAGTGTCACATGATCCTTCAGAAATCATCATGCTGATTTGCTGCTTAACAAACATTTCCGATTATTATTAATGTTAATTATTAAATTCCTCTTTGATTAAAAGAAAGGTTTCATTTATTTGAAACCAAAATTTCAAATTTAACATTGTAAATTTGTCCTTGCTGAATAAAAGGAGTAGTAAAAAAACAACAGCAAAAAGGTACTGACCACAATTCTTTTTAAAGGTATATCAGTAAATTTGAAGGATATTTTTTTTTAAATATATACACTACCAATCAAAAGTTCAAGATTGGTATGTAAAGAAGTCTCATCTGCTCACCAAGGCTGCAATTTTTTGATAAAAAATACACAAAAAACACAGTAATATTGTGAAATATTATGACAATTTAAAATGACTTTTTTATGTTAATATATATTAAAATGTAATCTATTCCTCTGAAAAAAGCTGAATTTTCAGCATCATTACTCCAGTCTTCAGTGTCACATGATCCTTCACAAATCACTCTAATATGATGATTTTATGCTCCAAAACATGTATGATTATTATCCATGTTGAAAACAGTTTTTTACATTTTTATTTCAGGATTCTTTGATGAATAGAAAGTTCAAAAGAACAGCTTTTATCTGAATTGGAAAGCTTTTGTTACATTAAACACTACCTTTATAAAAGTTTGGGGTCAGTAAGAATTTGTATTTTATTTTTGGGGAAATAAATAAGAAATCAATACTTCTATTCATTCAAGGATGAATTACATTGATCAAAAGTTACAGTAAAGACATTTATAATGTTAGAAAAGATTCTAATTCAGATAAATGCTGTTCTTTTGAACTTTCTATTCATCAAAGAATCCTGAAAAAAAATGTAAAAAACTGTTTTCAACATGGATAATAATCATACATGTTTCTGGAGCATAAAATCATCATATTAGAGTGATTTGTGAAGGATCATGTGACACTGAAGATGGAGTAATGATGCTGAAAATTCAGCTTTTTTCAGAGGAATAAATTACATTTTAATATATATTAACATAAAAAAGTCATTTTAAATTGTCATAATATTTCACAATATTACTGTGTTTTTTGTGTATTTTTTATAAAAAATTGCAGCCTTGGTGAGCAGAAGAGACTTCTTTAAAAACATCGATAACTCGTTCTTAAACTTTTTGACCGGTAGTATACATACATATATATATATTGCTATTCATAGTTATGTTTAGCAATATGGAAAATATTTATTTATTTTTAAACTACTTGGTTGGATCCTTAAAAATAAAAATATTGCCAAAAATTCACTAAAATAATATCTCGCTAAGCCCTGATCCATTAATGCTCGCGCGAAGGCTACGGTTGGACACATTGAATCTATTGAGAAAGAAAAAGTAAAAACAAGAGAAAAGATTCAAAACCTGCTGTTCGCTTCCATTTAGCTTTAGGGAAGAAAGAAATATC
Source organism: Hybognathus amarus (assembly GCA_030378365.1). NCBI lineage: Eukaryota > Metazoa > Chordata > Actinopteri > Cypriniformes > Leuciscidae > Hybognathus > Hybognathus amarus. Next base: position 334,214 of record JAQIUQ010006982.1, on the reverse strand, counting down.
CATAATTCCCTGACCCTTCACAGGCCTGAGTGACTTAGTAGATGTAAAAGATGAAAGACAGCACAGCAAAATGTCACCAGAACTAAAATCCTGAGCTAGTCAGAAACTGGACTTTCATATGGTCTCGTCCACAGAGCCAGACCGGTCAAAAACCCACTAAACCCACTGTAAATAAGCCCTGCATCACAACATAACGATTGTCTCCTCATGAGAGTTATGATGGACAAGCCAAGGCTGCAGTCCATGTTCTAGCTTTAGGTAAGTATGAATATTATGTTTCAGGAAAGTGCAGCTCTACGAGCAATTAAAATGAGATTCACTTTAAATGTGGAGTCAGTGTTCTCAGACCACTTTGGAGTGTTTTCGAGAACAAATGATGGCCAAATTGGTTGTAATGGGACATTCAGGGGTGTCTAACAAGACACTGCTGTGGCTGTTAAAGGCAGATACTCACTGGAGGTAAGGCCGTGAGCATGATGGAGGACTCGGAACAGCGGGCGTTTTTTGATCTGCTGGTCGGAAATCCGAAAACAGCATTTTGCTGGAAGCCCTCGTGAATGTTCAGGATGTACTGATTCTGCAGCGTGATGAAACGGAACCTCCTTCAGACCTTCGACCGCTCGCCTTCCTCGATCAACCGAACCACCGGCTGTGAGATGGAGAAAGAGAGAGGAAATGAGAACAACAGCACACTTAAAACTGCTCTCCGACTCCCACATCGATTCATCCGGAGCACTGGCTCAGAATGTAGTCCATCATAGGAGATTTTCACAGGAAATAAAAAGCTTTGTTACCAAAGGAACGCTTATGCAATGTTCTGATTTCAGGCGCTTGTGAATAGGAACAGAACGTCTTCTCTGGTGCGTGTGCGAGCCAGTTCGACTTGAGACGCACACAACAACAGCCACACGTACATCTACTGAGCCAGCCACACATACACACACACACGGTTTTACACACAGTCGAGAACAGTTTTAGGTTTTATTTCTATCCCAAAATCAACAATTACAATTACACACTATTCCTACACAAGGATGGGATCGATATGATTTTCAAAGAGAAAGCTTTCTCAAAGCCTACATTTCATTTAAGTAAACAAAATTCACTCAAAATAGTAATATTGTTGAAATATTATTATAATTTAAAGTAGTAAAAACTTTTGCTAGATACTTTACTCACCCCATGTCATCCAAGATGTCCAATGTCTTCCTTCTTCAGTTCAAGAAATTAAGGTTTTTGATGAAACGCTTCCAGGATCTTCTCCATATAATGGACTTCAATGGGAACCAAACGGTTCAAGGTCCAAATGAGAGTTTCAGTGCAGCTTCAAAGGGCTTTAAACGATTCCTGCCGACGAATAAGGGTCTTATCTAGCGAAACGATTGCTCATTTAAAAAATAAATGCAAAAGTTTAGGTTTATAAGCTCAAAAGGTCGCCTTGCTCTGTTCAGTGATGCACGTCTCGTGACTCTCCTTGTTCGAACTCGCTCATCAAAATGAACGAATCTTTTCTGAGTCATGACTCGAAGGGTCCTAGATAAGACCCTTATTCATCGTCTGGTGTCGTTTAAAGCCCTTTGAAGCTGCACTGAAACTCTCATTTGGACCTTGAACCGTTTGGTCCCCAATGAAGTCCATTATATGGAGAAAATCCTGGAATGTTTTCATCAAAAACCTTAATTTCTTTTCGACTGAAGAAATAAAGACATGGACATCTTGGATTACATGGGGTGAGTGAATTATTGAGCAAAAGTTTTTTTAAAGTGAACTACTCCTTTAATATAACTGTTTGTTATTTTTATATATTTTAAGATTTCTGTGATGCAAAGCTGAATTTGTAGAAGCCATTAATCCAGTCTTCAGTGTCAAGGAAGGAAATCTAGATTTGGTGCTTCTTATTATCAATGTTGACAGTCAACAATCATTTTTATGGAAACCATGATCCCCATTGACTTTCATGGTGTAGAAAGAAAATACAATGGAAGTCAATGAGTCCAACTGTTTGGTTTCCGACATTCTTCAAAATATCTTCTTTTGTGTTCAGCAGAAGAAAGAAACCCATAAAGGATTGGAACAAAATGACTGAATAAAACATTTTGGGTGAACTATCCCTTTAATGCATCCTTGCTGAATAAAAGTATTACAAATCTTACTGAGCCCTTATTTGTACATGTATATTTGCTTATTTAAAGGGATACTCCATTTATTTTTTGGAAATAGGCTCATTTTACAACTCCCCTAGAGTTAAACAGTTGAGTTTCACCGTTTTCAAATGTATTCAGATGATTTTCTGATATTTAGAAGAATATCAGTAATCAGACAGTTTCTGGTCTCATTGACTTCCATAGTAGGAAAAACATATACTATGGAAGTCAATGAGACCAGAAACTGTCTGATTACTGATATTCTTCTAAATATCAGAAAATCGTCTGAATACATTTGAAAACGGAGAATCTCAACTGTTACAACTCTGGGAGTTGTAAAATGAGCCTATTTCCAAAAAACGTGTAAGTATCCCTTTAAGGAATGGATCAGATTGGCGTTCCACCTCTGAATATTCCCTCCAGCCGAGCTACCCTCACAGTAGTACTTCCACACGGACAGGCAGTCGGGGGTGGGGCTTGTGGTTGTGGGCGTGGCTTCGTTGCTTGGGGGCGTGGACAAACGCCCAACAGGTCAAACTCAGGTCACACACTCGCATGGCACTGAAGTCCAACGTAAACACTTCCAACCGCTGTGCGTGAAACAAAAACGAACACATGTAAACATACAAACCCCAACACATCACAAAATAAAAATGGTTTCTTAAAATAATCCGTCCTTAAACCATGAACTCCCTAGCCCTTCGAAAGAAAAACAACGTCTTACGGCCTGGCTTTAACTTCCACAAAATACCTCTGGGTCTCATTGGAAAACTCTCCCTTGGTCTCCGTGGTGCTCAACACCCTGAAGATAGGGGCTGGCCACTGAGCCTCCGAGACAGATGGGGGAGGAGCGGTGACCCCGACGGACCCCTGCGCTTAGACCCCCGGCTTTTTAGGTCACCCCATGCCCTCATCGATTACACTTACTCTTTCAACACAAAGAGGATTTGGGGTCGAAGGTGGTAATGTCTGGGCTGAAAGTAAGCTCCCAATAATGGGCCAACCCACACGCAGAGTACCCAATTCTCCCAGTGGAAGAGTAAGAGGCCCTTTTTAATGGTCAAAACATTTGCAAACCCAAAATTGCTTCTTTCTCAAAGCTAGTCCGCACACATAACAAACCACTCGTTATTAACTCTTTTCCGCCACCGCTTAAAAATAAAAATGATGCTAGCCACAACCAGCATTTTTTAGCATTTTCACAACCCTCAGAATATTTGGTAATTAAAAAACTGTTTTCATTCTTGGCATTCGACTGACATTAAACGTTTAAAATGTTGTAGAAATAATGTCAGTTTATAAAAATAATGTGAATTGGACGTCAAAACAACGTTGAACACCAAATAGTTGAAGTGGTGTTGTTAACTCACGATGGATTCAACATAGAAATATCAACAGTTTTTGAGTTGTACGTCAAATCAACATAATTTGAAGGCTACAACCTCAAAATTCAACGGTTATCCAATACAGGCACCGACATGACATTAAAATGCCAACTGGGCTTTTTAAAAAACTTAATATGGACAATTGTTTCATAAAAAGTAGGGCTTACAACGATTAATCGTGATTAATCGCATCAAAATAAAAGTTTGTGTTTGCATGATGGTGCACTGTGGGTAACCATCTGTGTATACACACATATATATATATATATATCTCATATATACACAGAAATATTTTCATGTATATACTGTATATAGATTTATATATAATTTATATTATATATAAATATACATATTTTATATATAAATACAATTTTTCTCTTAAATATACATGCATGTGTGTGTATTTATATATATATACACAAAATAATTATACACAGTGCACCCACATATATTATGTAAACACGAACTTTTATTTTGGATGCGTACTAATCGTCATTAATCGTTTGACAGCCTTAAAAAAAGCTAATATTTCAAGCAAAAAACTGAGAAAATCATGCTTTTGGGTGGGATTCAGAACTGTATGGTCAAACACACACTGGAGTCCAATTTCGAGCTCCATCAACACATTCAAAGCTTCACAGTCCTGTTGCTTCGTCCTGAGTCGACATTTCATTCAGTTACATTAGTCAGTTTTGATGTATATGCCGTTTAATGTTTGATAATCGTGTTATTTTACATGTTCTATCGCTTGTTTCTGCATCTTCGTCTCCTGTGGGTTTCGTATCCGAGAGATCTCTACTAGTTCAGTGTAACAGCGCCCCCTACCGTAGTTCAGTCCAACGACAGTAAAGAGTTTATAGGTCAAATTGAAAACACCACAAATTATTATAATTTGATATAACAACGAGGAGTGAGAGAAGTGATAAAACGAACCCTCTCTCTCAAACACAGCAATAAAGGTCAAAGACCCAGACAAATGCAGAAGTGCACTGAGACCGAACGTCCCGACGACACTAATATCAGCACATCTGAGAGTTTCGAGAGCTAATCTCAGACGTACACCAGAAGGACATGGCGCTCTGGCAGGATGGGTGGACTGAGGCCTGAAAGAAACACTCACAAGCGAACGTGGCGGACAGACGGGCGGTAGACTAAAACACTGGAAGTCCAGGGCACATCATAGGAGGCCGAAGCAGAGAGAAGATCTCAACAAATGCAACAGATACATCTAACTACAAAATACAATTAAACAGCAAGAGGCCATTCGTGAGCATTAACAAGCCTTCAAAACATGGCATTAGTAGACTAAACATGAGCACACTGAGCCAAAACAATACTGAAAAAAATAAAAGCTGTGATGTGTAATCTCAATTATTACTTTATTTTATTGGTCAGTTTAAATTTAGAGATATTTTGGATTCTATCTTACCAAATAATAAATAAATTGAGAATCACATTTTTTGGTTTATCAGTTCTGATCAGACAACTAAACAAAATAACACGTGATTTACCAGAGGCCCTGACAAAATCCAGACTGCAGTCTATTTGAAATGTTTTATTAATTTGAATAAATGATTCAATGACTACAGAACGTTCAGCTAACGTTCCTGAATGGTCCCATGAGGTTATTTTTTTGGGAACCAAACAAGAACGTTAAAGGAACGTTCCATGTAGGTTATTTTTAGGTTCCATTTTTATAACGTAAGGAGATGTTTCGGTAACGTTCCCTTAACCTTAAGGGAAAGTTCTAGGAACGTTCTGGGAACCAAATGTTCCCAGAACCTAAATTTGTTTGCTGGTTAAATACTTGTTTCATTACTGGATGAATCAGCCTTTTGAACTGAAACTCTGACTGAATGTATTCAATGGCAAAACACATAGTATAACAAACAGTCACTTGTCGTCAGTGTTACAATTGTTATTTGAAGCGTCAAGTAACTTTCAAAAGGCAATATACTCGATTTTGATCCTCTAGACATCAGTGTTTATATCCAAACTTATATATAAACTAGTGCTGAACTCTAAAAAATGCTGGGTTGTTTTAACCCAACTTTGGGTCAAATATGGACAAACCCAAACGTTGGGTTAAAAATGTACTAATAAAAATAACTCAATGGCGGTTAGTCCATATTTGACCAAAGTTGGGTTAAAACAACTCAGCAATTTTTAGAGTGTGGGTAACGATTAATCGCATCCAAAATAAAAGTTTGTGTTCATATAATACATGTGTGTGTACTGCGTATAATTACTTTGTATATATAAATACACACACATGCATGTATATATTTAAGATTTTTTTTAAATTTATATATTCATATTTTATAAATAATACACATTTTGTACAAATATACATGCAATATATACATGCACATATTTCTAAAAATATATACATGCATGTGTGTGTATTTACATATACAAAATAATTATACGCAGTACACGCATGTATTATGTAAACCCAAACTTTTATTTTTTATTTTACAGCACTAATATAAACTTATACCCCAGTACTTCTGTGATAATGTGAATATTAGCAACACAGAAATAATGATACTGTGTGTGTTTGAAAAGACTGTTTGTGAAGCTGAAAGCTAAATGTAATTAAGTAATGAACAAAAAGGCCTTTAAACTAAACAATATTGATTTTTTTCTTATGATTTTTGAAATACGACCAGGATATTTCTCAGTGAGATCCATCTGAGAGCACAAGCGAGCTGCCAAAACTGTCATCACAGACAGATGGCACAGAAAAGAAAGAATCATGCTCACACAATGTCCTACTATCTTTGAAATCATGCCAACAGACACTAAATCTGATCTAAATGCATGACAAACAAAACCAGGCCCAGACTTCACATGCATGTGCGCGTGAGAGAAAGAGGGAGGAAGATGCTTATCACTGACCTACTGAACTGACTCAGCGAAACAAACCATACGTATGCATGAAGCAGACACTCTCACACACACAAAATGTTGTCTATATGACGTCTGAGAGGGTCTGAGAGCAGTCCGTGCAGGATTGTGTAAACAAGGTAAATGGTTTACTTCTTCCAGGAATTAAGATTCTGTCATCAATTGCTCAATCCAAACCCATGACGAATGAAATTGAAAAATGAGGATCAGTCGGAACTGACACAATCACTATTGCAGTTGCTTCACGACACTATTAGAATTATCAATATGCAAAACATCCATAATTTTTCTTGGCTTAGATTAGACACTGGATTAACACACAAGTCACTTGTTTCAGGGCACTAGGCACTCCTCGTTCACTTCCTAATGTAAAAAATTCACAATTTCACAGTAAGCCATATCGGGTGATTCTTCGCGAAATTAGACTTATGAGGTGTCATGAAACTTTTTGATTATAAAAGTAAATGCATATCAAAATAAAAAGGATACAGTTATAAACATCTCATCATGTACTATTTTGCACATGATTTCAAATGACATCATAAATACCAATTTTGTTGTTTTTTCCACATTTAAGGGGAAATTTCTCATTACCGCAACGTGTCCATGACTGGATTTGGGTTCTTTGAGATGAAAATATTTATAATTAAAAAACATAAAAAATAAAAAACTTCAGTGCATGTTATACTATAAATATTTACAATAAAGAAACATGTGGTATTTGGTGATCATTGGTAAATGTAGTGGCAATAATAAGGAATATAAATGTGTCCAAGACCAATTATCTCATCCTCCGCAACAATTTTCAATTATTGTTTAAGTCCTCAAGGAACTAACATTTTCAAGATTTTTTTTTGGGAAGGGACATAATTGACTGTGACACACAAGATAAAGGTTACATTTTTATTTGTCATAGTACCTACACAGCTTTTTAGATCTCATAACCGAAACATATACCATATATTTAAAGGTAATGTCATGTTGCGGTAATGATAATTTTTTATGGACTTCATCTAAAAATGTAAATAATAATATAGTAAATATTTTTTTAAATCTTCTAAAAATAATGGTTATAGTAAGTTCAGACCCTAATCTTATATGTGCAAAAAGAAAATAGGCATTTAAAAGAAAAAAGGTAGAAAAAAAATGGTATTTTAAAAATTCTGATGCTGGGCAACTTCTAAATCTGGATTTCTGTAGAATCACCCAGGAACAACTTAAGTTATGACAAAACTTTCATTTTACTGAAACTATTCCATTAAGATTCAGACCCCAAAATCTTCAGGATCTACAAGAACAGTCCTCACTCTCTTTTCAGAGAAAAACACACATTGTGTCCTCTCAACTGGAACACCATGGGCTTCAACCATACACACCCAGAATCGCTCCAACGCAGCGTGTTCGGGACAGCCTGTCTTTCACACACAGTTCCGGGCACACAAACACACATTCTGCCCAACAGAGAGACCGGACGGTTCCCCAAACACACTTCCATCACCAGGTAAAACCAGACTCATTTAAAGGCATTCGTGTCCTTCAGACCACAGTAAATGTAGACTTGCTCACACACCCCGTTGCTGGGGAACAAAATGTAGATTGTTTGTGTAATCTCACGTCTGGAAAACATTTATTATCGTGTGTGTGTGTGTGTGTGAGGGTGGGAAACATGGGGAGAATGAAACTGACGGCTCACAAACAACTTTTTCTCACATTCTGGTAATTGAAACACACAAAACCTGAACATCTAGACAAAGAATGTGAAACTATAATGTTATTACTCAGAGTAGAGATACTGTCACCTAAACTGTCTTTGAAACAATCTATGATTTATAGGACGAGGATAAAGATATAAAGTCAACTGCATCCCTCCCTAAAAATCCCACGTGTAGTTTAAACTGGTTTCCGAGCCAGGTCAAATTGGTATTTATAATATGGTTAAGCTGGGAATCCATTCTTTAAAGTGGCCAAAACCCCTCTAGACTAGTTTTTTTCAGCAGTGATAGTGTTATTTATATAGTAGTATATAATTTAAGCTTCATTTTAATTACAGATTTGAAAAGTGTTAAACTATATTTTGACCATACTAACTCTAAGTAACTTTGCAACTACATTAACTCTAACTAGAGACTGTTAGGTTCGCGTTAGTAGAATAAGTTGATATAAACGTTGCTTATAGTGAGTAGATTGTTTGTTGGTGGGAGCATCAAAATAAAGAGTTATAAAGCAGACGGTCGACTAATGCTCTAATGACTGCTAGTTGATATAAAGTTACTTATAGTTAGCAGAATGTCTAAAGTGAAGCGTCAAAACAAAATAAAAGTTACTAGTTTTAGTTTTTAGTTGACAATAATAACCCTGGCTCAGATCATTTATCCTAATATTTGAGTTCATAAATGAAAATTGGCAGAATTTTAAATTGAATATGGTGTGTTGGTAGTACACCAACACACCATATTGAGAAGCCGGAGATAATGTGTAGGAGTGACGATGGATTTCCTTTTGTGATTTTCCCACCTACAAGAAGTGCAAAAAATAATACAAATCCTTCTCTTAAATACAAAAGAGCTGAAAATATGAAAAGAAATCTCATATAGAAAACCCAGCAAGCAATAGCCGTCATTTCACCATCTAGGTTAACTATAGACCCCAAATAGTCCAGCTATGAGTAACCCACTTCCACACTTTAACACATTTAACCCAATTTTGGGTCAAATATGTACAAACCCAGCCATTGGGTTACGTTCTTAAATTACATTTTTACCCAATGTTTGAGTTTGTCCATATTTACCCAAAATTGGGTTAAAAACAACCCAGCATTTTTTAGAGTGTAGCCAAAATAATCATTGAATTTAGTTACATGTCGAATTTGCCAAAATAACTTGCGAGATGTGTCGATATTCCATCATGTAAGCAAAGTAAACAGTGAGGATGACTATGATGACTACACTCTAAAAATGATGACTACTACACTCTAAAAAATGCTGGGTTGTTTTAAACTTTTAACCCAATTTTGGGTCAAATATGGACAATCCCAGCCATTGGGTTGTTTTTAAATTAAATTTTTAACCCAACGTTTGGGTTTTTCCGTATTTGACCCAAAGTTGGATTAAAACAACCCAGCATTTTTTAGAGTGAGCCAAAATAACCATGAATTTAGTTACATGTCGACTTTGCCAAAATAACTTGTGAGATGTGCGATATTCCATCATGTAAGCAAAGTAAACAGTGATTACAAGGTTTCCAGTGTTTGGTTTCATTTCTACACTCATTTAATTTATTTATCTAATTGATGACCACACTCTTAAAAATAATGGTTGTTTAACCCAACTTTGGGTCAAATATGGCACAAACCCAGCCATTGGGTTACATTTTTTAATTACATTTTTAACCCGAACGTTTTGTTTTTTCCATATTTGACCCAAAGTTGGATTAAAACAACCCAGCATTTTTAGAGTGTAGTCTATTCTTGGGCGATGGTTTAGATGTCTAATTCAATTTTCACTGAAAGCCCAATTTTTGCCTTGTTTAGCCTAGACGTCTGCCGGGCTGTGTTGGACGGATATTAAACATCTTGTAGCCCTCAAATCATATTCACTTTATAGCCATTAATCCTGTAATTTAATCATTTATTATAAATGTTATATCGCTGTCTTCGATAAAGTTTTGTCTATCCATTTATGGTGTTTTTTGTTATTTTGGGGTATTTTTTGAATTTATTTACTTCAAAAAGTACCATATTTTCTTTGTGAATTATGCTTATTTTTATGTTTTATTTTTTAATTTTTTTAACCACATTAAAATATTATTCCAATAAGTTCTAAGAGCTAAAACCTAAGACTGAAGTGACTTTGCTCTCACCTGGTGTCTTATTTTGTTTTATTTTAGAATGCTCTAAATTACAGTTTTTCCCATTCATTTCTATGGAAGCCCATTTTTTACCCAAATACAAGATTAAGAGTTTTTTTTCACCTACTTAACATTGTAGAATTGAGTCAAAAATAATTGTGTGTGTTCAGGAGGCAAACTTAGGAAAAGTAGCCAAGTCTTGTTTTCTTGTTTCACTTTTAGGGTTAAACGCAAAATTGCTTGCAGGGAAACAACACCAACAATATCATCAGATCCCCAGGAACATATGCACAAAAATGCTCCTAACAACATCCCAAAAATAAAAACGCTGTCCCTTACACAATAACAGCTTGGTAATCATTAGATGCAAACCTCAAATCTGGAGTTTCTCAACAGAAATGAGTTTCACAAGCTCAACATCCTTGTGCAGGAATCAGTGTGTTGCTCTCTGTTTCTGCTCCAGGGTGTTGCTGACTCATGCTAAGTCATCTGTGCTCGATACACAAGCAGAGACGGTGCCAATATCTCTGAATGCTGCGCTCTCGCTCTCACCTGCCCTTCTGCATCTAAAGCAGGCGCACACAAAAGCCATTAACAAGAACGATGGCTATCACATCCCCGAGTGAAAGCGCGAGAGAGAAAACTGGTTTGGGTAAATCAAGAGGCTCTTTATGAACGGCAGAAAGAAAGTTTCTTTCTGTTCTTTCTCTTGCGACGCTCGTTCTTTGTCCTAGTACAATGAGGTGCAATGAGGAAAGAACAGGGCATTCTGGGATTAAGGAGGATACAGAAGTGACTCTGCAGAAAGCCAAGACAACATGAAATAATAAAGCCCAGAGGATCACACATTATCTCAGAGCTCTCTCTCTTTGAGCACGTTGTCATTTATAACGTCACTTCTCAGACGTGATTATCTGCCGATCTGGCGTGGAAGTAACGCAGCTTCCATTTCACTTTAACATGAACACATGCGCGTTTGTGTAGTGCTCAGCTAGTGTTACCTCGTTCTGCATGTGCATCAAGGTACGTCGCGATACCTAGCGCGAAGTGTTTCCACCGCAGCACAAACACACTGGCTTTCCTGACCAGACTAAGGTTTCACACACACACACGTTTTCAGAGCCTAAGCGCGGCCACCTGTGCACCGGTTGGCATCATGACCACTCGTTATTCATGACGGGCCGAGTGATAGCGTGGCGATAACAATAGAAGTGCCTCCCCTTCGAGGACAAAAGCGTGGTCAGAGGACTAAAAATAACCTTCCAGTCATTAAATTAAGTGCAAGTATTGATTCTCTCTGCTGCTCATTCGGCACAGCCTGACTTATGATTTTATAGTTTAGTGACAAGTGTGTAAGAGTGGACAGAACAATTGATAGACGTACTGAATACGTCTATCAGTTTAAAGGAGTAGTTCACTTTAAAAAAAAACTTGCTGATAATTTACTCAAAAGAAATTATCGATTTCTGATGAAAACATTCCAGGATTTTCTCCATATAATGGACTTCAATGGTGTCCAAACGGTCCAAATGAGAGTTTCAGTGCAAACTGTTCAAAGGGCTTTAAATGACACCATATGATGAATAAGGGTCTTAGGACCCTTCGAGTCATGACTCGAAAGATTCGTTCATTTTGATGAACAGGAGAGTCACGAACACGCATCACAGAACAGAGCAAGGCGTAAGCATTTGTGCTTATAAAACTTTAAATTTTTTATTTATTTTTTAAATGAGCGATCGCTTTGGCTTGATAAGACCCTTAATCATCGTCTGGAATCGTTTTAAGCCCTTTGAAGCTGCACTGAAACTCTCTTTTGACCTTGAACCGTTTGGTCCCCATTGAAGTCCATTATATGGAGAAAAATCCTGGAATGTTTTCACCTCAATTTCTTTTCGACTGAAGAAAGAAAGACATGGACATCTCTGAATGACATTGGGGTGAGTAAATCATCACAAACGTACTCCTTTAAATTTGCGTGTCGTCAGTGGATCACTTCAATGCTCACGCTAATTTTCCCTGTATAGTAAATCTGGCTCCGGGTGTAAAACGGGAATGCGTCTCCCTCGCCTACTCGTGATCTCAATTTACTCAACCAAAACACACCAAATGTAAACAGGGCCAGAGAGAAGAGAGGTTGATAAGCCAGTTTCTCTCTTTATCTCTTTCTTTACATGTGAGGTGTAGTCACGGGTGAGTAACCTGTTCTGTTCTTCCTGTAAACCCTGCTAAAGCACTTGATGACCCCTGACCCAAATTATCATCACGGTGACCTGTGACCTGTAACCGCCTGATGTCTCACTGGTGTCAGGTGCTGAGATCAGCCAATGCACACACACACCCTCATTTGACTCTGAGAGCGAGAAGTATTCAAAAACTCTATCCAGCGACATTAAAATGACCTTGAATAACCTAAAAGGCAAATAAGTAACATGAAAGGTCAGTATCAAGGTAAAAGATTCAAAGTATTGAAAGGCTCAAGTATCGACTAAAGCCTGTGCAAGAATGCAAGCGTTTTGCCAATGCACAGAAAAAAAACTGGAACTGTAAAACTGCGTCATGAAGTTCTTTGAAATCGCAACACCACGTGAAATAGATAATAAAAGAGAACTGTTTTTGTTTCATGTACTTAGAGAATGTTTCAGGTTTTAGTTTCACATTTCAAAAGCCGTGTACACAACCGCATTTAAATGAAGGTTCAAAATCCCCTGAAATTGTTCTTCTGTCTGCATACACAAAAATATGAGTCAAAAAATGAACAAGTCAGAATATCAGATTTCATTTGGAGAAACGCTGCAGTAACTGTCTAAAATTTGATCGAGAGCATGCTTGACTGTACAATATAATTATATTCTAACTTCTGCAAAAAAAGTGTGTACAGTAGCGACAGATCATTCAGTACTTTCCAGTAAAAACAATAGAGTCCAACACTCAGGATCCAGAAGTAAAAATTTTTGAAAGATATCTTATAAACCTTTAAATCCAGCCCTACTGTGAGCTATGAGGTTGATAATCAATGGCATTTGCTTCTTTTGAAGCTTATTTAAGCTCATTTAAAAATAATTCCTTTAAAAACGGAATTCCTGGTGAAAAACTACATTACCCATGATGCTCTACAGAAGATTCCACCAAACAGAGAGCCAAAAGAGCAACACTGTCCAAAATATTTATTTAGCTTGATTACTTCCATTAAAGTAATCAAGACAATCTCTTTAATGTTCTCAAAATACTGAAATGTTTGTATATATATATAAGGGCTGTTCAAATCGATTAATCGCGATTAATTGCATTTGAAAATAAAAGTTTGTGTTTACATAATATATGTGGGTGCACTGTGTATAATTATCTTATATATATATATATATATATATATATATATATATATATATATATATATATATATATATATATATATAAATACACACACATGCATGTTAAATTATTTATATATAAAATATATATATAATATAAATTATATTTAAATCTATATACATGATTTTTTTAAATATATAGGCAAAATATATTTTTTTAAAATATAAAATAAAAAAAATATATAAATATAAAAATATAAATATATATGCATGTGTGTATTTATATATATAAAATAAATTATACACAGTGCACCCACATATATTACGTAAACACAAACTTTTATTTTGCGATGCGATTAATCGCAATTAATCGTTTGACAGCCTTACAGCTCAGCAAGCAATTTTATGTTTAAAAACCGTCCAACACAGCCCAGACGTCTAGGCTAAACCAAGGCAAAAATTGGGCTTTCAGTGAAAATTGGATAAACGTCTAAAGTAAACCATTCGCCCAAGAATAGACTAGTCAACAATTAGATGAAGAAATTAAATGAGTGAATGAATAAAACCAATTGTAATCACTGTTGACTTTGCTTACATGATGCAATATCACACATCATCGAAGTTATTTTGGCTAAAATGACATGTAACTAAATTCATGGTTATTTTGGCTAGAAGTGGGTTACTCATAGCCAAACTATATCGGGTCTATAGTTAACCTAGACGGTGAAATGAGGGCTATTGCTCGCTGATTACGTCACCAGAAGACTTTAAGGACTGAGAACAGTTGCCCAGGTTATGCCAGTCTCTTGTTATCCAGCACTTCTGCAAAATAAGGGAACTCGAGCCCAGCTGGCAAAACTAAAACACTATACAGTTCTGCTTTTCCGAAAGATAAATCACGCTTAGCTTTAAACGCACGCACCCAGAGTACTAGAAGAGAAAACCACGCTAAAAGGGTCAAAGCTAGGGGAGGGAGGATGCAGGAAGAGTGAGCCAATGAAAGAGAACGCATGAAGTGTGAAGGATTAGCAGCCCTTAAAACCCTGAGCGCCACTGAAGCATGCCCTGAACCCAAGGTCTGTGTGGGGATCGGCATGTTCCACATATAACCACTTCTGAGAGACACGCTCCAGTGATTAGCCTTTAACCCGTCTAGCCCGTTCTCTCTTGGCGCATATGCCACAAACGCCAGTGAAAAGGCACCTCTGTGCCAGCTGTGGTTTGCAGCGTCAGACCAGATCCAAGAGGAAAGAGACATTTCATTTTTTGTACGCTTTACTACCACTCATTACAAAGCACCAAAACACGGTACGATCTTCCAAAATTTAAAGGTACAAATATGCAAGATTTTTTTCGCCACCAGGGGTCGCTGAACCTCTTACAATAACAAAGGCGTATGTTGAATGACGTATATTAAGCGGAATTATGGATCTTGTCGTCAAGCTGATGGATCTTTTATGGATGAGTGAATACGGTGATGTTTTTAACATGACTGCGATGCTAAGAAGTGCGCGAAAGCCTGAGATGTTACACTATCGCGAGTCATCGCTGAGATATAAAGGAATAAGGACATTTTATTCAATCCAGAACTACATTTGAGTGTGTTGAAAGTTGTTGGTTAGGTTGTGTGTTGGCTGTATGAGACTTAAGCTAGATTAACATTACAGAATAACACTAAACAACATTGATTAATCTTGCTCACCATGCTCAACATTTGCTCACCTGTTTAATAAAGCACATGAACACTCTGTGCTCCTGCAGTCGAAGTTAGTCGTCCAACGGTGCTTTTCTGCATCTTTGATAAAGATGTTGATCTTCGCTTTAGTTCTCTTTTCAGTTTCAAAGTCTGTTGCCATGGTCCATAATCAGGGTTTCTGCAGGTTTCAGTAAGTCAAATTCTAAGACCTTTTAAGACCCTAACATTGAAATCTAAGACCTACATGACGCATTACTAAAAATTGTAAATAAGAAATATTCGGAAAAAAAAAAATATTTATATGTGTGTGTGTGTAGGTGAAATTTGTACTTTGCATTTTATACTGTAAAAACAAAATTATAGTTGATTTTAGATCATACCCAGAATATTAAATGGCGTGAACATTTTCATTTCACTGATTTATTATGAAATTAATTTTTTCAAATATAAATCTAAACCCAGCAAATAAAATTTGCATCAATATGCATTTTTTTGTTTACATAAACATTAAAATGCCTTTAAAAGAATAGGCCAGACTGTCTGGCAACAGGTTAAGTCTAGTTAAAATAAAGTCTTTACAAAAATAGCTTTATAAACAGATAAACGCACGATATTTCAGCCTTTAAATAATCTTTAATAAAAAATATTGAGTCAAAAAATAAATTACTGACATTCACATCCCCATATCTTTCATCATTAATAGTAAAAGTTTGGGGGCGACTTTTCTGTTGCTTGTCTGTGACGTTGACCAATGCAACCTGCTGCTGTGGCCGCCTCCATACCGACGCACAAAGACGGTCCCAGTAGCCAATGGATTTCCACCGCCGAGAAAACGCTGTGAAACTGTTCAGGTCTTGGTAAAGAGCTTTTTGCGGCCAGAGTTTTGGCAATGAATCGAGGGTAAATCTTTTAAGCCTGGACCTGGACAGATGAAAATCTAGCCGCTTTGCAAGTATTTTCCTAAAGGCCTTAAACATGAAGTTTTAGAGTCTTAGACTTTAAGACCTTTTAAGACCCACGTAAACCCTGATAATGTTTGAACAAATAATAACGAACATAAACGACCCAGTTGTCATCATCTGTTGCGACATGGTTACAATTGCGTGCGAGGTTATACCTGGCCCAAACCAATGGTAACGCCTGGATATGACATCATCGACTGGCGACCATCACCCCTGCTCTACACCGCCCCGTTTCCTTGGTTTAAATCTGCATTTATTACCGATTTACAAATAGTTGGAAACATTTGTGATATTGTAATAATCAACTAAACAAAATATATAACATTGTCCTAGTGATTTTAGGATATTTTACTGCAAAAACCCTGCATATTGCACCTTTAATAGCATAAACGTAAACACGACTAATTTCTACGGCTCAGCCTCAGCCTCCCGCATGCCTGCATTATTCACACCTAGCACTGAGTGTCACAGTCTGACAAGAATTAAACAAACACACACACTCACTGTATGCACCTGATCACACACTACCAACCCTGATAATAAGGCAGTCACCTCTGCGGGTGGTAAACTCAGCAATGAGACATAATCAGCAAACAGATACTTACAAAACACACACACAAACAATGACACACAGGGCAGCTGCAGAAGTCGTATCAGTAATGTACAAACGTCTTTTTTAAGGTTAAATACTACACAGTGAAGACAAAGCCTCACTGTGATGATGTTAAAGGGATAGGTCACCCAAAAATGGAAATTCTGTCACTCCAAACCTGTATTATTTACTTTATTCTGCAGAATATACAAGGAGATGTTTTGGACCCCATTGACTTTCATTGTATGGACACAAAAAAACACTAATACATCTTTTCTTTTATGTTCCACAGAAGAAAGACAGGATTGGAACAACATATGGGTGAGTAAATGATGAAAGAACGAACCTTATTTGTTCCTCTGAAAGCTCAAACCCCATCAATAAAACATGTTTGATCTTCCAATAACCATATTTCATGTGTCTTTCCAGTGCAATGTTATTTGTTAATAAAAGCTATATACAGCAACCGTGCTCTCTTCTGAAGACTTGGATGAAACCGTCTCTAATTCATATGGATTTCTTTCACGATCAATTTAGCAAGATTTAAAAGCATCGAACGGTTTGTGTGATAGGCTAGGCCTAATCTTTCAATGTAAAGGTTGCATTAAAAACATATATTCATGTGTTAAAGGAGTAGTTCACTCTTTAAAAAAAAACCTTTGCTGATAATTCACTCACCCCCATGTCATCCAAGATGTCCATGTCTTCATTTATTCAGTCGAAAGAAATTAAGGTTTTTGATGAAAACATTCCAGGATTTTTCTCCATATAATGGACGTCAATGGGAACTAAACGGTTCAAGGTCCCAATTTTAGTGCAAATCATCAAAATGAACTACTCTTTTCCAAATCAATTTGTTCATTTCATTCTCTGAATGAACCAAATGACACGAAGATTCGTTCATTTTTGATGAATGAGTTCGAACAGGAGAGTCACAAACGCGCATCACAGAACAGAGCAAGGCGAGCATTTGAGCTTATAAAACCTAAACCTTGTTTTTTTTTTTTTTTAAACGAACGATCGTTTCGCTTGATAAGACCCTTATTCATCATCTGGAATCATTTAAAGCCCTTTGAACAGTTTGCAGTTTGCACTGAAACTCTCATTTGGACCTTGAACCGTTTGGTCCCATTGAAGTCCATTATATGGAAAAAATCCTGGAATGTTTTCATCAAAAACCTTAATTTATTTTTCGACTGAAGAAAGAAAGACATGGACATCTTGGATGACATGGGAGTGAGTAAATATATCTAAAGTTTTTTTAAAGTGAACTACTCCTTTAACAGATGACACTATAAATTGAGCCAGAATATATGTATATATATCACTCCTAAATAATCAATAAAACTGTCCATGCTATCTAGTTTTATTGCGTTATGGAAGAATGTACCCGTCACTGGACTCAAATAATCAGGTGTGAATAGACATTTTTGGCACAACGTTGGTTCGAGTAAAGAAGCTTCCATGACACACACAGGCCCATAAAGCGAGTGCTATCATTTAATATAATCACTTGATATCTACTGTAATGAGTGACAGCTGATTATAAAGCGGAAAGGGCTTTTCCATTTTTCCTCTTCAAGATGTTTAAGGGAATACATCAACCTCAGTCAACACTCGACTTCTCAATTTTTGTTTCCATTCAGGGAGGATATGCTCAGAAGAGCTGAGGGCAAATAAATAACTCTCGTTTCCGTCATGCACTCAGTAATGAGAAAGAAGAAAAAAGGTCTCTAAAAGCACTCAGGATGTCATGCGGGGACTGACGGGACGTGTTGCACATGTGGGACTGTTTGTTCAGACAATCCAGCCACCATTTGACTCCTTCTCTTTGTCTTTGTCCCGCTCGGCAGGAGAGGAACACATAAACATACTTCAGCTGCAAAGTTTGCAAGTCTTGCGTTTACGTCAGAAAGATTTGAAAGAGATAGTAGAGCTCTTTAATGATCTCACTCGCACATAAAGATTGAAGAAAAAACACTGAGAATTGCATGAAAGGCAAAACATTCAATGGCGTTTCATTCATAATTGAATGAAAGAGGGAAAAAATACATCAAAAACAAAATCAGTCCAAAAACACAAGGTTAGCATGGTGCGGTTTTGTAAGTAAAAGCACTGGTAGTGATTTTGGACAATCTTCTCTATTGCGGTCTACGTCTGCTCGCATCAGGAAAGCTTATCATTTGAATGCGTCCATATGCCTTGCAGTTTAAAAACAAGCTATTTAAACCGATCAAGAGCAATTAGCAGCTGAAATTGCGTGAGCTGTCTGAGCGGCGCGCACATATAAAGCCAATGCTCATACAGTTATTATATTACACAATTAATTAGCTCTAACAGTCAAATACACACGCTTATGTGTCAAAATGCCAGTGTCTTAAAGGGCATACTCCATTATTTTTGGAAACAGGCTCATTTTACAATCTCCAGAGTTAAACTGTTGAGTTTTACTGTTTTTTAATCCATATAGCAGATCTCCGGTTCTGGCGGTACCACTATTAGCATAGCTTAGCATACATCATTGAAGTGGAGAAGACTATTAGCATTTAGGAGTTGTAAAATTAGCCTATTTCCAAAAAAAAAAAAATTGGAGTATTCCTTTAAGTGAACGTAAATCAGCACATTAGATCTTGCATGCAAGTAACAGTCGCCTATATATCTGCTGCCTTCTGTAATCACTTTCTGTAACTTTAGATAAGAATAAATTTACATACTGACTATATAGTGTTTACTTGAAGTTTTTTTCAGGCAGGTCTATTTCATTTGTGTCTTCGTTTTAAGTTTTTCCATTTTAGGATTTTTTTGCCAAAAATAAAGGGAAAGAGACGGTAGAATTAAGTCTTTTTGCAAATAAATAAACGGGAAAACTGAGTCTCTCTAAAGATTGTTTTGGAATACTGATATTAATGTCTATCTTCTACAGATAGACATAACGATGTATATCTGATATTTCAGTATAATGTTTGCTTAATACTGTTAACTACATAGATGCTGACAAGACATTAATTCGCGATGGAATCACATCTAACAAAAAGGTTTGTACTTATATATATATATATATATATATATATATAATGTGTGTGTGTGTATATATATATATACACATGTATATACACATACGTACACACACACACACAATACTTTTAAGTTAGATGTCATTAATCTGACTAATCCAGTTTCGAATTTGCAGCACTAAAATATTTACAGGTAATTGTACTCCTGACTTTGGTGTTTCTCTCTTCCTGATTGTAGCACCGACTGAAATTATTGAAGTTTCAATGGTAAAACATTTTTTGGATACCATAATACATTTTAATTAAAGCAATATTCGTGATATATAATCTTAAAATCATTGAAATAAAATGACTTTTATGGTCATATTCATTAACATTCACCATCATTAACATGCTACATTATCACCATACGCTTTTAAAGTGTAAGAGAGAATGAATCCAGGAAGAACACATTTTATGAGTCAAACTGACGGTGAGACCTCACCCATGTGAATAATTTCATGGCTCTGTTGCAAGAGGCTGTTCATCCTCTTTCTCACACAGCAGACACATGCAAACACCTTGGTTTCAGGTCACCGTGCCCTTGGTGCACACTGAGATTGTGTGACAAACACAATCATCTCAACCTCAGTGCTCCCATGGAGACCAAACCTTCAGGGTCAGGGTCACACACCTCACATATTGCAGCACAGTGCCAAAAAAACAAGAAAACCTATCAGAATCAGCTCATCCATTAGTTAGGATATAAACAATAAACCTGTGGATTACTGAGAACCAGTGCCACAGCCGAGAGATATTTTTAAAAACAATGCACTGAATAACACGCCAAAATCAAGATCTAAGAAGCCATTTTTGTACCTGTTTGTCTTTTGTTTGGCAACCAGAAAGTGTCCAAATATACTGTATCTTATTTCTAACTATACACTCTTAAAAACTGGGGTCAAATATGGACAAACCCAATGTTGGGTAAAAATGCACTTAAAAAATGTTTTTTGTTGTTTTTTTTAGCTTTTATTGATTATTATTTTTAATTATTATTTTTTTTTCTTTTTTGTGTATAAGAAAAGTTCAATAAAATCATAGTTAAAAAAATGTAAAGTTGAAAGTGAAAGTTAAAGTTGGGTTAAAATTTGAAATTACATTTTTAACCCAACATTTGGGTTTGTCCATATTTTACCCAAATTTGGGTTTCAAATAATCTAGCATCGTTATGAGTGTATATGATGTATTTATTATCATTTATAATCCTTGTTTTTTTCTTAAATGTTTTACTAAAAATTCATCATCTGCTGTTTTACTTGAAAAGTAATGCTAGTGAGTTTAATATTGTGTCTTGGCATTCAAAAATAATAGTCGTCCTAAAAGTATTTAGACACCTTGGTCAACAAAACAAAATATCAAATCGATCTAAAAAGCGATTTTCGTACCTGTTTGTCTTTAGTTTGACAACCATCTTATTTCTAACTGTACACTTGAAAAATGCTGGGCTCAAATATGGACAAACCCAAATGTTGGGTTAAAAATGCATTTAAAAAATGTATAGTTGAAAGTACATACATTTTTAACCCAACTTTTGGGTTTGTCCATATTTTACCCAAATTTGAATTTCTAAACAACCCAGCATTGTTTAGAGTGTATATGATGATTTATTTTCATTAATGATTTATTATCAATCATTATGAATCATTAAGAATCATTTATTATCATTTATGATTTATTATCAACTCATAATAAAACTATTTTTTTAAAACTTTAAATCCTTACTTGACTGGTTAATGCTACTCTGAGCAATGTTTGAACTTTGAGCACTTCTTGTGTTGTTATTGCCTCTTCACGATCGACTCGATTGATTTAGTCCTCACTGTAACTCGCTTTTGTATAAAAGCGTCTGCTAAATGACTAAATGTAAATTTATAATCCTTGTTTTTCTCTGAAAAGTTTTACTTGAAAATTCATCATCTGCTGTTTTACTTGAAAAGTAATGCTAGTGAGTTTGATATTGTGTCTTGGTATTTCAAAATATAGTCGTCCAAAAGTATTTAGACACCTTGGTCAACAAAACAAAATGTCAAATTGAGATCTAAGAAGCGATTTTTGTACTTGTTTGTCTTTTGTTTGATCTTATTTCTAAGAGTACACTTTAAAAAATGCTGTGTTGTTTCAACCCAAATTGGGTCAAATATGGACAAACTATAAAAATGCAATTAAAAAATGTACAGTTAAAAGTTAAAGTCTGAAGTTGGGTTAAAATTTTAAATTACATTTTTAACCCAACATTTGAGTCCATATTTTAACAAAATTGGGAGTTCAAACAACCCAGCATTGTTTACAATATATGATGATTTATTATCATTTACAATCTTCTTTTTTTTCTTAAATGTTTTACTTGACAATTCATCATCTGCTGTTTTTACTTTAAAAAAATTAATGCTAGTAAGTTTGATATTGTGTCTTAGCATGCAAAAATATAGTCCAAAATTAGTCCAAATATCCAAAAATAGCCCAAAATATCCAAAATAATTTAAAAATAAAGTCAAATCTGAGATCAAAGAAGCGATTTTTACACCTGTTTGTCTTTTGTTTGACCAGAGAAGTGTCCAAATACTGTATTCTGTACTGTGCATCTGTACCTGATTTATCATCTACAATTCTTGCCTTCAAAATAAAAGCCTTTGAAATAAATGCCTTTAAATTTAATATTGTGTCTTGTCTTTAAAAAACACAGTGGCCCTGAAGTATCTGCAGATTTAGAAAGACATGTTGGGGCATATTTGTCTTTGACAAGCAGAAAGCGTCCAAAATACTAAACTGTTGTAGTACGTGTATTGATTAATCATTTAAAAGCCTTTCACTTGAAAAGGCCTCGCTATTTTCCTTTCAAATAAATGCCACTTAGTTTGCTGTATTTACAGCCAATTACATTCTGTGCCCAATGGCGTCTGGCCACACAAACCCCCACTTCTGCTCAGTAACACAATGACTTCTCCTAGAGACAAAATCCCCACACATAGAAAAAGATGGGGGTCAGCAGGAAAGGGTGTGGTTTACAGGCCCTGTGGGTCTCACTTTACCCGATCCACCAAAGTCAGCAGGAGGTTAATGGTAGGCTTTAGCCATTAACATGAAACAGGTCACCGGGAGCCACGGTTCTGGGCTGATTGAGCCAACAGAGACGCATACGTGGCCACTCGGTAGACAAAGACCCCCTAAATAGTCGGCCGTCCCGCAGGAGAATTTCCATGACAAATCGCCAATGCAATCTCCAAGAAGGAAGTAGCCAGGAGCTGTGTCATGGTGAGCATTAAAATCACTGTCTCTTTTGCTTTGTCATGACCCAAGCGCACTTCCTTTTCCATACAGATCAGGCTTGGGACCTCAACAACACTCTCACAAACAAAAGGGACCTTTTGTTGAAGCAAAATGAAAAAATTGAGGCCACGATTTCAGCTCCGAGACAAAAAGTTGAGGCAATAAGGCTGTTTGCATGCGTGCATGGAAGCCTGTGGGTGTGCATAATTGCGCGTGTCTCATTTATTTGCGTGTTTGAGATGTGAGCCCTTCTCTGTCTGAGCGACGAATGCGTGAGACCGCCTGAGCGCAAGCCGCAGCGAGTGGGAGCATGTGTGTGTGTGTGTGTGTGTGTGTGCGTTTGACCGAACTAAGCAGAGGCGGGTCGAGCAAGTTCATGGCTTACAGCTGTCAGTGCGCTTCCACATGTCAGACAAGCCAACAGAAGGCTTATAGGAAAGATGCGATCTCTTCGTCACATACACCTCATACACCTCCTGCACACAGGGCAACTTCCTGTTCGGTGTCTATGTCAATGAGTTCACCTCACTGATAAACAACAGCCTTAGTTTCAGTACGGTTTAAAGGAGTAGTTCACTTTTAAAAAAAACTTTTGCTGATTATTTACTACACCCGCATGTCATCCATGACTTTCTTCTTCTTCAGGCGAAAAGAAATGAAGGTTTTTGATGAAAACATTCCAGGATTTTCTTCCATATAATGGACTTCAATGGGGACCGAAACGGTTCAGAGGTCCAAAAGACAGTTTCAGTGCAAACTGCAAACTGTTGAAAGCCCTTTAAACAATTCCAGACGATGAATAAGGGTCTTATTAGCGAAATCGCTACCATTTAAAAAACAACAACAAAGTTTAACGCTTCATAAGCTCAAATGCTCGCGCTTGCTGCACGTGCGTTCGTGACTCTCCTGTTCGAACTCGTGCATCAAAATTAACAAATCTTTTTCCGTGTCATTCGGTTGATTCAACGAACGAAATGATTCGGAAAAAGATTCGTTCATTTTGATGAACGAGTTTGAATAGGAGAGTCACGAAAGCGCATCACAGAACAAAGCAAGGCGAGCATTTGAGCTTATAAAACTTAAAAAAAATTAAATGAGCGATCGTTTCGCTCGATAAGACTCTTATTCATCGTCTGAGAATCGTTTAAAGCCCTTTGAAGCAGCACTGAAACTGTCTTTTGGACCTTAAACCGTTTGGTCCCCATTGAAGTCCATTATATGGAGAAAAATCCTGGAATGTTTTCATCAAAAACCTTAATTTCTTTTCGACTGAAGAAAGAAGACATGGGACATCTTGGATGACATGGGGGCGAGTAAATCATCAGCAAAAGTTTTTTTTAAACTCCTACTCCTTTAAGAACATCAAACTGGGAGACCAGCTAAACCAGATAACAGGCGTTTTTGACCAACGCACCAATGTTTTGAACTACACACTTAGCATAAATGATTGAGGGCAAAATCAAAAGCACTTACAGAAACTTAAGTCTGACATGTTCATTGTCTGGGTTGCAGTAAAGCCTCTCGAGTTGTTCTTGGGAGTCATCCGATATGCTCTGCCAGATCTGCTGTGTCCGCCCTGTGGATCTGCCAGTGGTAAGGTAAAACGGTGTGATGGTGGGCGCAGTCGCTGCCGTGAGATGCAGACGCCCTGGAGGAAATCCACACAGATCGATACAGCGTTCCCGCTTGATGCGTGTGATACTGGAGCTGGGTCAGGAGTTCAAACACTAGATCCAAAGAGGCCTCCTCGCTTTTATCCTGAAAGATCTCGCCCTCTTTGATGGTCGAGGCGATCTGCACCCTGCAAAGTCTCAGCGCGTGCAGATGTCATTTAACTTCGACCCCGAAACGTCAGAGGAGGGCACTCGCCTCGCAGCGCGCTCATTAGCGTCTATGGACACCCGCTGCATATCCGTCACCTTCTGTTCCCCCACGAGCTCGCTCGCGGCTACGCCCGCATCCGCGCTCCCCTCCTCCTCCTCCTCTTCCTCCTTCAGGCACACCTGACTAATCCTCGACTGCTTCTCCACCACAGCGGTGCATATAGTCCTCTGAGGTTGAGAACGGGTTACGCGGAACAAACACCCCGTCCCCGACACCAGAGCGTCCGAGTTCAATAACGTGCTTGAAAATAGGGTCCTCGAAAGCGTGCAAGCATTTGGCACCCAGTTTTCTCTGCGCGTGTTTCTTTTTAAAGTAGGGCTTCACCAGCGGGATCTTGTCCGGGGAGCCCCATCCGCTGCTCGGGGAACTCTCCGGTTTCCATGGGGAGAGCTAAAGCGGGCTCGGCGGTGTTTACAGACTCCTGCATGGCGCGAACACGTCTCCACGACACCTATTCAGAAACACAGCGGCATGAGTAAACGGGTGTTACCGTCGATAAGCAGGGAGTGAGAACAAAACGGATGGGGGTTTTAAATATGCATGCTTACATTTTGCTTTTATCCAAAGCGACTTACAAATGTGAAACTAACAATATACAACAAGTACGTAATTATACGTAATTATAGAGGGCTGTCAAGCGATTAATTGCATTCCAAAATAAAAAGTCTGTGTTTACATAATATATGTGGGTGCACTGTGTATAATTATTTTATATATATAAATACACACACATGCATGTATATTTAAGGATTTTTTTTATTTATATATAAAATATGTATATTTACAAATAATATTCATTATATATAAATCTATATACCGTATATACATGAAAATATTTCTTAAATATATATACAAGCATGTGTGTGTATTTATATGAATAAATTAAGTATACAAAGTGCAACCACACACATATATATATGAAGAGTTCAGATGCAAAAGCCTCTAAGTGCCATTTGAAATTTTCTTATAAAATGACCATTTTTATCAAGCTTGTATATTTAAGTTCAGTAATTTCACTTAAATGACAATTAATAGGTAATCTTCATTGCCATTTTAAGTGAAATTACTGAACTTGAATATACAAGCTTAATAAAAGATGATCATTTTAGAAGAAAATTTCAAATGGCACTTAGAGGCTTTTGCATCTGAACTCTTCTATATATATATATATATATATATATATATATATATATATATATATATAATGCAAACAGAAACTTTTATTTTCGAATGCTGATTAATCGCGATTAACGTTTACAGCAGCCTTAGATTATTCTGTTTAAATAGATGTAGAATAGAAAATAAAAGAATAATGTTATATTGCTAAACAGATGCTATTTAGCGAATAAAAGTCACGTTCACCTGACTGTAGCGACGAAGCTTAAATATCTGTATATCGTATTAGCAAAACATTATTTATCACTTACTATAGACTTTTAGTCGTTTATGCTACTGCAACTGATTGTGTGTACACTTTGTAAAACTTTTGGGTCGCAGGACAGACTATTTGTTGTAAAACCGACTCCCCAGAAAGTCATTGAATAGTTCACATAATGTTTATTCATACCATTTTGTCCATTTGTTGTAGTGCATACTATTTATATCGCACAACAACTAATCGATAAAATCGATTATTATCTTTAATGAAAATGCAAAGAATTTGATTACTGATCACTTTACAGTAGCGAAAAAAACAACAACATTTCTATCAATAAAACACAAAGTAAGCAATATCCAACTTGTCCGAATCACAAGAATAATTCATATTTTGAAATAAAGGTTTAAAAATATGTAATCATAGTTATCTTGGAGTAGCTCATTAATGACATTTGCTATATTTGTTTTCATAGGCATAATATCACACATCGTTTGCAGGACAGGATGTGGAATAACATTGTTAAAAATGTAATTAAAACATTATATAATACTTGTTGCATTTTTTATCTGATTATTCAGGAATAATAATGGATATATTAATTGATAATAAAAAATAATCGTTAGTTACAGCCCTACTATCACGATCACGTGACTTGTTTCTCGCGTGCACTTCACATTTCACAGAGTGTACTAGAGTTTACCATGACACACTCAAACCACCATAAACACACACATCTAGCGTGCGCGCGCAATCAGTTCATTCCTTGACGGGCATCCAGGTGACCGGGCGAAAGATGAAACCTTTCCTTTCTCGAGAAGAGAAGAAAAGCATTAGCGAAACAGAAAGTTTCTTTCAAGACCCCCTTCCCCAGAACACTGTAAAAACATGTTTATTACTATGATAGCAACGTCGTAGTTTCCACCCATTTAATCTGCATCAACCATTTCACTCGCTTTAAGGTGTTTCAACACACTAAAAATTACCAATGCAAGTTATGGTTGCGTAGGTGTTACAGTGTAATTACACATTTAAATACGGTGTTATAATAATAAGACATGTATTATTACAGGTACTACAGGTTTAGGGTTTGTTTTATATGTAACTACGCATACTTCTGGACACTAAAATAAAGTGTTATCTTTAAGTATCATTTTTAAGCGTATTTTTTTAAACAAGCGCATCAACATCAAGCAAAAGCAGCGCAGTGGGTATTTAATAATACATGATAGATTGTAAACAAATAACATAAAATAGCAACATTCGTCTTGTTTGATCGAATTGCATGGTTTAATTGCGCTGCTCCATGCGATAAAATCAGGCAAACGCAAGGCAAGCGCTCTCTCGGGAGTATTTTGATGGCTTGATCTAGATACATGGAGTTGGGAGCGTACGTGCCAGTTGCCAATAGCGGCTCGTTCTAGTTCGCACGTACTCTGTGTTAAAGCGATCACTGCCCACTGCGGCGCCTGGCCCCCGTTCTCACACAAACACACGAGCGAGCGCGATGCATTAATGCCAAATCCAACACTACACCGCGACCGGGTGCAAGGAGATTTATTACAGTCCGTTCGCAATGCAGAAGAAGCGCTCCGTTTCCCCCGCACGCGCGATATGGACATAGATAATTATATTCCTGTGCTTTCCAAATGTAGTACCTGAAAACTTCCCGACTCCTTTTGATGCTACTGTCGAAGCAAGTAGCCCGTCCCGGTGAATCCGCACTCCTCGCTCATATATAGGACAGACAAAGCGTTAATCCACAGAGTGAAGCGTTCGCGTCGGTCTCCAGCAGCGTCTGAGCGGCTCGCAGCTGTTGCAGAACACAGGACTTCGCTCGGCCAATCACAGCGCGGCTGGGGCGCAAAGTGGGCGGAGCTTGGAAAGGAGGAAAAAAATCAGGAAGTTGCCCGATGCGTGCTTGAGCGTTTTGACTCACCCTTCTAGTTTGCTTACGCCAGAATTCGTCAGGTGTTGTGTTTACTGTATATATGGAATATATGCCACTGTTTTTTAAAGCTTGATCATTATTTTATTGAGAAATGTGAACAATCGAGTGTTTAAACATCAAATAGCCATAGCGTATCAAACAAAAGTGGGTTTCTGAAGAGATTTAAAGGGATAGTCCACCTATTTTTTTTTTAATTGTTTTTGTCATTTACTCACCTCTTGTTGTCCCAAACCTGTGAGTCAATTTTTTGTGTTGGACACGAAATAACACATTTTGGTAACCAGGGATTTGATGTTAGTATTTATTTTATACTATGGAAGTGGCTAATGTCAACGATCTGGTTACCAACATTGAACTGTTCAACGGAAACTCATACAGCTTTGGAATAACTTGAGGGTGAGAAAATGATGATAAAATTAATTTTTGAGTGAACTACTATTAACTGTAGAAAAATATTTTCAAGATTTGTTATCACAACATTTTTTCTTTTGTCAAATCAACTTAAATAATTTATTTAACTTCAGATAACTTATTATTTTAAGTTTCTGATGATTAAATCAATCTCCTTCATTGGATTAACTCACTTTTTTCAGTTCAATCAACTTAAAATTAAGGCAACCAGGTTACTTAATTTTTTTAAGTTAAACTAACAATTTGTTTTACAGTGGTACTAACCCTTAACCCATAGTTACATTATTACAAAACCAGTACTTTCTTGGGTAACTACAATGTAAGTACTCTTACTGTAAAATAAAGTGTAACCAACAAATACTGTACAGGGTTGTGTGACCCACCAGTTGGAAACTCCTGCCACAGATCATTGTATTGTGATGTGTCACTGGAATGAGGTGAAAGGTTATTGACTGCATAATGACAACCTGTTTTCACAGCAAATTACATGCTACTTTACACCCTTCTTCAGACAAGATACACTGCAACTGAATTCCTGAAACAAGCAACCCACACAATTCAGGACAGTAGATACGCACTTGACCAGTAGGACCAGTCGTCATTCCAAATAAATATTCTCTGCATTGAAAAATCATATCACTTTGAAAGGAGTAAAAATGTGCAATTGCATGGCTACGCCTCTGTGACCAAGTTCACATTGTACCTCGCCCAAAACACGTTCTGTATCT
Source organism: Hybognathus amarus (assembly GCA_030378365.1). Lineage (NCBI taxonomy): Eukaryota > Metazoa > Chordata > Actinopteri > Cypriniformes > Leuciscidae > Hybognathus > Hybognathus amarus. The sequence goes on along the minus strand of JAQIUQ010006982.1, from coordinate 304,699 downwards.
TGTGTATAGACATGTCGGTACGAGCCCTCCCTCACAGAGGAATCTACAGGGAACTGGAGTGACGTCTGTGTGTTCTCATGGCTCTGCCCCTGAGAACCGATCTGTTCTTGACAATCATCATTCGCCCTTTTGGCTTTTAAAATCTGATATCCTGACAGAAAAAAGCCAACGACTCCAAAACGATTACCGTGCACCAAAAAATATATATAATGGTTAGAACAATACATATTAAAAGCATAATTACACCACATTCCATCACAGTGTGTTCCATCGCGGAATGGTCGGCTAAGCTAATAATGCATAATTACCATACGGATTAAAATGGAAGTGGTGCTTATTAATTTGGACTTTATGTGCCACTGAATGTAGGTCATCCATGACACTGTAAACACACAAAATAAAGGCATTATCTCTCAATAAGTGGCAAACAATTCACACTGAATGCGGTTTTGCGTTCCACTTCACTTCCGTGTGAACGTAAACATTTCTAAACGCAAAACCCGTTCTGTGTGAACAGCCCTAGGCGAGTGTGTGTTTTAAAACGCTGCAAAAGACACGAGGGTTAGACTCTATTTAAAGGTGTCCATGCTACAGTGTTATAAGTTCTGAGTAATAATAATTAACTACATGTCACATTATTATTATTTAATAAAGTGAAAACACGTCTGTCAGAAAAAGAAGTTACAAAAGCGGTCACTGGGGCTGTACCTTTATAAAAGATACACTTTTGTACCTAAAGGCTGCATATTGGTACCTTAATGGTACATATTAGCACATAAAATGTACATATTAGCACCTAAAATCTTCATATTAGCACCTGAAATGTACATATTAGCACCTGAAATGTACATATTAGCACCTAAAATCTTCATATTAGCACCTAAAATGTACATATTAGCACCTAAAATCTTCATATTAGCACCTGAAATGTACATATTAGCACCTAAAATGTACATATTAGCACCTAAAATGTACATATTACGCACCTTAAATGTACATATTAGCACCTAAAATCTTCATATTAGCACTTGAAATGTACATATTAGCACCTAAAATGTACATATTAGCACCTAAAGTGTTCATATTAACACCTAAAATGTTCATATTAGCACCTAAAATGTACATTTTACCACCTAAAATGTACATATTAACACCATCTAAAATGTACATATTAAAACCTAAAATTTTCATATTAGCACCTAAAATGTACATTTTACCACCTAAAATGTACATATTAACACCTAAAATGTTCATATTAGCACCTGAAATGTACATATTAGCACCTAAAATGTTCATATTAGCACCTAAAATGTACATATTAACACCTAAAATGTTCATATTAGCACCTGAAATGTACATATTAACACCTAAAATGTACATATTAGCACCTAAAATCTTCATATTAGCACCTGAAATGTACATATTAGCACCTGAAATGTACATATTAGCACCTAAAGTGTACATATTAACACCTAAAATGTTCATATTAGCACCTAAAATGTACATTTTACCACCTAAAATGTCACATATTAACACCCATCTAAAATGTACATATTAGCACCTGAAATGTACATATTAGCACCTAAAATGTACATATTAGCACCTAAAATGTACATATTAACACCTAAAATGTTCATATTAGCACCTAAAATGTACATATTAACACCTAAAATGTTCACATTAGCACCTGAAATGTAAATATTAGCACCTAAAATGTACATAGGCCTATAAGCACCTAAAATGTACATATTAGCACCTAAAAAGAACAAAAGTTGACCTTTTGGAAAAGGGACAGCCCCAGTGACAGCTTTTGTACCTTTTTTCTGAGAGTGTAATGTAAAAAGTTGCAACTAAGTATAGAAATAAATATCAGAAATATTAGGTGAAATATCAGCCCGTTCTCATCCCAAGGCGTCATATACTGATGCTTTTGCCAATGCGTATACGTCCAACGCACATGGCACCCTTTAGCGTCAATATAGCCTACATATGGGAGATATATATGGGCTAGAAGGCGCCTCCTAGTGGTCTAACCCTAACACTACCCCAGAACTAAACCTACCATAGCCAAAGCGTGTTATTCGACGCGAAAGTGCGTTGGATGTCTACACATTGGCAAAAGTGTTGTATATGACGCCTTGGGATGAGAATGTGTTGGAAATATACATATTTGTTAGCATTTTTTGGGGAATCGAATGTAATAAGTGGAAAATGAACATTATTATTGGATATATCTTTTACCAAGCTTACCGTTTCCCAACAACCTGTCTATGCCTGCTTGAAGGATGTCTGAGACTTTGACCTCGTGACCTTGTCCTTGTTGAAGGCATGTGTGTGTGTGAATGACTGCGGTTTCTCTACAGAGGGATTTTCTCCTCAGGCCTGGGCTTTCAGTGGGGGGTTTATGAAAAGAGGTGGAGATTGAAAGGGCAGGTGGCGGTGGCAGAGCTGACCAAAACAAAACAAAAAAAAGCTTCCGTAGTGATTTATCCTGGAGAGGACAGGAAGGAGGGAACAATACCCTGTTCTTGAGTTTCTGCTCTCTCTCCTCCCTCTCTCATATGCACATGACCAGGTCACCCAGTGTGCACTCACAATGTGCTGATCAAAGCCCTGGTTTGATCTGCCCGGCTCTTGTCGGGGCCACCAGGGATGCAGGAAAATCGAGGCTAAAGGTCGCCTGAAACATCTTCAGAGCCAAAGTCATGTATCTGTTTCTCCCTCCTCTTTTTCATCTGGCTGAAGGTTTCTGCTACGCCCTGATCTGCTACTAACATTCTTATCTATATTTTAGTGAAGCGAAAGAGCAAAAGTCTCAGATCGGTGCAAAAGGGCACAGTTTTATCCAGCAGCAAAGACGGGAGATGGACATGAGCCAACATGTAGCGTTAAGTAGCAGAGGAAAAGAACAGGAATTTTAATGACCCTGCGAAACCCGCCCAGCAGGTTGTCATCTCACAAATGCCACAGACGTCTCTGAGAGAAGTGTAAAAGAAGCTGGCCAAATCAATTAGGAACATGAAACCTAACAGTGCATTCTCTTGATACTTCAAATCACGTTCATAGGTTTCAATATCAGCGGCTCAGTTTTATAACAGTTGACGCCGCTGGAATGAACCATAAAGTAACAAGCATCTGAAAAGAACGACACATTAAAGGAGTAGTTCACTTTAAAAAAAACCTTTGCTGATCATTTATTCTCCATGTCATCCAAGATGTGCACGTCTTTCTTCAGTCGAAAAGAAATTAAGGTTTTTGATGAAAACATTCCAGGATTTTGCTCCATATAATGGACTTCAATGGGAACCAAACGGTTCAAGGTCCAAAAGACAGTTTCAGTGCAAACTGCAAGCTGTTCAAAGGGCTTCAAATGATTCTAGGTGATGAATAAGGGTCTTATCAAGCGAAACAATCGCTCATTTAATAAATAAATAACAAAGTTTAAGTTTTATAAGCTCAAATGCTCGCCTTGCTCTGTTCTGTGATGCGCGTTCGTGACTCCTGTTCGAACTCGTTCATGAAATGAGTCGGAGTCTTTTCCGAGTCAATTCGTCGTTGAATGAACCAAATGACTCGGAAAAAGATTCCATGTCATCCAAGATGTGCACGTCTTTCTTCAGTCGAAAAGAAATGAAGGTTTTTGATAAAAACATACCAGGATTGTTCTCCATATAATGGACTTCAATGGGAACCAAACGTTCAAGGTCCAAAAGACAGTTTCAGTGCGAAACTGCAAACTGTTCAAAGGGCTTTAAAATGATTCTATGTGATGAATAAGGGTCTTATCAAGCGAAACGATCGCTCATTTAATAAATAAGTAACAAAGTTTACGTTTTATAAGCTCAAATGCTCGCCTTGCTCTGTTCTGTGATGCGCGTTCGTGATCTTGTCAACTCGCTCATCAAAATGAACGAATCTTTTTCTGATTCAATTCGTCGTTGAATGAACCAAATGACTCGGAAAAGATTAATTAATTTTGTTGAAGGAGTTTGAACAGGAGAGTCACACAGAACAGAGCAAAGCGAGCATTTGAGCTTATAAAACATAAACTTTGTTATTTATTTATTAAATGGGTGATCGTTTTGCTTGATAAGACCCTTATTCATCGTCATGGAATAATTTCAATATCAGTGATCAGTTTGCAGTTTGCACTGAAACTCTCATTTGGACCTTGAACCGATTTGGTCCCCATTGAAGTCCATTATATGGAGAAAAATCCTGGAATGTTTTCATCAAAAACCTTAATTTCTTTTCGACTGAAGAAAGAAAGACATTGATATCTTGGATGACATAAGGTTGAGTAAATTATCAACAAAAGCTTTTTCAAAAGTGAACTCCTTTAACCCATGCAATAAATGATAAACCTGCTATCTAACCAGAGCTGTTGTAAAATATCCATAGAAACCTACCGAGAGGAAAACATTTACACATTTATGTCTAGAGTCTAGACATGTGACTAGTCACTATACCAGTGCTTGTTTGGGGAAAAGCCACGACACCTTGACTTTCCTTTCTCCATATGTGCCGTCATAAAGACACTCAGTGACTACAAGCATTGATATGAACACGAGTCTGCTTTTGCTTTCTCTAGCGCAGGGAGGCTGTATAGGGGTCTTAAGTTTCCTTTCTGACCCTCGGGTGAATAAGGGGGCCCTATGTTACTCTGTTCATGACTGGTCTCCTGTGACAGGGGCTGCAGTACGTGGATCGCTTTCCCCGTCATCCACAAGGAATGTTCTCTTACACCACTATGAGTAGCTCAGTCAATAAACACATATACAGGCTCTGCTTGTCAGCCTGATGTGCTGTGGTTTGAGGACACCTTCAAGGCCAACTTCACGTATAATATAACATTCACGTCCAGACATTGTCCCCGGAATAAGGATACGTTTATCTGTCCGGGCTTCCCTGAAATTAAATTGACAGATGCAAGTCGGGGACTGAATGTCTCCAGTTTTAGATATCTGAGGCCTTTCTTTCTGACTCTTTATATCGCCTTTAGACTATAACAAGCCTGAAAACTGGCTAACAACAAAGCAGAAACCAAAAGATGTTAAAGGAGTAGTTCAGTCGAAAAGAAATTAAGGTTTTTGATAAAAATATTCCAGGATTTTCTCCATATAATGGACTTCAATGGGGACCAAAACGGTTGAAGGTCCAAATGAGAGTTTCAGTGCAGCTTCAAAGAGCTTCAAACGACACCAGACGACTGAATAAGGGTCTTATCAAGCGAACACGATCGAATCATTTTAAAAATAAAATAACCAAGTTTAAGTTTTATAAGCTCAAATTCTGTGATGTCTTCATGACTCTCCTGTTCGTACCAGTTCATCAAAATGAACGAATCTTTTTTTGAGTGATTTGGTTCATTCAACGAACGAAATTAACAAGTTGACATTTTGATAAACGAGTTCGAAAAGGGAGCATTTGTGCTTATGAAACTTAAACTTTGTTATTTATTTATTAAATGGGTGATCGTTTCACTTGATAAGACCCTTATTCAGTCGTCTGGAATCATTTAAAGCCCTTTGAACAGTTTGCAGTTTGCACTGAAACTGTCTTTTGAGACCTTGAACCATTTGGTTCCCATTGATGTCCATTATATGGAGAAATATCCTGGAAATGTTTTCATCAAAAACCTTAATTTCTTTTCGACTGAAGAAAGAAAGACATGGACATCTTGGATGACATGGGGTGAGTAAATTATCAGCAAAAGTTTTTAAAAAAGTGAACTACTCCTTTAAGTGGGAGAACAACGGTGCCTTATAGGTCAGATACAAGTTTTTTGGATGAAGCAAAGAAACTATATTTCTCTATTTCCTGGAAAGGAAGCGGATTCATTAAATCCAGGGTATAAAGGAAACTCAATAAACCCCAGATGAACAAAAATGATTTGTCGCCATAGCAAAGTTTTCTGGTTGCTTCCTTTTCATAATGGTGCACACGGACCGCAGCTTTCGACCGATTCAGGAATATGTATTTTTGTTTCTTTTGGACTAGGGATTAAGAACTGACACATGTTATGATTTAACAGAATAAATGTAATGATCACAAGATGAAACCAACATAATCAGTGCCTGATGCATCCTGTGACCTCTTATGAAACGGTTAGTCTCCATCACATGGCTTTATATACAGAACTAATTAGAGCAGCTGTCAGGTCAGGAGAAGAGTAATTTAATAACACAGCACATCTGACAACACACACCTCTCGAGTCCTGAAGGATTGCATCACACAAAGCATGATCAACAAGCGAGGTCAACATGTTCCAGGACACCAAATGGAGAAAACAACCCTGCCATCTATTGGTGACTCTGGGTCACATGTGAGCGTGGAAAAACAATCAATAATGTGAAACGTTTCACATCCTGCTCTAACCCATCTAACCACAACCAGGAAACAACTAATAGCTGCTTATAAATCCTGGAAAATACTATTTTGGTTGGATTTGGAAATGCTGGGTTGTTTTAACCTATTTTTTGGGTCAACCCAACCTGCTACGTTTAATTACATTTTTAACCCAATTCAATTCAATTTATTTTCAATCATTATACAAAAAAAAATTAATGATTTGTTATCACAACATTTTTTCTTTTGTCAAATCAACTTAAATAATTTATGTAGTTCAGATAACATGAAATTTTGAGTTTCTGATCTCCTTCATTGTATTAACTCATTTTTTTTCATTTCATTTTTTAAGTTAAACCAACAATATTTTTTTACAGTGATGCATAACAACCAAAAAAAAAAAAAAGTTTAGGCTGAAGCCTATGCTTAATATGCCCACCTTTAGTATATAATTACTCGGCACTAATATAATTAGTATATATAATTAATATAATTAGCGGCACTTTTCTCTCTGGATTTAACTTTCAAAAATAAACATACATTTACTAAGAACATTTCCAAGATATTCAAGCATGATTACAAAGGTATACATCTCAGACATTATTTCAATAGTTTACATATAACGTAAATAAATTAATCATATTGAGTTTTATAATTATTTATCACCTTGTTTCCAATTCCTTGTCTCTCACAATTATTCCATATTACTCCTTTAACAGATATTGCATCTATTTTTTTTTTAGTTCTTGCTCTTACTTTTTTAAACATATACATTCCTCTTAGTTTATACTGACTTTCTCATATGACAAATATGAACAAACCCAACGTTTAGGCTTGTTCATATTTGACCCAAACATGTGTTAAAACAACCCAGGATTTTTTAAGTGAAGCACTGCATTTCCGAATCCAACCAAAATAGTATTTTTCAGGATTTATAACCAGTATTTCATGACTCTTGTGTCTTGAGGCCGATATTAATGTGCAGGAAACCTGTTGGAGGATGAAAGGGAACGTAATTCCAAGAAAGCGTTAATAGGATAAAGATGCTCAGCTACTGGCACGTAAAGTAAAGAAAGTGTAGGATATGCAGCTGCTTATTACAGACACTCGATCTCCATCTGGCATGCACATGTACCGGGCGTGGGGCTTTCGCCTCTAAGGTGCTAGAGCCAAACTCAAGGAAAAAAAAAAAAATAAAATTCTGAAATATCATCATTCTCCAAATTTGTCTGATATTAAAAATGGGTTCATAAAAGATCCGCCGTTAATATCGATGTGCACTTGATGTGCGTCTAACCACGTCTCCTTTGTCATGCTTTTGAGGACTGGGTTCCTCAAGTGGTACTTCACCCCCTCTCTTCACATCCCACATTATCTGGCTCCCAGGTTTCCTCTCTGCCACACACACTATTATGGAAACACACCCACGTCCCACGCATGCACTTCTCACTTCCTATTCACTAATCTCACATATTCACACAAACACTGAATAATAATGACTCAAAACTATCCAATAACTTATTTTTAAACCTGTATAAAATACATCTAATGAGATCATCCTATAATAGCTGATCTCTGTTCTCATGTTACCAGTGTAACACCGCCCAAAAGACGCCATTCAGTGACCCACTTTAATTATGGGAGTGATTCTGTGGTCAGATGCAACCAAGAAGATTTTGGACACACTATTAAACATGTATGAAGATAGTAGCAACTCCAAAGTTAAACATTGCCTGTATAATCCCATGTAGAGATAATGATTCACAATATGTATTAATAAAATCTCTTATTTTAATTATTTAAAAATGGCAAACTAAATGAATTAAATAATTCGGATAACTGACACCTTATTTGAGGCATTTCTGGAAAGCCGAATGATCAAAGAAAGACCCATACATTTTAGTTTAAAAAAACAACTAAATATACTGTATGAAACCCTTGATTTGAATCTTATTGTAATTCCTTTTTTACTGCATAATAAAACTATTTGTTGTAATCTAATTAGAAAATGTAGGCTATGATTCTGATCCTTTTAAAAAGAAAATACATTATTACTGGTCAGATTTGATTGTGTTATCACAGGGTGGTTTCCAAGTAAATATGGTCCAGAAGGCCAGGAAGGATCAAGTTTGGGAGGAGAACCTTGAGAACATGGGCAAGGTCAATACATGAGTAACGTTAGGCCTAGGAGTATGACACACATTTCAAAGCACATCGACTCAAGGTCTTTCCCCTCAATGCAGCGGATTATGAACAGAACTCTCATTCATCTCATTCATTCATTGTGTACATGCCAAGCTGTATTCACGGAGTGCACTTAACAGTCTACAGCAATTAAGAGGGAGTGGTGCGTCATTACAATCCGTGGTGTTGATTCACCGCGAGCAAATGTGACATACAAGCTCGATCGCATTTAGCTTGCTCGAACCAGTGGCTAATCTTTCAAAAGTGGAAGAGGGAATTTTGAAACGACAAAACTATCATTAAACACAGCGCTACATTAAAAAGAGTAGACAAAATGAGAAGATTAAGAGTTGAGGGAAGTTTAGTGACGATGACGTTCAAGTCATGTGACCATGGCGCAGTTCGTTCTTAGCTTAGCATGTTTAGCTTACCTTTCTGCCGATTGTGTTTACACTTTTCAAATCCAAAGTTGTGTTCATTTGTGAAGATTATTATGATTATAACCCAACATGTAAGAATCATAAGCCTTTGTTATGCACATTCCGCGTTCTCAGACGCGGAAGTCATCATAGTTGGGTATAATTTTTGTATTTTCATTCGAGTTTCCATGACTTTCCAAAAAAGGGAAAAATATACACTGCAATAAAGTGTATATTTGCAACAAAGTGTCTATATAGTGTCTTGCTTCCAGTCCAAATATCTAAAAAATTCTTAAACCAAGCATTTAGGATTACCAGTAAAAAGATGTTATTCTTAAATTAAAATACGATTATTTTTCTTACCCTATTGGCAGATAATTTAGCTTGTTTTAAGCTAAAACTCAGATTTTTTTAGCTTATAATAAAAAAAGATAATTTCTTGTCAATTTACTTATCTGGTATCTACTAAATGCTTCTTGATTTAATTTGTATCTATTTACTTTAAATATACATTTAATTGAAGAAGTATTCAATTAAGTATCATCTTCCTGTGAATTGTAATTGTATCAATTCTAGAAATAAAAAATATATCTTTATATGTTCAGAGTTACTCATTTGTATGTACAATCAGATCAGGTCTGTAGCCTTCAGTCTCGCTCTCATTTCTTCTTTGTGTATATGTTCACAATGGAGTAGTTTAACCAAACCCTTGTTCACTAAAACTCAATATAAACTTGGCAGTGATTTATGTCATACGTAGCATTATATTTACCAACCCAGTCTCTTGCCAAATGAAGTCACAAGAAGAAATCTGTACAAGAAATGCATCTGCTTTTGCACAATAAGTGTTTGTTCAGCGTATTGACCACATAATCATAGCTCTCGCACAACCACGTGTTGTTCTTTCCTCTTGTGTCTTCAAAGATGCACAAACGGTGAAGTCATTCTGGGCACACAGACTTTGAAGGCCAGAATGTCAAGCTAACTTATTTCCTCTTCATTCAGTCTCTTTTTCAGTCTATTCTTAGATGAAAAGGTCGATTTTAAAGTCAAAGAGCGTTTTTTTATTAGGATTTAACTTCTCCACGTCCGCTTTTGTTGGTGTTCCTGCTGTGTTGTTTTTGCTTTTTGAGTGGTCACACCAAGTTTGTTTTCCCATCTCCCGTGTTCTTCACACGCAGGGTTAACGCTACACAAAACGCAGTGACCTTTCAGATGCAGATGGACGAACGAGCTTTCCTCTCTTGCCAAAATGTCAACGTCTTTGAGTTTTTCTTTCCCTCTCTTTCGGTTGTTTGCTTTTGCAAGCGGCCTTGGCAGGGCGCTGTGACCCTCGAGCCTTTGGCCTCAGGATAAACATGTGCTCTGTGCTTTTCAACAGCATTATGACTCGTTACAAACAAAAAAGCCTTTTCAGACTCTTATATATACACAGGACACACTTCTTAAGCAACACACTAGCTAACATCATTCCTAATAATCGCTTATAAGTAGTGCTTTTAAGGCGAGCATCTGTTACTAATGTTCATAATGAGACAAACCCCACTAAGTAAACTTAGCTAAATATTAAACGTATTAAATCACACTGAAAAATGTGCCGTATCTTGAGAAGGTGTGCGATTTGATGATAAAACAGCCGAACCACCTTGATAAAACAGTCACTAGCAACACCCTAGCAACTTATTAAACAATCTGGTTTAATAATGCATTGAATGTGAATTATCTAACTTGAACCAATAGCCTTCTGTCATAGGCAAACAGACACAGAACAGCACTATTCTCAGATATCATATCTCAGAGTATAAACACATGTTTGGCAAGGAGGGATACTGAAGTCCTTCCTTGTCATATTTCATCTATAGAAACGAAATTAAAATGTGTTAAAGGGATAGTTCACCCAAAAATGAAAATTTCTTCCAAACCTGTAAAAAATGTATTTGTTCTGCTAAACACAAAGGAAGATATTTTGAAGAATGGGGCACCATTGACTTCAATAGTATTTATTTTTCCATATATTATGTAAGTCAACAGCCCCCTCTGACACTGAAACATTCTTCAAAATATCTTCCTTGGTGTTATTACACGTTTATTTAGCAATGTTGTTGATTTGACTGACACTGAGCTGATGATGAGCTTTTTTATTGATGAATTAACTCATTTCATGATTGATCTTTACACATTGAACTGAATCGACTGATTTCCCCTGAATAATGACTGTTCACTATCGTCTTTTTAGAGCTGCTTTAGCAGATTGAACTCTGTTTACACCATTGAATCATTATTATTGCACTGTTTATTCCTGTACAGCTGCTGTATTGTATAAAGCTCTATATAAATAAAGGTGACTTGACTTGACATAGTCAAAAAACGTTTGGCTCTAGCTTTTAACACATGCCCCAGATCTAAAAAGGGGAAGAGGAACAACAAGCAAGACAAAACACACAACATTGTCATCATATGAAGCTTGTAAAGTCGTGATCTTTCAGATCAAAGCACCGTCACATTTCTGGCTGCCGTTGAACAGATCCACCCATTTTCAAGAAAGAGGTGCAAATGTGATCAAACCAGCTGCCATGACTGTGCTGTCAGTCATTCTGACGTTAAATAAAGAAACAAACCCTCAGGTCTACGCTACACCCATGACATAACTGCCCTTTATTGACCGGGGAAACCCAGGACACGGTTTACCTGAACTTTTCTCTGCTTTCTGCTTTTCTTTTATGATCTTCAAGCATTGTGCAATGACTGCCAGATAGTTCTTTCATTCTCGTTTCTTCTCTCTTCGGTCTGACCTGTTTCATCATCTGCTGTGCTTCTGCCTTTCCACACCAAGCTCAAAGTTGTCAGAAACAAGAGTAAATGAGGTAATGAGCATCAAAAGTGGCGAGGTGGTAGAAGAGTCTAATTTCACCAGTTTCTTTGTTCAATGTCCATAAAAACCATCTGTCCTAAACTGCACTTCAGAGAGTTATAATGTCAGCAATATGCTTTTCTCAAACATTTAATGATGGCTGGGGAAAGATACAATATTGTGTTACTCCCCCAAAAATAATTGCTTTACCTTACTTTTATGTTACTTGTCCTCACCTGGGCTGGACTTGCTTGTTTGTTTTTTAATAACAAACAAAAAAGTCATATTTCTTGCAAATGTATAGGCACTTTCACAAAAAAATGAATAAGATAGATTGATAGATTGATAGATGATAGATAGATAGATAGATAGATAGATAGATAGATAAGATAGATAGATAGATAGATAGATAGATAGATAGATAGATAGATAGATAGATAGATAGATAGATAGATAGATAGATAGATAGATAGATAGATAGATAGAATAGATAGATAGATTCCATTAATAGTTAATAGACTATTTGTCTCCATCTAGTGGTGCAAATATTTGTAGAAAAAAAACGTCTGGGATAAATGAAAGGCATAAATGAGATATGATCCCCCTTTTTTGCGGACATCTTCAACATTTCATAATATCATGTAATTGCAATAGTCATGGTGTTTTTTTGTTGTTGTGTGTGTGTCGGGGGTTGGTGTAGTAGGGGGTTGGGGCTGTTTTAAAAATATATATTTATACATTTTTGAAACAGCATGACAGTCGGTGGGGTAAATTACAGAGACTAAAAAGATGGACGACGATGAAAAAAAATCTGTTGGTGCCTCTACTTTGCTCAAAGAAACTGTCAATCCCAGCTGTCAATCATGACGTCACACTCCCAAACAAGAACAGTAAATTTGACGATACACAGCAGGGCAACTTTTTGAGCAATGTTGCGGGGCAATGTTGCCGAGCGATTGTTGTTTGGGTATTTCCCACTGAAAATGGGCAACAGTTTTGGGCCTGTCTCATCTGGTTGCCCGTTGACGGCAACGGTTGATTGCTCAAAAAGTTGAAAAAAAAAAAAAAACATTATTTGAAGTGTAAAAAATTTGATTGTTTAGTTTGTCTCAAATCCCAATATTAGATTACATGAAGCGAGTGGGTTAAAGGTGCTCTAAGCGATGTCACAAGTTTTTTAGGCCCAAACATTTGTTGTCACACACAGCAAACATCTCCTCACTATCCGCTAGCTGCCTGTCCCCTAAACACACTGTAAAACACGCAGTCTATGCAGACAACCCAGTGCAGTGCACTTGGTAAACAATGACAGATATTTAAAGGGTAATTACACCCCTGTTCAGAGCCTGACTTCACCCACTGGCAATATTTGAAAAATGCTGAAAAAGTGGGCAGACCCCAGCGGAGATAGAGGGGAAGAAATAATAGATGCTAAAACACTCTAACCTGGTCGTTTTCAATACTCACATTGCCAAATCCTGACTCGCTACAGTGGTTTTGACGAAACAAACTGCCAAGGCTGTAGCTCGTGCCAAGAGCGTGGGGAGCTGAAACGACGGACGTCACCCACCGTTCAACCTGAAGAGGGCAGCACTAAAGACGTTTTTACCAAATAAAACCAACATGTCAAAAAAGTTACTCGAATCAATGACTGGTATTGATAAAGATCCATTCTAACAGATCATTAACTAAAAAAAGTTGGTTTCTTAGACTGAAGGAATTTAATCTGAACTGAAAGAGTGGAGTATGTTGTATTATGTTATGACAATGACAATAATTGTTGTTAATATATTTTTTTTTTCTTTAAGCATTTAATATAATATTATTATATAAAAAAATACCTCATTTTCTTTAAGCGAACCCCGGACACTAGCGGGCAGCATCTCAGCGCGAGTCTTCTTAAGCTCCGCGCGCATGATTTCTACGTCACTGTTTGTGCTGACGCGGCGTAAGCGCTTCATCCATTCGGATCACATACGTGTCTGTCTCTTTTCAACCAAGCCTAGGATCCGAGCAGTGGACATACCGGAGACATGGCTCCTAAAAGCGCCAGCAAACAGCAGTCAGAGGAGGATCTTCTCCTGCAGGACTTCAGCAGGAACCTGTCGGCCAAATCCACTGCGCTATTCTACGGCAATGCGCTAATCGTGTCCGCTATCCCCATCTGTAAGTCCTCATCTGTGTGTCCACATCTGTATGTCCTCATCTGTTCCTGCTGAAGACGAGACTCACAGTTACTTTGCTATCTATCTATCTATCTATCTATCTATCTATCTATCTATCTATCTATCTATCTATCTATCTTGATCTATCTACATTTTTTTTAACTACGAAACTTTACTGTGTTAGACTGCACTTGCATATTGTTAGTTTCAACTGCTCCTATCGCTCTTCTCATTTGTAAGTCGCTTTGGATAAATTAGTAAATGTGTAATGGTTAAGTCTAAACATTGAGCTGCTGACGACACTAGTGTGCTATTATTCCCACATAAAGCTGTTGTGTGATACTATATCCCGATTCCAAGACTAAATGTTCACTGATGAATGATGACGACTGTTATTGTGATGCATTCTTAACTCCTGCATGTGTGTCATGTTGTGCCAGGGCTGTTCTGGAGGATCTGGCACATGGACCTGGTCCAGTCTGCAGTTCTGTATGCAGTCATGACTCTTAGTCAGCACTTACCTGGTGGCCTTCGCTTACAAGAATGTCAAATTCGTGCTCAAGCACAAGTAAGAATGCCCATCTCTTTTCTCTGTCTATCTCTGTTTTGTAAACTGAATTAGTGCATTAGACTGAATTGATCTACTGCTGTATTTTCAGGGTTGCTCAGAAGCGTGAAGATGCCGTGTCTAAAGAAGTGACCCGCAAGCTCTCCGAGGCCGACAACCGCAAAATGTCCCGCAAAGAGAAGGATGAGAGGTATACATCTTAATTAGGGCATTAATTAAGGCTTGTCTGCTTTTATCAGTGTTATTTTAGTATTATTTATGTATTACAATATATACCTTTATCTGATTTAGTCATTTTATTTTTTTATATTTTCTAATGTAGTTTAATTTTAGTGCTTTAAAAAAAAAAAACTTTTGCTGATAATTTACTCACCCCCATGTCTTCCAAGATGTCCATGTCTTTCTTTCTTCAGTCGAAAAGAAATTAAGGTTTTTGATGAAAACATTCCAGGATTTTTCTCCATATAATGGACTTCAATGGGGACCAAACGGTTCAAAAGACAGTTTCAGTGCAAACTGTTCAAAGGGCTTTAAGACAATGAATAAGGATCTTATCAAGCGAATCAATCACTCATTTAAAAAAAAAAATAATAATAAAGTTTAAGTTTTACAAGCTCAAATGCTCACCTTGCTCTGTTCTGTGTGACTCTCCTGTTTCGAACTTGTTCATCAAAATGAACGAGTCAATTTGAATGAATCAAATGACTCGAAAGAAGATTCACTCATTTTGATGAACGAGTTCGAACAGGATAGTCATGAACACGCATCACAGAACAATAAGTGCCAAGGCAACATTTCTAATTTTATGTAATATTTGTATTTATGATGTTTTTTTATTTATCAAAAAGAAATACTACTTTTTGTTTTAAAAGGATTCAGACAACTTAACAAAATATGCAATTTATAAGAAGTTCTGACAATATCGTTATTCAATGTGACAGAATTATTTTTAAAATCGAATTGAGTGAATAATTCAATGACTAACTTGTTTCATTACTGGATGAAACGGCATTTTTGTTTGATTCAATTACACATTTTTAGCAGTTCTGTGAATGAATGCTAAGCCGAATCGCAAACACAGATTTAACTGTTCCGGTGTGAATTAGCGAGTCACGCGTGTTTCGAATCAAGATCGTGATCTTTTTAACGGCTATCGTCGTTACACTGGCTAATGTTGACGACAGAAATGAAATGAACAATGCCTACTGTTTGAAAGTGCTTCGTTCTGAACTCTGAGACTTTTCCCGCAGGATCCTCTGGAAAAAGAATCAGGTCGCCGAATTACGAGGCCATCGACTTTCTCCATCTTTTACAACAACACGCTCTTCCCTCATGCTCGTCATCATCGCCTCTTTCTTCCTGCTGAAGAACTTCAATCCAACAGTGTAAGCACTTTTGCGTTTTTTGCTTTTAAAGCCTGCTGATTGGTCCAGATCCTGACGTTTGCCTCATGTGTTTGTCACAGGGAACTACATTCTGTCCATCAGTGCTTCTTCAGGTCTGATCGCCCTGCTGTCTCATCCGGCTCCAAATAAAACAGGACGAGATGAGGAACACGTAAAATGAGGATTATGGGGAGGGCGACATGTTAAAGGGGGTTTGTTATATTTCAGGAGGGCGTTTATCATTTAATCGGTTAAAGCTTCATGAAATTCATGATCAGTTATGGCTTGTTTGGTCTCTCGTTTTCGTTTTGTATCAATAAAAGACTGTTTACTCGTATCTCGTCTCATTTTACTGTAAAGGAATAGGGGAGTGCAAAATGACACACACACGGGTTTACTGGCCGTATGCATTTTTATTTCAAGCATATATTCTACCTCTATCAACTGTTTACATATTTATATTTACAGAAGTCACTGCTGCTGTACAGGGAGAGAGACGCATGATATGAGCACACACCCTGACGCAGCCTGTGTTTCCAACAACTCCACGTTACAAACTTTAGAAAACAATAGCCACCACGCGGTGTGATTTCTTTGTTTTTGTAAAATACTTCATTTACAATTGAGAAAAGCTCACAGTATTCCACTCGTGGACCCATGGGAGAATGGGCAAGCCCTAATGTTCATGCAGGTGAGAATCAAGGCACTCCGCAGGGAGACTAAAGGGAACACTACACACTGTTTTTGATGGTTTTCTCTACAGAGCCGGCTAGTTTTCTCAAGCCAGCATCCATCAGGTTTCAAATGAATCTAAAAGCTCTGAGAAGTTAAATACTACGGGGTAAAGCAGCTTGTCAGTCTTTAAAATATCTGGAGCGTGATAAAGTATGGCTTTCAAGTAGGGCAAGCAAGAGCTATAACGTCAACATGAGGCACCTGCAAACTGTCAATCAAATCCACCTCCGTTATATCATAATGCTGACATGCAGATCAGGAGCTCCTTAATACTGTCATTATTCACTGACCCTTATGATGATTCAAACCTATGAGGTTTTTTTTTTCCTTTTAAACATCTTACTTTTTTTTCTTCTATACAATGAAAGTCAATGGGGTCCAAAATCAGGAATAAAGTCATTCAGGTTTGGACCAAAATAAGGGTGAGTAAATGACTGGATTTTCATTTTTAGGTGAACTAACCCTTGTGAAAAAGAAAAGGCATACTAAAAAATGAAAAAAATTTATACTTATTTAAATAATATATTTTAAAATTATATACTTAAATGTTAATTGCATTTTAATTCTGTACTTCAAATCTTAAAAGTAAAAAACTACTACTAATTGAAATTAATTTAAAGGCCACTTTCAGTTTTTTAACACTTAATTGGGCTTTTTAAAAGGTTTTAATTTAAAGTATATTTTTAAATTAGTAGGTTTTGATGATCTTTTGTCATGCTTTAAAGAAGTACACTTATTTTGATGTGTTGACTAACATACCAAAGCATATATTAAATACTTATAATTATTACATTTAAAGTTACTATATTTTAAATTACAAATTTGACGTCCATTTACAAATGTGTAATTACTAATATTATTAAATTCATGACACAAGTTTCAACAGATTTTTTTTTAAGTATCTCTCATTTTAAATTTTGCAGTATATTTCAAAGACAATATAATATAAAAGATTTTGTAATTATGTCCTACTTAAGTGGGTCAAAATATACACACTAAAGTTCAGCTATATGCATTTAATACATTTTCATGGTAATAATTTACTTTAATGTTAATTGCATTTTAATTCAAATGAAATGTATTAAATAAATGCATATAACGGAACTTTAGTGTATATTTCGACCCACTTAAGTAGGACATAATTACCAAAAATCTTTTATATTATACTGTCTTTGAAATGTAGTTAAAGTGTGCTACTGAATTTAATAAGCATTTATGATAAACTTAGAGATACTTAAAAAAATCTGTTGAAACTTGTGTCATGAATTTAATATTAGTAATTACACATCTGTAAATGAACATCAAATTTGTAATTTAAAATATAGTAACTTTAAATATAATAATTAAGCTAATA
This sequence comes from Hybognathus amarus, assembly GCA_030378365.1. Taxonomy (NCBI): domain Eukaryota; kingdom Metazoa; phylum Chordata; class Actinopteri; order Cypriniformes; family Leuciscidae; genus Hybognathus; species Hybognathus amarus. Next base: position 286,689 of record JAQIUQ010006982.1, on the reverse strand, counting down.
CTTTAGATATGCTAATTAACACATCAAAATAAGTGTACTTTAAATTACAAAAGATTATCAAAACCTACTGATTTAAAATATACTTTAAAGTAAAACCTTTTAAATAGCCAAATTAAGTGTTAAGAAACTGAAAGTGGTCTTTAATTTTATTGCAATTAAAAGTAGTTTTTTACTTTTTTTTTAGTTTTTTACTAAGATTTGAAGTGCACATCAAATACAACTAAGCACACTTTCTTTTTCACAAGGACATCCCTTTGAATTCCTGAATTCCTTCCTTACTGTTACTAAAGAAAAATCAAGTCACTCGTTTATAATCAAACATTCCCATGAACGCATTAGGATGCTGGTATAATATACTCTATGCATGTCAGATCAACTTTAACACTATATTATACTGCAGTGTGGACTGAGGTGGGTTTATAATACAGTTGCATGTTCAATAATCACATATGCTACCCTCATTCAAGTAATTTCCAAGGTCCGAGGTGTGCATCGAGTTATTTTTCCACTCACACGTACACGTGGCTCACATAATGAAGCAAACACACATATTCTCTATTAAAATATCACTCATAATATACATACAGGTATTCTTGCACCTCGAATCTTTGCGAACGCACATTATTTCACCGAGTTCTGTGAAACCGCTTTGCAGTTGCTGTACTCGAACACAAGAGGGCGACATGCGCTGTTCCTCCAATGTGTGCTAATACCTGCAGGTCCCAGTGGCTGATGGGTTTGAGAGCATGGGTCATGGGTGTGTATGATCTCTCCTGACACCAGTTGTGGGATCTCTCGCTGTGGTGTTGGGGTGTAAAGGCACACCAGCAGAAACGGGGTACAGCTTATGGAGGACGGCACTCTAAGGCTTCAGAGAGAGAGAGGTCAGGCTGATGGGAAACAGATTTGGAGCAGGAACCACTAGGGCATGAACACTGCTACACACACACACCTCTCTTCACCATGAGTGTGTGTCCGGACCCACTAGGACCGGTAGTCCTTCTTACTGTACGGTCTGTTCCCAAGTATATGATCAATGTCTGAGACTATATGGGATGTCATCTTTGGAAGTACCTGAATGTGCAAATAAAGTAGTTAGGAAACATCTGAAAATTAATAGATGCGTAGGAAGTCAATAGGGCTGTTTACACCGGGTATTTGATCTGATCACAAGTGGATGACGCTGAAATACAGGTGTAAACAGGGCTTGTCCACTTTCAACCACTTCCAGAGGCTGTCAATAACGCATCGCTTTCATAGTGTAAACGCTCGTGTTCCAAAAGACAATAGCCAGGCGGGATTTAAACTTTAAGTTTTGTCTGAAGATGAAAATAAAATAAAAAATGTATAAAGTTACACACACTCACTGCATTCGGCTCGTGTTGCGCCTGTCAGAGTAGAAACTGATGCTCTCTGTCTGTGTTTCCATCATCCATTCACATTCATATAATAGCGTGAGCTAATTTCGTCCATTAGATTGAAAGATCTGTAAAAACAAAGCATTTACACACCCGTAGACCCTCGCCTCGAAGAAATCAGGACAGAAGTGATTGAAAGTGGACAAAAGAGATGGATTGAAACTAGGGATGCACGATATATCAGCCAGCATATCGGTATCGGCCGATATATGTTCATTTTTAATGTTATCGTTATCGGCCTGGTAAGAAAATGTGGCCGATATATTAAAGCCGATAAATAATGTATTATTCCCTTCAGCTGAGACACTTGTTGAGCACTGTTTATGTTTTTGAATTTCTTGAAATATGATTGAAATCTCTTCAAAAAATGAAAATACGGTTCGGTACAACATGTGCAGCGCAAATCTGTCATATCGGCTATACAACACTATAACATGGACATGGATTTAATTGTGAGACTTTTGTTTTTGTAATCAGGGTCTTAAAATTAGATCAAAATTTGGATTTAAGTTTATCGGCCGATATATCGGTTATCGGCTTTCAAATATAAAGAATTATCGGTTATCGATATCGGCCAAAATTTTCATATCGGTGCTTCCCTAATTGAAGCACCAGGTGTAAACAGGAATGTGTCTCTCATCTACTGATCCGATTGACCGAAACGCATCTTAAAGTGATAGTTCACTTTGAAATTAATTTACAATATGTTTTATCTTACCTCAAGGGCATCCAAGATGTAGGTGTCTTTGTTTCTACAGCAGTTTCAATTTTGATATTTTTAGGTCAAACCGTTCTTGTCTGTCAGTCATATAATGGAGGTCTATGGTCACCACCTCAAAGAGCATGCACAGAGAAGTCCAAATTAAACATGATTTAATGACTCGTAAATGTAAGGACACATTGATGGCCTAAGACACGAAACGAGCGGTTTGTGTGAGAAAACGAACAGTATTTATATGGTTTTACCTCTTGTAATCACAGCCACGTCCAAGTAATCTGGTAAAAACGATATAAATTCTGTTCGTTTTCTCACACAAACCGCTCGTTTCATGTCTTAGCCCATCAATGTGTCCTTACATTTACGAGTCATTAAATCATGTTTAATTTGGACTTCTCTGTGCATGCTCTTTGAGGTGGTGACCATAGACCTCCATTATATGACTGACAGACAAGAACGGTTTGACCTAAAAATATCAAAATTGAAACTACTGCGGAAACAAAGACACCTACATCTTGGATGCCCTTGAGGTAAGCTAAACATATCATAAATTAATTTCAAAGTGAACTATCCCTTTAAGATCAGGTTTATAAACAGGGCCTGGATCTCACCTGAATGGCTCCCAGGTTTTCAGTTAACTGCTCTGCATTTGAGGTTCCTAACAGGACTGAACTCACTCCCTCGTTTCGCAGACACCAGGCTGGAGAACAAAAAAAGGCTTCAGTACAATTTGTTGACGATAATACGAAGTAAGACGACGGTTGTGTTTGAAGCGGTCTTACCAACAGCCAGCTGAGGCAGAGTACAGCCAAGCTTCTCAGCAATATGAGTGAGTTCCTTCAGCTTCGCCTGCTGCTTTCGTCCTTCCTCACTCACGATCTTGTCTTTCAGCCACTGGTACGACTAGACAAAACAACAAGAGGAGCAAATAAATTCAAAATAAATTCTTGATTTCTCATTGTATGTTTCTAGAAAATTAGAATTCAATTAGTACCTTCATAGATGCCCTAGAGGATTCTGGGATACCATTTTCATACTTTCCAGTGATGATCCCACAAGCTAAAGGAGACCATGTCATGGCGCCCACACCTACAGTCACACACACACACACACAGATGAGCCACTGCTGCGTGTCAGTCAGGATTCAGTGAGTAAATGATGATTGATTGACACCTGCCTATCTTATGGTAAAGCTCTGGCAACTGAACCTCGACCTTCTCCCTCTGGAAGAGATGATACTCCGCCTGCTCACACACTGGAGGAATCAGGTTAAACTGCCTTGCCACAGAGTACGCCTCCTGGAAACACACAATCAGATTAACACAGATTTTACAATACATCTCCATTTTCATCTTTAAGTGCTTTGATAATGTCTTGACCGGGCCATCAGAAGCAGATATTGCAGGTATTACATGCTAGAAATTATTTTTATGTTATTTATATAGTGATGCCTGAGGCTAGTCAGTTACAAACCAAATACAAAAAATGCCGATATTATGTTCATTTCAAACACCGGTTTCTCCATCATTCAGTCTAAAATGTAATATAAAACATCACTGCTGTGGGATAATATAATATAAGCATTTTCTGTAGCCTTTGAAGGAGTAGTTCACTTTAAAAAAAAACTTTTGCTGATAATTTACTCACCCCCATGTCATCCAAGATGTCCATGTCTTTCTTTCTTCAGTCGAAACGAAATTAAGGTTTTTGATGAAAACATTTCAGGATTTTCTCCATATAATGGACTTCAATGGGGACCAAACGGTTCAAGGTCCAAATGAGAGTTTCAGTGCAGCTTTAAAGGACTTTTTCAGACGATGAATAAGGGTCTTATAGGACCCTTTGAGTCATGACTCAAAAAAGATTTGTTCATTTTGATGAACAGGAGAGTCACGAACGTGCATCACAGAACAGAGCAAGGCGAGCATTTGTGCTTATAAAACTTAAACTTTTTAATTTTATTTTTGAAATGAGCGATCATTTTCGCTTGATAAGACCCTTATTCATCGTCTGGAATCGTTTAAAGCCCTTTGAACAGTTTGCACTGAAACTCTCATTTGGACCTTGAACCGTTTGGTCCCCATTGGAGTCCATTATATGGAGAAAATCCTGGAATGTTTTCATCAAAAACTTTAATTTCTTTTCAACTGAATAAAGAAAGATATGGACATCTTGGATGACATGCGGGTGAGTAAATTATCAGCTAAAAGTTTTTTTAAAGTGAACTACTCCTTTAAGGATAAGCTAACTATCAAAAGTAAACTAACATTTGGAAATATTTACTATAGTAAAAAGCGTGAGAACTAGTTTTTCTCTAATATCGTTTAACTGATAGGCTCCTTGGTATCATTTCAGGCTATAAACACCAGTCATGGGGGTGTGTTTATCTGGTGTGACACTAGAACATGGTATTATCACAGTCACACAAATTACAGGTCATCAGTGTGTGTCCTCTTTGTAAAAACTCTGATCAAGCCTACATTTATCACCCATGAATTGATAATGTCAGGGCTTAATTACAACATATCAGTTTGTGCCAACACTGCAATTATACAGCACTGACTTCAGTCAAAGGGCTAAAAATATGTGATGTGGCCAAAACACACTAGAGGAGCTGAGGTTGTTCCAGCAAACAACTCAAGCCTAAAGAAAGTCAATGATCAGCAGTTCTGTCCTGAGATGCATGTGATGCACTTCATTCTGCTGAAATAATGAAGTCTCTCATGACAACTGAGGTTAAGAAAACTGGTACTTACCATTATTTCCATAGCTGTCCATCGTTGAGGTTCCCCAGTACATGGACATGCCCTGGTTTATCACGTAGGTCATGGCTCTGACAATCTCTGTGGAGACAAACATGCACAGATTCTGTTAGGACACTTGGGAAATGTATATTTAGAAAAAAATACTTATAAATAATATAATATCAATAAAATAAAAAGGCCACATAAGTATACTTACAGAGAGTGCACTTGTGTTTAGTTGCACTTTTAAAAGAAGTACACTTATTCTGATGTTGACTAACATATTAAAGTACGTTTATAACCTAAACATTAGGGCATTGTTATACAATTTTACATTTTAAAGTCCTAGATTTAATGTGCTAAATTGCTTCTTTATTTAAAATAATGAAAATAATAAACAAAAAAAATAATGACACAGGAAATTTAATAACAAAGCCTTTTAGGAATCTCATTTAAACTCATATAAGATTATCACAAAAACACAAATGATACTGGACACAGGACTGAGGAAACTTAAAAGGTTTAAATACAGTTAATTAAGGAACTAAATCCTAATCAGTCACTAATGAAACCAACTAGCAGAAGGAACTGAAATTAAACCAAAACTGAATGAGACCATTACAAATATATTAAATACAAGGTTCAATAAAAATGACGTTGAAGTATATTTTAGTTTATCATAAATGCTTGTCTGTAATTCAAATACAATAAAAGTAATAAACTTGCATATAAAATTGTAACCAAGTTTTTTTTATGAAAATAGCACTTAAAAGTTGCATACTATAATACATTTTCAATTAATTGCAATTAACATGGAACTAACATTGGACCAGCATTCAGTTCCCACTTAAGTATATTCTTTTAAAATATAATTTTAAGTACTTTTTTTTAAAGTATGCTAAAGTATCCCTCTTTTCAACAAGGGTGTCATGAGAATTTAATCTTTAATTTTATTTAGTTTATGTTGAAAAGCCAGAACAAGTAAAAACAGTTAGGCTGTTATTAAAATAAAACAAACAATAGTTCAACTGATCATTAGTCAGAAATGTCAGAGATTTGGTGTAAATTAAAGCTGATGATAGTTCAGACCTTTTTCTGCTATATTCAGTAACATAATCTGATATGGTGTGCAATATATTTTCATTCACTCTGTATCAGCTTGACATACTTTTGTGTGGTTTCACTCAATTCAATAAGCACACTCGTGAGTGATAAAAGAATGCTGAAGTGCAGTCTAACTTTATATTCCCTTCAGCTTTTACCCTTCATGCTGACGAAGAGCAAGAAAGCAGGGGACTGCAGAGCCACTGAGGAACTTTAATATGCACTGCACACAGTGATGAGCACCAAACTCTGGACACTTTACGCATCAATGCAGCAGAAAAGCACTGCATAGCGAACTGCCTGCACATGTCTATGAGACGGACAGTGAGAGAGGTGTCAACGTCTAGCCCATGTTTAAAGATAAGAAGAATAGAAGGGGGTGGTGATGGCGCAGTGGATAAGACACATGCCTTTGGTGTGAGAGACTCGGGTTTGAATCCACTGTGAGACGCCAATGTGTCCCTGAGCAATACACTTAACCCCTAGTTGCGACCTCTGACATATATAGCAATTGTAAGTCACTTTGGATAAAAGCATCAGCTAAAACCCCCTTAACATCCCATCCGGGTCACGGCACCAATACAACTCCTCTGATTCTACTTCGAGCGGGATTTGAACCAGGCGTTCCCGGCATGAGAGGCGCACAGGCTTACTAACAAGGATACAGCCTTTAGTGTCTGACACTAATGTGCCTCTTGAGGCCAGGGGGAGTGAGGTTTTACCAGCTGGCCTCTGTTACACTCACTCACTCTCCTAAACCTAAACCATCCCACCCGGGTCACGGCACCAACACAACTCCTTTGGTTCTACTTTGAACGGGATTCGACCTGGCGTTTCCGACATGAGAGGCACACAGGTTCAATAACAAGGATACAGCCTTTGGTGTCTAACACTGAATGTGCCTCTTGAGGCCAGGGGAGTGAGGTTTTACTGGCTGGCCTCTGTTACACTCACCCCCATTAACCGTTCCATCCGGGTCACGGCACCAATGCAACCCCTCCAGTTCTACTACTAACAAGGACACAGACTTTAATGTCAAATCAAATCATCCTCATTTATATATCTCTTTTAACAATGTAGATTGTCTCAAAGCAGCTTTACAGAGATAAACATATAATTTAAGGAAACAGAGATTGGTTTGGTTTTATAGCGGTCCTTAAATAATGTTATTTTCCAGCTAAAGTTCGTTTTGATTGATTCACTTCTGTCGAAATGATCATTTGTTATTAAATTAGGGTCCGCTAAAGATGACACCGTTCTCTCTAAACAAACTTTAAACTGAACCTGTGATAAACGCTGATGGCGTTCACATGTGCATGAATTGACTCTATAGTTATGTGCGTTTGAATGTGTGCAAGTTTGTAATTCCCAAATAAGATAAAATAAAATCAGTGAGTCACGCATTGAATCAATGCTTTATTGGTCTCTAATAAGTGAAGCATCAGCTTCGGCGTTGCACATGCGACGCATTGTGCTCAGCTGAGCCTTAAAAAGTTGAACCTCGAAGTTAAAAATAATTAACATCTTGTTTCATTACATCTCTTTTAATGAATCAGCTTTTTTTAAACGTGTTCGCTGAATGAACGGTTCAAAGACTCGCTCAAAGTCCGTTGTCATAACAATATGTGCGCTGAGTGAAAGTCTTTCAATGCGCATATACTGTAGACGCCGTTTAGTTTTCGATTACACTGGTTAATGAAAATGTCCTCGTTTTTGTCCACATCATAAACTTTATTTATATAGCAACAAATGCATAAATTAAATAAACAAATAAATGGTGTTAATACCGCATATCACGCTATTGAGCCACTCAACATTACCGCAAGGGAAATTCCATAACCCTGTACAGCCCTAGGCCTTTGTTATACTCATCTCCCTTAACCTCTGTAACATACGGGGTCACGGCACCAACGTAACTCCTTCAGTTCTACTTCGAGTGGGATTTGAACTGGCGTTTCCGGTTCGTGAGGCGTGCACCCATAACGAGGACGCTGAAAGTGGCGGTACAAGCACTTTTTTAGTTTTCTGATGGACGTGAATCTGGCAATGTTTTATTGCGGTGATTGTCGTAGATATGAGATTTTTCAATCATGTTTGAAAATAACATACTACCTACATTAAACCTAACAAAAGAAAATGTGAGATAAATAACATATTTGCTGAAGCATCCATGTCATTTTAGCTTGCTTTTTAGCTGACTAAGTGCATTGTTGTACCAGGTGAGCTACCAAACAATTTACCATGTCAGAAAAGTCATACATATGGAGTTGTTTATGTGATGCAAACATCAAAACTTTATAATATGCCCCTGTAATCATTATTTTTGTGTTTTTGTTGGCTCTAGTATTAATTTCAGCCAATGAAATTAATTTGGGGTCCTAGACAGACTCAACTCAGAGCGAACTGCAAATGAAATTTATCATAAATGAACAGAAATTGTAACAAATCAACTTTGTCGTGCTAGAGGATGATGTAAAAACAGTAAATGGAAGTTAAATGAACATCAATCAAGAGTAGCAGGTTGTCAGGCTGTGTTAGAGAGAGCTGAAAAGCTTGTTAAAGTAGTAGAAGCCTGAAAGTGTTGGCCGAGTCAGGGTGACCTTGGGATCTGGCACAGAGCTTTGAAATATTACTAAGCCCTAAATGCTACAAAACAGAGCAGCTCATGCATTACCAGAAGGGCACACTGATCCCCTTGCCAAAGAGAATATTGACTGAGCTTAGAAAAAATGGAAATAAAAAAATCTCGAATTTCTAGCTCCAAACTGTGCTCTAAGCGATTTAAGCCATTTTGCTAACTTTGCTATTTTTTGAATAAGCTAATGCTTCCCAGCTATTTGCAGAGTTTAAGGCGGTCACATAGACCAGGGGTGTCCAAACCTGCTCCTGCACAATTAAGGTCCAACTAGGAATGCACCGATATTAAAAGTTTGGTCTATACCGATATTTGAATGCCGATAATCGGTATATTAGCCGATAAATGTAAATACAAATTTTTACATAATTTGAGAGCCTGATTACGAAAACACCATTAAAAGTCTCACCGTTAAAAGTCACGTCCAAAGCACACGATTACAATGTTCTCGTTATAATTGTATGTAGCCGATATGCGCTGCACGTTGCACTTTTTTTAAGTGATTTAAATCATATTTAAAGCAGTTCAAATTCATCATGGCGAACAGTGCGCATCTGAAGTGTATCAGCTGAAGGAAATAATCCCTTATTTATCAGCTTTAATATATCAGACAATTGTTCTTATTAGGCTGATGACAATAACATTAAAAAATGAACAACAATCGGCTGATACCGATATGGTTGCCGATATATTGTGCATCCCTGAATTCCATCCCCAAATTAAACACACCTGAACCAGCTAATCAAGATCTTAAGGCCCTTGCACACTTAATCCAAATTCGCGTCCGAAATTTTCGCACGTTAAAAAATAAATACGACCTCACGCTATGTCAATCACGCTTGCACACTGCCTCCGAAACTCAAAAAAAATTTAATCGGGTTCGATTTTCTGCGTTTTCGTATTCGTAGCAAACAGTTTGAATTATGTTTAAATGATGTTTTGACAATTCAGAGCCACCAAATCACGAATACGAAAAAACGCATACGAAAATTACGGACTCAGAGTGCAATGGCCTTTACAGACCAGAAACGTCCTGGGCCAGGTTTCCCGATAACGATGTTTCTTAGCTCTTAAGAGCGCTCTCTACGTGCAAGGTTACGAACAATCGCAGCAATTCTACGTGCGTTTCCCAAAAATGCACATAACATGAACGCGCGAGAACGCTATTCATGGAGTAAAACTCTACAGGACAGTGGCCCTTTAGTTTGGATCCCTGACATAGACGTCGTGATTTCTCAGGGCAGCCATTTCAGTGATATCTGCTAGATAAGCAAAGGGCTAAAAACAGCTTGCCTAGCATTTTAACATGCTTTATCCTAATTAGCACCATCCTGAGAGATCATAAATCGTCTTAAATCCCTCCATGGTTGTCTCTAAGGCATGAAACCTTCTGAAAGTATGTGAAACAAATGCTTCTAGCTATGCAGGCTCAATTAAATTCACAGGACACTGCATTCTCATCCCAGTTATAAGCTATGCGTTGCGCTTTATCACTAGGGGTGCTGTAGGCGGGGTCGTTTCTTCCAATTCTTCAGTCAATTTTCACTTTATTACAATTGAACTGTTGTTAATGCCACAGTAAAGCAAGAATGCACAAGTGTCAAGCATGCACAACATCCAGTACATTCGCTTCTGTTTCTGGGCTTCAGAAGAAAATCTGTCAAACAACCTTTAAGAAGCTGAAACAACTATCTTTCTTCTCTTCATTTTGCTTTTCTGAGAATTAAACACTCATTTTAATGCACATTTTCTCCAGATTGGTGCAGTTGTTTCTCTCTGTACACTGTTCAAGAGCTTCACTGTTCTGTGGTTTGTCCCAAAAGCACATTATTAAACAGTCGATGAGATTTTCAGGCTGACTGCACTTGAGGCTTTGGGCAGCACAGAGTCGTAACAGCGGTTTGGTGGCTTGCTGGCTGCATTGCGCTCCTCGGGTAGAAGTAAAAAGTCTGGTTGTTCAGAATGGCACCCCAGGGACTGCACTTAATCATAACCCTGTTATCATGAATACATATTTCAGAGCACTTAGACCTCAGATGGATGTGCCTGCAGGACACCAACACTCATTCTTTTGTAGATCTTAGGCTTTTGATGCAGTTTTGTCATTGCTAACATCACAGCACTTTTCTAGAGAATGTCCCGAAGTGCTTTGGTGAAAGTTTAAGGTACAATTTTTTTAATTACCAAATCTATCAAAGTCTACTAAAGTCAATTAATGTAATGATGTTCATGCACTACTGTTCAAAAGTTTGGGGTAAGCAAGATTTTTTTCAAATTAATACTTTTAATAAGAAAGCACACATTCATTACACAAAAGTGACATATACAGTAGATTTGGATTTCAATTAAATGCTTTTAAACATTCTATTTCTTAAAGGGATAGTTCACTTTAAAATACATTTTTGGTATGTTTTAGCTTACCTCAAAGGCATCCAAGATGTAAGTGTCTTTGTTTCCACAGTATTTTCAATTTTGATATTTTTAGGTTAAACCGTTCTTGTCGGTATAATGGAGGTCTATGGTCACCACCTCAAAGAGCATGCACAGAGAAGTCCAAATTAAACAGGATTTAATGACTCGTAAATGTAAGTACACATTGATGGCCTAAGACACGAAACGAGCGGTTTGTGTGAGAAAACGAACAGTATTTATATCGCTTTTACCTCTTGTAACCACAGACACGTCCACGTGATCTGAGGGCACAGGCGGTTCAGTCTGCGCAAGTGCCGGAAGTGATCTCTTGCGCGGTTGCAAAAAAAAAAAAAAAAAAAATCAACGTTGTCTGTTGATATATGGAAAACGTCTTCCATTGCGATTTCCTGTATATCTAAATATGTTTAGATCTTCACAGCGAAGGGTAACACTTCTGAAATCTCTGTGTAAACAATCGACCACACTCTCAGATCACTTGGATGTTGCTGTGGTTGCAAGAGGTAAAAACGATATAAATACTGTTAGTTTTCTCACACAAACCGCTCGTTTCGTGTCTTAGGCCATCAATGTGTACTTACATTTACGAGTCATTAAATCATGTTTAATCTGGACTTCTCTGTGCATGCTCTTTGAGGTGGTGACCATAGACCTCCATTATATGACTGACAGACAAGAGCAGTTTGACCCAAAAATGTCAAAATTTAAACTACTGCGGAAACAAAGACACCTACATCTTGGATGCCCTTGAGGTAAGCTAAACATATCAAAAATTAATTTCAAAGTGAACTATCCCTTTAAATAATTTTAGGAAAAATGTGCGACAAATTCCACAAAAATATGAAGTACAACTGTTTTCAACATCGATAATAATCAGAAATGTTTCTTAAGGCAAGTCGTGAAACTGAAGAATGCGGATATTTGTCATTCCAAGAATAGATTACATTATTATTATTATTATTTTAAATTGTAATAATATTTCAGAATATTACTATTTTTGCAGTATTTTGTAATCAAATAAATGCGTATATGCAGATGTGACATTTTTAAAATCTCACGCTCTCGGCCCCGCCCTGCTTTGCTATACTTACTGACCCCAAACTTGTGAACATTAGTGTATATCTGGACGAACTCACCCTCCATCGGCGTGTTGCTGTCGGGCCGGTTGGCGAACACCACGTCTACATATTCCAGCTGCATTCTCTGCAAAGAGCCCTTGAGACCTGAAGGAGGAGACGGTTATTGCGAGTGTGTTTGAGCATTTGTATGTCTTCCTTTTCAAAAAGCTCATAATCAAGCTCTTTCTGTCCAGGGCCCCAGGGCTCATTCACTGGTTGTGTCTCTGTCTATAATTCGGCTGATTGGGACTGGATTCCCTCCTGTGCCCATCTCTCACTCGGACAGGGTCCGCATCCTGACGTCAGATGAACCATCAGGAAATGATGGTGTCTGTCAGCAGTTTGTGCAATTGAGCAAAAATATTAGTGGAAAGATGCACAACGACAGCTATGATTCCATCCAAATTTGTGAATTTAACTTACGTGCAAGGTTGCAATATTGCATAAAATTAGCCAATTAAGCAGCGTTTGCATCCCATATGTTCAAGAAATCCTGGGAAATGGAAGCTGCTGCAATTGGGGAAGCCTCTTTTTTTCTACATCGTAAATGACTTCGGCGGGATTTCCTTGTTTTTTTAGAATGATCAAAACAACAATTGAGACGCTGTAATGTGATTGGTCACTTGGTTAGTCCAGTTATCCAATCAAATCCACAGGTGAGTTTGTTGTGCATCAAAGGGATTTATTCGCTATTTCGGATTAAGTCTTTTTATCGCATCACAAATGTATCCGCCTCAATTGAGGGCACAATTGAGTTTGCCATTTCCATTCCATTTTTTTATTTTAAATTTTAATGTAAATTTTTTTGCATGTTTTAAATCACAAATGAAACTCGCTCATCACATGAGAAGAGTTGCATTGAATACTCAACTACTCTTGCAATGAATTGTATTTTAAATAACTTAATCCAGACTTTCAAACTACACTGTAAAAAATATTGTTGGTTTAACTTAAAAAATAAGTAACCTGGTTGCCTTAAATTTTAAGTTGATTGAACAGGAAAAAGTGAGTTAATCCAATGAAGGAGATTGATTTAATCATCAGAAACTCAAAATAATAAGTTATCTGAACTAAATAAATTATTTAAGTTGATTTGACAAAAGAAAAAATGTTTGAAAATATTGAAAATATTTTTTGAAAATATTGAAAATATTCAATATTAAATTCAATATAATGAAAATATAATGAAAATTGATAATTATGGGGAAGTGATGTCACTTCATTTCACAGGACCACATACACAAAATCTGTGCATTTACACAATATTTCACAATATCCGTGTCTCCTGAGAGACAGATTGTGTGTCAAAATGTGTATGTGCCACCTTTATGCGTGCATGTGTGTGTATGCGTGCGTGTGTGTGTGGTTCAAGTAAACCCTAAGTTACAGGGTAAAAATTTCCACAAAGATGGATAAATCCGATATCCTTGTCCTTGTGGAGACATGTTTTGGTTCCTATGATGAAAACAACTTATAAAGCATATTAAGTGTGTTTTTTAATGTAAAATGTAGTTTAAAATGAAAGTTTTCTGTAATGGGTAAGTTTAGTTTAAGGGGATAGAGCATAGTATAAAAATCATTGTCAATAGAATGTCTCCATAAAACATTAAAACCTGTGCAAGTGTGTGTGTGTGAGATTTGCAGCCTTACCAGACCAATGACTGAAGCAAATGCAATGATGTAAATATAATACATGACACGCTGGCGTGTTCACACCGAATGCAGTGATCTGCAGAAGTGTGTATCCTGAGCTCTAGGTTTATAAAATAGGTGTCTGGCCCCAAACTTGCTGGCATGGAAGAAAAATAACGGCCAGTGTAGAACAGCACACACAACCAATCATTCATCCACCATGTAACCCTGAATATCTAGGCCAGGGTGTGTATTATTTCCTCTACTTTCACACCAAAGGTAACTCTGAACCTACAGACAGCATCTACTGTATGAGTAACATCATAACTGCTTTTTCAGGGCAGTATTTAATCATGTAATATTAAAAAGAATAGCTCAGCCAGAAATTAAACTGATTAAACCGGCTGTCATGATATGCTTAAACACAACGAAAATTCAAGGTGCATGTTTGTGTCAGATGAAATCAAGAAAGAGTCAGAAGCATGGGCGATTGGGCATTCGTTCTCGGCTTGATTCTGTGCAAAGTGTGCTTGATTCGTGTGTGTGTGTCCACTTTAGTCCTGCTATCTGTTAGTTCTGCCAGCCAGAGCGACACTAACACCAAAACCACTCAATCAATGCCCCGCGTCAGACAAACACATCACACACACACAAGCTGTGATCACACAGCGAGAGGATTTAAGAAAGAGAAAGTGTACTTCACCTTCAATAATGTGTTTCCTAGAAAGGCCTCGTTCGGTCTCGGCTCTGTGGCAAAAAAAGACAGACGTACATTACAAACTTGAGACATTTTTCCTCTTCCAAACTAGGACTTTTGCAAATGTTCACTTTTTAACTCCGTATAAAAACGCTGGCATATTTAAACGCTAATTATTATTCATGAGCGAGGATTTGTGGGGAAATGGGACAGGCCTTTTCTTTAGTCTTATCGAGTCTCCGCAGCTGCACTTCTGCTCACGGACTCGCACAACACTTCCTCGTTGAGAAACACCGGGTCAGCACTTGCCCTGAACTCACGTCTATAATTGCATTTATGAAATGTGGGAATGTGCGGATGTCGGCGTTAAGTGTGCTGCCCTTTAGAATGAGCAACAACGTGAGTTATGAAATAAAAGTTCTCATACTGTACAAGCACTACACTGTAAAAAATAAACCGTAAATTTTACAGTAAAAAACTGCAATTTTTACCTTTACCGTTAAAAATACAGTAGGAACGGCATTTTACTGTAAAATTATATCAGTTATTTACCGTGTATAGTACGGAAACTTTCTGTTTACCAATGAACAGTTTTGCACTGTGACATTTTTACAGTATTTTACCGTTAAAATCACTGATATTTTTTACAGTGTACACTGTAAAAAATAAACCGTAAATTTTACGGTAAAAAACGGCAGCTGTGGTTGCCAGAACTTTACCGTTAAAGATACGGTAGGAACGTTAAAGGTTTTACAGACTTAACTTAATTTACAGTAATAAACCTTATTTTTTTCTGATAAAATGTGGATTTACCAACTTACTGACATATTGATATCTGTTTTAGGCCATTGTAATACACTGACAACCAACAATCATCACCGCAGAGATGAGTTACATGAGCAATCACAGCTCATTACAAGTGAATACTTGTATAAACGAATACTTATTTAAAGAAGCTGCACAGTGTCATTCACACAAACATTAAGCACCATCATGGTAACACACATTAAATTTAAAAAATGCAATAAACATTAATTTAACAACATCAAATGTAACATAAAACCCTAATGTACATAACTGATTAGAAAAAAAAACAATAAAACTATGAGGAACCATAGTCATTTCAACAAAAATACATAAAATGTGAAGTGTCACACAGGGAATTGTGGGAATGTCAATTTACGGTTTTTCACTGTAAATCATACAATGATTTGTTCTTTTTCACTTTAAAAAACTGTAAATTTAACGGTATTTTACTGTAAAATTATATCACAGTTATTTACCGTGTATAGTACGGAAACTTTCTGTTTACCAATTAACAGTTTTGCACTGTAGCATTTTTGCAGTATTTTCCTGTTAAAATCACGGTTATTTTTCATAGTGTATGAGTGAAGACGCTTTACTCACTTTCCACCCCAGTAGAGCTTTGTGGTAATAACCAGACTGGATCGCCTTAAGGAAAGGAGGAAGGAAAAGAGAGTTAAAATATGCACATAAATGTTCCAAAATAACTTTCTTTATTCCAAAATAAAGAAAATTTGATAAATTAATAAAACCATCAGTAAACACACCCGTTCAGGGGTCCTGCACACTTTTTAAAGTCACATTTAAGGCTTTTTAAGACCTGAAGAAATCCAAATTAATACCATACATAAAGGGTATGCAATATTGACAAAAATATATCTGGAACGTTTTGTTGATAATAATTCGATGATACTGATTGTGTTTTTGTGCTGGTGCCATGGCTGTTGTTGACAGCAGACTCGCGGAGATATTCATATTTTTCATATTTAATGCAGTGGTCAGTTCACAGCAGTGACAGAAATGATTAATTAATGTGCAATATTTGCCACTTTAAATTGCTTTCCTGGGGCATTTTCACCTATATATGGACATTTTTTCTAAACTTATTTAGAGTTATGCTTGGCCATAATGTAGTGCACAACGCGCAGACACTGTAGATGAATCTCTCATCAACACAGATGCAGCAGTTTTTATTTTTGTAAATCATACATTATAACAAGGAAAAATATGAACACATGAGGGAAATCATTGTGGTGTCCATGAAGATTAAGAAGCTTAGACACTTACCCAAATTTTTCAGGCTAATTGTAATAATGACGGATCACACCTGTTTGCCCAATAGTAGCAAGACACACACTACCGGTCAAAAGTTGAAGATCGGTAATATTTTTTATGTTTTTAAAAGAAGTCTCTTCTGCTCACCAAGGGTGCAATTTTTTAATAAAAAATACACAAAAAACACAGTAATATTGTGAAATATTATGACAATTTAAAATGACTTTTTTATGTTAATATATATTAAAATGTAATTTATTCCTCTGAAAAAAAGCTGAATTTTCAGCATCATTACTCCAGTCTTCAGTGTCACATGATCCTTCACAAATCACTCTAATATGATGATTTTATGCCCCAAAAACATGTATGATTATTATCCATGTTGAAAACAGTTTTTTACATTTTTATTTCAGGATTCTTTGATGAATAGAAAGTTCAAAAGAACAGCTTTTATCTTAAATGGAAAGCTTTTATTACATTAAACACTACCCTTTAAAAAGTTTGGGGTCAGTAAGAATTTGTATTTTATTTTGGGGGGAAATAAATAAGAAATCAATACTTCTATTCATCAAGGATGAGTTACATTGATCAAAAGTTACAGTAAAGACATTTATAATGTTAGAAAAGATTCTAATTAAATAAATGCTGTTCTTTGAACTTTCTATTAATCAAAGAATCCTGAAATAAAAATGTAAAAAACTGTTTTCAACAGTGTTTTCTTTTTTAAATTACACTTAAAGGGATACTCCACTTTTTTTGAAAATAGGTTCATTTTACAACTCCCCCAGGGTTAAACAGTTGAGTCTACCGTTTTCAAATCCATTCAGCCGATTTTCTGATATTTAGAAGAATATCAGTAACCAGACAGTTTTTGGTCTCATTGACTTCCATATACTATGGAGTGGCAAAAATGAGCCTATTTCCAAAAAAAGTGGAGTATCCCTTTAACTATATGTATAGTCATATAGAAAACACTTATTTTAAATGGTAACAATTTTACTGTATTATTGATCAAATAAATGCAGCCATGCAAAAGAGACAAAAATATTAAACGATCTTACAGACCCCAAACGTTCGAACGGCAGTGTATAAGACACTTATTATGCAAATGATGCAAAGATTTACGGGGAATTGCACAACGGAGCCTGATTAACATGCTGGATGAATCCATACCTGCATTCTCATCTAGATCTGTGTGAAACCAGACTGTGTGATTTCAGTCAGACTAAACGGTTTAGTTTAGACAAATATGGTTTTAGTCTGAAACTGAATGGGTTTTATCTATGTTGGCCAGCTATTCGCTCGCTCACTGGTCACATGACTTCACTAAACAGGAAGCAGAGAGAGAGAGAGAGAAGAGATGTCACTGCTCAGTGTGTGATGTGTGTGTAACCTTCACCTGTTGCTGGTTTGCCAATAATTGCTCGACTCTGCGTTGTAAACGGTGTAAATGAGATTTCAGTGGTGTGAACTCTAGCTGTGTCCTACATTCACCTCAGAGAGCTGCCCTTTAAATCGTGGCCTCACAAAATAATTAAGATACAGTTTAAAGAAGAAAGTTGAGGCGGTGAAATTTAACACATATATTAGGCCAGTGTTTCACACCCAATTGTCACTGTGATAGCAAACAAACAGCTGTGTAAGAACATGTGAACTTCACACCATCATCTCTATGGAAGGAGTGAGAAAAAGGAAAGAGAGGCAGGAATTAGAATATGGGAGAGAGAGAGAGAGAGAATGAACTGAAAGATATGAAAGATTGAGAAAGTAGAAGAGAGGGCAACTCGACAGCAAACGTTCATTAAAACTGTGGATCAGGACACTTCATCTTTAATGCACATCCATTAAACATTTACAGACAAGATCAGTCCAGATGTGCGGATGAATTTTGGTTGGGGGTTATGAATATCCAGACACCAGTGTTTGTGTGTGTGTGCGCGCATGTTCACTGCGCAACAACATCTATCGTAATTATGGATTCTGAATCTTATAAAAGGGGTCAGATTAAATTAGTTGTGGGACAGAGTAAATCTGAACACTACAGATCAGTCTGATGAGATATGAGAGAGAGAGATACATGGTAATCTTGGTAATAACATTATAATGTCAAGTAGTAAGACACTGTAATGCAAAAACTGTCTTAAAAACCCCAAATAACTTGATGTTATTTGAACAGATGTTAAATGTTAGTGCTTTTCATGTACACTACAGTCTCTTATACTCACAACGGCTGCATTTATTAATCAAAACACAGTAAAAACAGTAATCTAGTGATATATTATTGCAATTAAGAAACTATTTTCTGTTTTAATAAATTTTAATAGGATACGTGTTTTTCTGAAAGGACATTAAAAAAGGGATTTGGGTCTTTAAAAAAATTTTACCGACCCCAAACTATTGAAATGATTGTGAATACAAGTTGCACACCCCCTTTAATCATAGGGAACAAACGGCATACACCCATCAGGCGGTGTTTAGGCTGTTTTCGCACTAGTGTAGTAAGCACTGTGCACTTACCCTATCAAATGCATCTGTATGTACATTGCACATACACATATCCTAGCACTGTGCATGTACCCTATCTTAATGTACATCCATTAAACATTCACAGACAACATCAGTCCAGATGTGTTGATGGAAAGTGATGACTCTTGCTCACTTAAAGTGACAAATTAGTCATTTTTCAACACAATCCTCACCTAGATGCTCTCGTTAATTGAAACTGAATAGCAAGTCCCCATCAAAAGTGTGTGTGTAATGAGACTATACACCCTATACACTACAAAGCTCCAGTTCCACTTGCTTTTTCATTTGTCCCTCCTTTATCGTGTATTAGAGACACACAGATGTGCTTGACACAAATCAACCGTACCTCCAGCCCTTCTTCTTGATGATGTTTCCCAGTATGACTTCAGCTCTGTGGAAGACAGATGATAATAATGAATCATGGAGTAAAGTGAATTATGGGTAATCTTGTTGATGCTGAGTCATACTAACTTTCCGGCAGCGTACACCTCTGCAGTGTCAAAGAGGTTCACCCCGCTCTCATACGCTATAGTCATCAGCTGCTCCGCCACCTAGAACACACACACAAAAATACACAAAGAGACACACACAGAGAGAGAGAACATAATGAGAGAAAGAACACACACACACTTAAGAGATAGAGCCATCACAGAAAGTGTATAATAATTGATTTTCTCTATAAAATATTGTATTAATTATGTAATGTTTTACAAAGTCCTTGGAATCGTTTAAAGCCCTTTGAAGCTGCACTGAAACTCTCATTTGGACCTTGAACCGTTTGGACCCCATTGAAGTCCATTATATGGAGAAAATCCTGGAATGTTTTCATCAAAAACTTTAATTTCTTTTCGACTGAAGAAAGAAAGACATGGACATCTTGGATGACATGGGGACGAGTAAATTATCAGAAAAAGTTTTTTTAAAAGTGAACTACTCCTTTAAGATAACATTTAAGAGCGCTAATGTTGGACTTGGATTGCTGTTTTTTAAGGGTTTTGATATTCTTAGCTCTCAGTTCTAAGTCTGTACACTTATGACTTCATAAATTATGTGAACTACATCGTCTGTGTTTTTTTGTCGTTTTTATGTATTTTGTGTCTATATGGTATACTGAGTTTTTTTTTGTTTGTATATGTTTATGTTATTGGGCCCCTTCCTAAAAGCTTTTAGTGGCTTCTTTGGGGTTCACACGACCTACATATGACCATAGTTCCTTCTGAAATTGTGTGTAAATGACTTATTCTAAAAACGAAACCAAAAAATAATAAATAAATAAATAAATAGTTCCGTCACTGCTTTTGGTATATGAATAATAGGGGAAAAAATATAATATGCATCTGAAATAGTAATTTCTAAGTCAGTTATGAAACTCTAGAGGGCGTAGGCTAATGAAATACAAACATTGACATCAACACCAAATGGCACAAGCTGATTGGCTCTGCTGATCCAGCAGCCAATGAGATCGCTTGCTCAACATTTAAATAGTGTGTTTGATTGCTGTAAGCTAGTTCCTCTGAACCTGTCCTCCTGCATTACTATTTATGCAGCAAATCTTACATGCTTACAGCTGTGTGTATGTGTGTGTGTATCTGGGAACCAATAAAATGTATTAATATACGCCAAAAAAGTAGTCAAATAAGTTGAAGTACTACCTAAATGCTAGGAATTGCTTTCTAGACTTTCAAGCCACATTTCACCTATTCAAACTCCCGCCACAACAACGTATGTCATATTTGACAATGTTATAAGTCACATATGACATTATCAGTGGTATGTCATATTTCCAGTTTGATGTTATCAAATTAAGCTAGTAATAGAGGAACTGAGAGACGAGCAACTTCACACTCTGTAGCCTCACATTTCATACAACGTCAACTCCAGTTTCTTTAACAGAAGCCTCTTAACACTTCCTTTAATCCTCCTCCTCCTCCTTCCACACACTCTGAGAGTGTTACTCACACAAAGCGCTAACATAAAGTCCTGATTCAGACGTTGCCCTCCGACACCCCAGCGCCTCAGAGAAAGCAAATCCCTGACGACGGCAGAGAAACAAACTGCCCTGTCACTCCAGTCAGATCCACTCAGCTGACGGCACGCTGAGTCATTCCGCTGGCCAAAACTGTGTGTGTGTGTGTGTGTGTGTGTGTGTGATTAGGACAGATTCCAACATTTCATGCTCTTGACAACCAGCACAGAGAGGAAGGGGCTGTTTGACCGCAGAGACTGAGGACATTTTAACCCTTCCGTTGAGGCAGAAAGATGTTTTATATAAACTTAAATGCCCTCAGAAACAAATTATCATCCTCATTTGTCCTCTAGGTTGACGTGAAAGTCCCTTCCATGACATCTTTGTCTCTGTGCTTGTATGTTTTACACAACTTCTAGAAGGAAATGTCAGGGTGCTTTGCATCATGTGTGTGTTTGACGACTACAGGCTGTTCCCTGATTGGAAAACACTCATAGCTTCAGATAAGTGTCGGTAAGAAAACAGGACTTACCTCATCTGAAATCTGCCCTCCAAATGTCACCCAAGTGCCTGTGAAGGAAAAGAAAATGTTGAGGATGAATTGTGAAAGTCGAAAAAGCACTTAATTCTCATTTAATGACCGTTTGATTATCCTTTAACCTGTTAAGTGTCACCCCCCTTTTTTCAAACTTAAATGGTTTTCATTCAAGAATGCTTTGGAATATATACGCAAGATTGGTCTCGTTTTAAAGAAGAAATTTGGCAGATTTTTGTAGAAGTGAAATAAATTAAGAAAGTGAAACAGAAAAAAGTTATAGAAGTTTGAGTTCATGAAAATGTACAATGTTAAACATTTTATTATTCATAATTTATATAAATATATATTTTCAAAAACTGGATGACTCTAAAACTGCAAAAAAATAAATAAATAAATAAATAAAAAAATAAGTCACAGCCAAAAATCTGAAGTTGTGTTTCAAATTTTAGGTTGATATCTCAAAAAAAAAAAAAAAAAAAAAAAGAGCTTTCAGTGGGATTTTGTTTGGGTGCAGTACCACACTTTTCCACTAGGGCACAACCAGACTGCATTACTGCCCATATAAGGGCGCCTCCATTTCCATATGTGTTTTGAGTGATATGAACCATTATTTTCACAATGTTCATACTATTGGAATAAAAAAATGATCATACAATAACTATTTAGAAAAAGAGCAAGACAAACATTTGAGCTTATAAAACTTAAACTTTGTTATTTATTTATTAAATGTGTGATCGTTTTGCTAGATAAGACCCTTATTCATCATCTGGAATCGTTTAAAGCCCTTTTTGAAATTATGGAGTTTTACTTCGTTGTTTGTTTTTCTTTTTTATTATTAGTTTCTTTGATTTAATTTTTTATTTATTTAAATGTTCAAATAAATAAATAAATAATTATGGTGACACTGCTGTGTGTGTGTATATATATATATACATATATATATATACATATATATATATATATATATATATATATATATACATACATACATACATACATATATATATATATACATATATATATACATATATATATATATATATATATATATATATATATATATATATATATATATATATATATATATATATCCAAGCCAAAAATCTGAAGTTGTGTTTTAAATTTTAGGTTGATCGCTCAAAAAAAGAGCTTTCAGTGGGATTTTGTTTGGGTGCAGTACCACACTTTTCCACTAGGGCACAACCAGACTCTATTACTGCCCATATAAGGGCACCTACATTTCCATATGTGTTTGAGTGATATGAACCATTATTTTCACAATTTTCATACAATTTAGAATAATAAATTTAACATATAATTACTATTTAGAAGAAGAGCAAGACAACCATTTGAGCTTATAAAACTTAAACTTTGTTATTTATTTATTAAATGTGCGATCGTTTTGCTAGATAAGACCCTTATTCATCGTCTGGAATCGTTTAAAGCACTTTTTGAAATTATGGAGTTTTACTTCGTTGTTTGTTTTTCTTTTTTATTATTAGTTTCTTTGATTGAATATTTTTTTTATTTTATTTAAATGTTCAAATAAATAAATAATTATGGTGTCACTGCTGTTTTTGGCTCCAGCGGTGGATGAAGCTGAACAGCGGAGAAGATTTACTGTACTCTCATCGGCAGATTCAGAGACACTCCAGGCCAGGAGAACAGAAGCTACAAGCTCAGCCGACGGAGTGTATAAATAGCAGATGCCGTCTGACTCAGATGTAATGCCGCTGTGGTCGTACACTGGAGAAGACCCAGAGTTTGTGTTGGGATAGTGGGAAATGATCTCCGCCTCTGAGCCGTTACATGAGTTTTAATGAGGGGTGTTGCAGAGGGGTCAAGTCAAACTCTTCTTCAAAATGCTGCTGACATCAGAAACCACCTTCCTATTTCTAGATGTCCCAATAGGAGGGTTTTAAAAAAGCCAAGTAGTAATGTATGGCATTTGGACTCCAGTGAAACCACGCGATTTCCACGAAAGGAAATAACTTGAACTGTTAACACAATTACAGAAAGTATGAAGACGCAGCATACTATGATCATGTGTGCATCAGGACTGTAGACACATGACTTGTTTGCTATATTCTGACGGCATTCGCGTTGTTTCCCAGGACATGTCCTGTTTTCACGTCCTGTCCTGCCGTTATAAAGTGATGAAAATGTCCTCGTTTTCAAAAAACTGCTGGGAAAGATCAGCTCTACAAAATATAGATGTGTAATAATCAATGAGGGGAGGAGGAAAACATATTAAAGAGGAACAAAACTAAAAATATAAATATATTTTGTTAGTTGGTTTTTGTAAGTTTGTGAGAGCTATTTTTGTTCAATTTGGAGGTATTTCGTTTAGTAATTTATTATTCATATATTTTTCTAATACAGAAGAGACATTTCGATGATTATTTCATTCATTATTTTTGAAACCTGTCATAATAAAACATGAGGCCTCCTTTATTCCTTTAATATAGGGATGCACCCATTTGAAAATTATAATCGAAAGCTGATAATCAATATTGGCCGATATCTAAATATATACTGTAAGAAAAAAAATCTTGATTTGTTATCATAACGTTTTTTCTTCTGTCAAATCAACTTAGATAACATAATATTTTAAGTTTCTGATTATTAAATCAATCTCCTTCATTGTATTAACTAAATTTTTCAATTTCATTGAACTTAAAGTTAAGGCAACCAGGTTACTTCATTTTTTAAGTTAAACCAACAATATTTTTTTTACAGTGTAAATCCAAATTATTATATGATTTTTGAGAACCTGATTACAAAAACGTCCTACCATTAAATGTCCCAAGCACTTAAATGTAATTTTCATATTATAATTGCATGTAGCCAAATTTTTCTTTGGGCCGATTACAATCTATCTGCCAATACCGATATGGTGGCTAAAATATCTTGCATCCATTACCTTTAATCTTAATTTAAAACAAATTATTTAGTCTCTACAGAAGTCTAAACACAAAGTAAGTGATTTCTTATTGGATACAAATTATTACTTCCAGTTATCGAGAACAAAACCACCCTACAGTCACTTAATCATAACTTTCATTATCACTAGTTTCATTTATACACTGTAAAAAAATATTGTTGGTTTAACTTCAAAAAAGTAAATAACCTGGTTCCTTTAAAATTTTAAGATGATTGAACTGAAAAAAGTGAGTTAAATGAAGGAGATTAATTTTAATCATCAGAAACTAAAAAAAAATAAGTTATCTCAACTAAATAAATTATTTAAGTTGGTTTTACAAAAAAATGTTGTGATAACAAATCTTGAAAATATTTTTTAGAGTGTATGTTACATATGTGGCATTCGTTTACACTGTATTACTAAGAGGCAAGGTCATTTGAAGAAGGACAGAAGGCCAGCGGGTCAGTGATGTACAGGCATTGTGCTGATGGCAAGAGCCAAACTGTAAAAACAAGGGAGTAAATGAACTCCCACATATGATGTGTGAAGCAAGCATGTCACTTATGGGTAGGACTGACAGAGCTTTAAGCAATAGAGTCCTCCACACACACACACACACATTTCACAAGCAGAGACTGACAGGCAGATGCACTCATGTAAACACATTTAGCACGTATTTATCAGAGTGCAGACACATTTGAATAGAAAACCTTGCCTTTGCAGTTGGTTTTCACATCCTTGAGCTTAAAACCAAACTCACAGCATTTATAATTGACCAGTTCACGTAGATCTGAGCAGTGTGTGCACGCTCTTCCTCTCTCCTTTACTCTCCAGCTGCATTAGTATTTGCTCCAGCACCCAGGATGTGTCCGCTTTAAAATGTTAATTTTCTCTTTGAGCAGAATCACTTTGATCGATTTTAAGAAGACTTTCTTGAAAGGTCCTTCAAACCAGAGTCAGAAATGAACTTTCCATTCAGAGGCAATATGCATGTTTTACCCTAGTAAAGGCAGTTTTTATAATTACCTAATTCAATGCATTTAATGTATCTGTATTGACTATTATGTTAAATTGTTGCATTCATGCTTTAATTATATTATTATATTTGAGTATTTTGCAGATGACAGCGTTGTCAAAACGACCTCTGCACAACTACATTGAACACGTAATAAACGTATGAGTCGTTTTTCAAAAACTTGCACTTTGTTTGCAAAGTTTGGGTTTTCGGGTCCCAGAAATGCTGTTCTTGTGTAAATGAAAGGCCAAAACACATTTAAAGTTTTTTAGTTGGCCCCTTAATGCTTCTGATTGGCCATTGAATTCATAAGCTCAACAGAAACGTGTGTGAATTTGGCTAATTTGGGTACATTTATATTTAAGAATGTTAATGTACACTGTGCCTTTTCCTAAAAAAAATAAAATTAAAATGAAAATAAATAGAAACCGCTTGGGCACTCTCTGTTGGATTTTCTCCCAATTCCCAAAAACATTTCAAGCTACTGGATCAAACTCTTCCCTCTGTAAACTACAAAAACAGATTGTTGAACTGCACTTCAAGCCTGTCTGTTTAACCTCAGCCCGAGGGACGGGATTACAAAAGCTGCGGAATAACAAAACTTTTACAGTGATGAAACTCTGACGTCTTTGCAGAAGTAAGTGTTTCCGAGCCTCTGGAAAGTGACATTTGGAGGCGGGCTGTATTCCTCCTCAGGGTGTGTGAAAATCAACCAAAGGCCACTGTAGAAAAGAATCAAAAGCGTCTTTGTGTGTGTGTGTACATTAGAGGCAGTACTTTGAGTTTGCTTACAACTGTACATCCAGCTGGCAGAATCTCTCAGATTCAGTCAATGAGCAGATGGCAACAAGTAACAAATATCCTGGGAAAACCAAGAAGTAAAAGAGAAAGGCTGAAAGAAAGATGGGAATTCGATAACTTGTTAGCTCTCATTTCCACCCTTCTCATTAGCCGTGATTGCAGTACATTAGAGAATTGCCAATATCCGTTTTGAGCTCAAACAGACGTATAGCTCCAGTACATCCCACATATCTAAACACTCGCAGGATTGTTTCCTGTACAGCGACAGAAGTTGCTCCATCTTTAGAGAAATTATCCAGCTAGTCATGACGGTCTCAGGAAATCATTGAACCATTTCTATCGTAATTCCTGACGACAACACGACGACATTCTACTGATGTTCATAATTATGCTTTCTATGGTAACTTCATCAATACCTTAAATGAATCTCAGGTGGTACAGTAGTCACGCGGTTCAAGAAAATTCAAGAACTTGGACGCTGTTTACAAGTTGGATCGCAGTGATTGACATTAACTTGTTTTGCTCTCCAGCCACTTTGGCTAGTGCTTATCCGAAGTTACTAGCCACTCAGCATGTCACTGGTCACAATTTCACACCAATACCATGGGAAAAACAGCCATTCAGATAATTTTAATATCGTCTCATAATTTACCAGCGGATATATTAGGGTGCTGTCACTTTAAATGCCCTTGCACACCAAATCCGAAATTCGCGTCTGAAATTTTCGCACGTTAAAAAATAAATACGACCTCACGTTATGTCACCATCACATAGCTTGCACACTGCCTCCGAAACGTTCGTCCATCATGAAAAAAAAATCTAATCGGGTTCGATTTTCAGCGTTTTTCGCATCCGTAGGGAACAGTTTGAATGGTGTTTTGACAATTCAGAGCCACCGAATCACGAATACGAAAAACGCATACGAACGTTTCGGACTCGGTGTGCAAGGGCCTTTAGACCTGACGCATGGATCCATTATACTGTTAAGGCCCTTGCACACGGAGTCTGAAATTCGCATCCGAAATTTTCGTACGATTAAAAATAAATACAACCTCACGTTATGTCAATCATGCTTGCACACTGCCTCCGAAAACTTTCGTCCGTCATAAAAAAAAAAAAATAAAAATAAAAAAAAATCAATTGGGTTTGATTTTCTGCATTTCGCATCTGTTGGAAGCAGTTTGAATGGTGTTTTGCCAAATCAGAGCCACCGAATCACGAATACGATAAAACGCAAATGAAAGTTTCGGACTTTGTGTGCAAGGGCCTTAAGACCTGACGCATGGATCCATTATACCGTTAAGGGCCTTGCACATGGAGTCCGAAATTCATGTCCGAAATTTTCGCATGTTAAAAAATAAATACAACCTCACGTTATGTCAATCACGCTTACACTCCCTGCAAAACTTTCGTCCGTCATAAAATTTAAAAAAAAAATCAAATTGGGTTTGATTTTCTGCGTTTTCGCATCTGTAGGAAGCAGTTTGAATGGTGTTTTGACAATTCAGAGCCATCGAATCACGAACATGAAAAAACGCATATCGAACGTTTCAGACTCTGTGTGCAAGGGCCTTAAGACCTGATGCATGGATCCATTATACTGTTAAGGTCCTTGCACACTGAGTCCGAAATTTGCGTCCGAAATTTTGCACCGTTAAAAAATAAATACAACCTCACGTTATGTCAATCACGCTTGCACACTGCCTCCGAAACGTTCGTCTGTCATTAAAAAAAATTGAATCGGGTTTGATTTTTTTGCGTTTTTCGCATCCGTTGCGAGCAGTTTGAATGGAGTTTGAATGGTAATTTGACAATTCAGGAATACGAATACGAAAAAACGCAAACGAAATTTCAGACTCGGTGCACTGGCCTTTACACATGCATTTTCAATCCAAACTGTTTACATTCACTTAAAACACAAGTGACTGCGTATACATCATTACAGCAGCCAAAACTAACTCAATTTAGTCGTAGAGGCGCTTTATGTGCTGCACTTTGGGTGTGAGCACAAAATATGTGGGACTGAGTAAAATCATGCACAATACGTGCGATCCCACGCCGAAATTCAAGCTCTCTAACAGCAACAATATTCATCCAGAGCAAATGAATTATATTATTATATTGAGTGAGGGAGAGGCGGTTTGTCAGAGAAGAGAGAGAGAGAGAGAGAGAGAGAGAGAGAGAGAGAGAGAGAGATGGTATTGTGCATCTATTCTATGCAAAATGAGTATCAAGTCATTTCCGATATTTCAGTATTGATATGTAAAAAAAATATATAAAAATAAATGTTGGCAACTCTACATTGCAAGTTTGTTTCAGATGACACACACATCTGAATCACTGGTGTGTGCAATCCTACCCAAAGCCTTTCCAGGGCTTATAAAAGACAACCAAACCTTTCAATCCAATGGAATAAGTCACTTCTCCGAGAACGACTAAAGAGCTTCTATTTAACGTGTTTGTTTCTAATAACACATATCTGGCCTTGACCTGCTCTGCAGTGTCGTGGAGATGTCGGTGTACTCCTGCTTTCTCTAATGCGGTTTGGCAGGATCTGTCTCTGAGCGCGCGCGCGCTGCCTAAACATTGGTGTAGCGCACTCGTGTTCTGCACTGCTGGCATTATGGGAGATCGCCAGCTGGCAGGAGCTGACCTTTACATGAGACGGCTTGCTGGGCCAACGCTCACACAAAAATCACTACCAACTCCAACTATCATCTTCAGTTATTCACCCAGAGATGATTTCTTTTGGCTTATGACAATTAGTAATTGGTAAAGTAGAAGTTGACAAACTAACAAATCATTAATTTTTAGTGAACTCTTAAACGTACCCTGAAAGAAGCACTGTGAACACGTAATGTTTATATAAGTCTGGTTGAAGGTGTGTTCATATTCTCCGAACAAACCCACACAGTCTCTCAGCTGCACACTTAACCTGCCTCTTTCTATATTTAACTCGTTCTGTTCCTTCTCCACAAGAGAGTCAGATGTTCGTTCACTCTCGGGTGTTTGATTTTAGAAATCAGAGTTGGATAAAAGATTATTGACTTGACTTGACTCGACCTGTCTGGTGTGTGTTCTGCTGTATACAGACGTGACACAGCACATGAGCTTCTCCCACAGAGACATAACACACACGTTAGCACATTTCAGCACTGAAACACCTGTGCTGTTCTCAGTCTCATACAATATGCATGCATCCACTGCTCACATTTGAATTGAGCTCTTTTCTGTCAGTCACCTCAATGAACAAATGAAACGAAATAGCTTCATTAGAAGGACTGCAATTATGGAAGAAATGAATAGTTTTCATTGTTACCCTTTAGTGGATTTCTTGAAAAGATTGAGTGTTTTAGACCTGGGGGTTTTGGCTGGTTTGCTTCAGGACACAGATGTGTTACATCAGACCCAACACAGTTTCTTTTTAAAACATAGAAATCTTATTATTCTGATAATTTCATAAACAATGTGCATCAAAGTGAAACTCGCATTTAAAGGTACACTATGTAATTTTTTTCAATATAGTCGATATATATGTCAATCCTTCTTCCAAAACATTTTTGTCTTACCCTGATTCACATAAGCCCACAGAGGTTTATATTTTAGACCAGGCCGAATGGTTTAATGAGCCGTAGGATAACTCCTCTCTCTCTCTCTCTCTCTCTCTCTCTCTCTCTGTCTGTCTTCTTTTTTTGGCATAGAAAAGAATCATGTTCAGCAAAAATCCACAAAATGTTTGCAGTTTTGTTTTTTCACTGCTAGTAGGATGAATGTTACTCAGTGTACATTTATTATGGTCTGGGTCATATTTTATATTACTTCGCATAGTTTGAGGATGAAGACAAACCAAGAATGCCTAACTTTGAGTTGGTTCTTCTACATGACTCACAGATTTGCTCACTGATTCGTTGAGTGACTCACTGATTCGTTGAGTGACTCACTGATTCGTTGAGTGACGCACTGATTCATTGAGTGACTCACTAATGACGCACTGATTCGTTGAGTGACTCACTGATTCATTGAGTGATGCACTGATTTGTTAAGTGACGCACTAATTTGTTGAGTGATTCACTGATTCGTTGAGTGATGCACTGATTTGTTAAGTGGACGCACAGGTTCGTTGAGTGACTCACTGATTTGTTGAGTGACACACTAGTGAGGCACTGATTCGTTGAGCGACTCACTGATTCATTGAGTGACGCACTGATTCGTTGAGTGACAGTGATTACAAAAGTTCAGCTTTTGTAATCACTGATTCGTTGAGTGACGCACTGATTCATTGAGTGACGCACTGATTCGTTGAGTGGCAGGAGATTACAATAGTTCAGCTTTTGTAATCACTGATTCGTTAAGTGACGTACTGATTCGTTGAGTGACACACTGATTCGTTGAGTGACTTCTTTGAGTGACGCACTGATTCATTGAGTGACGCACTGATTCGTTGAGTGACGCACTGATTCGCTGAGTGACGCACTGATTCGTTGAGTGACTCACTGATTCGTTGAGTGACTCACTGATTCGGTTATAAGTCCGTGATTAATATACTCCACCGATTTAATAAAAAAGAATCCATGAACAACAAAAAAACAATTGTTTCTCATGAATCTGTTCACCAAAATGATTTTTTCACTGATTCATTCAGTGAATATTTTCAATGAATCTGTTCTGACCTTTCTGCGGGACAGGTTACATTATGAGCTCTGATTCATTTTCTCAACTGACATGACAACTGATGCATTAAAAAACAGTCGATTTATATTTTGTTTGTAAAATCTGCATGCCTACTAATCTACTTAGCGATTGCTATAATTTGCATTTAGCAATGTTTTTCCCATTGTCTTGTACGTGACAGAATCAAAACCCCCCCACTTGTTGATCACAGATAATATATGATAGATTTATTACGGGCTCCGTCACTGTGTTTTTATTGACAGTAAAGATAAAAGTTGTTGTTGGGAATGAAAGAGAGAGAGGCCAGATTCTAACCTGTCTCGTACTCGAGCCTCGCATTCAGAACGATTTATCTTCCTGGATAATTTTATATTTAGTAACATGCATACACTTTAAAGACACACACACACATATGCCCCTGTAGCTGTGGCCTGCTTCTCTCTGAAAGCTGACTCTGCTTTTCGTCGTCTCTGAGGTACCGATACTGACTGAACCACTCCGGTTACTGAAGTTCAGCTTTTGTAATTGCTTTCATATATCCCACTGTTCAAGTCCCAGTCCTATCCAAGACATCAATAGCCAGATTGTGTGTGTGTATGAGTGTGTGTGAAAGCGAGAAATTGCTCGAGAAGTCAGCGTGGTGTCATGATAAATGTACTGTTAAACCGAGCAGT